>VWPW01001173.1:253838-414081 GCA_013389825.1 Crypturellus undulatus | reverse complement strand
CCCGGCTCCCGGCGCACGCCGCTCCGCGCCGGCTCCGGCAGGCGGGCGCGCGGCCGCCCCT
Organism: Crypturellus undulatus; assembly: GCA_013389825.1. NCBI lineage: Eukaryota > Metazoa > Chordata > Aves > Tinamiformes > Tinamidae > Crypturellus > Crypturellus undulatus. Next base: position 414,020 of record VWPW01001173.1, on the reverse strand, counting down.
GAGGAGCGGGGAAGACACCCGCTCCTCGCCTCCCGCGGCGGGACCCCCCCCGGCCCTCTCCTACTCCCGCCCCCCCCTGGACATGGGGGAGGGGAGGGGGAGACGACGGCGAGGCAGGGCACACAGCTCGTTCCCGGGCAGCCACGTCGAGGCAGGGCGAGATCAGAATCTCTCGCTCCGCGGGGCGAACCTCGGACGCGCAGGCAGAGAAGGAAGGAGGAGAGAAGGGGAAAACACGCTCTGTCCCGAGCAGGCCGGGGGGGAGGGGGGGGCTCCGCGAGGGAGGGCCGGCGGCAGTCTCTTACCCAGAAAATAAAGTTAAAGCTGAAGAGCAGGTACTTGATACACTTAGTGCCTCCTTTCACAGGCATCCTGCTGGCCGCCGGGGGAGAAGGAGCAGTTTGCAGCAGCGGGACTCCGACGTGGGCACGGGGTGCAATGCAGCTACTTGCCCACGGTGCCACTCCTTAAATCGGCCTCTCGCCAGGTCCCGCTCCGCTTTCCCCGCTTCTCCTGCTCCTAAAGCCGCCCCCTTCTCCTCCCCCTTTCGGTCCTCCCTCTTTCCCTGCTGTGCATTTCGCCCTTCCCTGTCGGCCTGCCAGCTTTTAAAGCAACTGCCCCCGCTCGCTCAGCCCCGCTGGCACCTCCGCTCGGCCGCCTGTCCCGGCCCCGCCGCCTCGGGCCCGCGTCACTGCCGCTGTCGGGCACGGCGCGAGGCAGGGGAGTCGAGGGAAATCGCTCTCATGGTCAAGAGTTGTTCCACCAGACAGTGATGAAACCACACAGTGCCTGAAAGCAGATGCCTTCCTACAAGGTGCCATGCATGCAGGCCCATACTTTGCACGTGCTTACATGGATTTAGTTAAACTTCGAATGCATCACCTCAGCTTAATTCGTTATCTGTCTCATGGAAGGTACACTTAGGACAAGGTTAACAGTTAAAACATTTTATTCCTTCAAATATGCCTGTGAAAAGTTTTGGGCACAAAGTAAGACAAAACACAATTTAAATTTCAACTTAAAGTTGACTTTCAATATGTAAGCAGTCAGGACTCAAACCTTTAGGAAACAATAGAGTGTTTGTAGCAACAAATGTCGTAGCTATGAAAAAGATCTCTTTCTGGAAATAATGACTGTAACAAATATGCACTGTAACTCTGATTCATCTAGCTATTTTGATGTTGGTTTGTGTCAGACCTCTTGGTATAGGTGAGGCTATTATAGGATTACAGGCTGAGGCTACTCCTGAGGTGTGTGCTGTTAGGGGCTTCCTTGAGCACCTGCCTGCCACATCTCCCTTGGGATGTGCAGCAGCCGTGACTCTGCATGGCAAACCTTGCTGGTTATCAGATTAAAAATCAGGCCATCAAGCGTCATTTCTTACTTTTGTGCAAGGAGACGGAAAAAAGGTGCTGGCTTTGGAAGTGCCTCTGACTGTTACTGTATGTCCAGTGGAAGAAATTAGTCATGCAGCTTTAAAACATTCAGGATTTCCTTTAAGGGCTGCTCCTCTAGGGCTCATCTCTATCTCTTTTACTCCACTAGAGTGATGAGGAACTATCTGTATACATTTGATAATATTTCAGTTAAAATATGAGCGCTAGCATATGTATCAAGCACAGCTTATCAGCAGAATGGATCAGAAAATGGTATACCCATGCCATGTGGCCCAGAAGTCATGGCTACTCTAAATACTGTACCAACACAGTTACCCATATTGAATAGTTTTTCTCTGACATAAAGCATTTATTAACCAAATCCTAGTTCTGTAAACATTTGTGGTCTTTACTGTGTTCCCATGAGGTCCATAATCTTTCATGGGTCTATTTATGGTAAGCAAAGTTAATCAGTTAATCCTTGATGGCTCTTCAGCTTTAGGCCTAACTGTGCATTCAGCTGCTTCTGTTTCTTAAGATGCCTATATTGGCTACTTCCATTTATTTGGCCAGGCTGGGGGCTGGTGGTTCCATGGGTGTGGTTTCAGAGGGAATGTGGATGTGGTTTCAGAGGTAGTGGTGACATCCTGAAGAGAATAGCAAACACTTTGTCACTGAAGACATCCGATGCTGTCACTGCATCTGTTCCTGCTTTTCCTGTGTGAAAATGGTTCCTTCTCCCTCAGCTTCCTACTTTCTCTCTCCCTTTCACACCAAACTAGCAACTCTGTAGTTACATGACTGAGCTTTAAAAAGCTGTGGTTTTTTTGTTGTTTTGATTTTCTTTTGTGTGTTTTGAAAAAAAAAAAAAAAAACATGTCTAGTAATGTTTTATAAGGGAAAAAGTGGGGGTATTTTTTCCTATTTTGCAATTACTAAGAATTGATCCAAAAGATTATTCCCACTATCTTCTCGAAAAGAAGGCCTTTTTATGTAAATGCCAAATGCAAATAAAATGAAATCCACACAAACACATACGCATTCTGTATGCAATAGCCTCTGTGAAAATGACTTTGACTTAACTTTCTGGGGCTAGAGGTTTTACTGAACTGTTCGATCCTACCGAAGTCATTGCCTTGCATAGTTTCGGTGAGATAATCACAAGGGTTTAGTAGGGCTTCCCAAATAATCTGATATCACAATTTTAGTGTGTTTACCAAGTCAGTAGTCATTTCCTCCTGATCACTTTGAACATTGCTTCCTAACTTAAAAGGCCTGTCAAAAATCACTTCCCATTTCCATCAGCATCTCTTTGCTTACTTCACAAGATTCTTTATTTTTCAGACTTGGAACAATGTTAAAGGTCAGTAGAAAGAAACTACTGCTTTATATATGAATGCCTTACAGACCTTATTGGTCATCCTGGCCACTGTTGTGGGAAGCCTTCCGTATTATCATTCACAGGAAAAATATAATGAGACTTAATTTGCAATGTGGTATTGATTTTCAGCTTGGTCTTTTTGTGTAAAGAAGGCACCTAATCATGTCACCTACGTTTACATTATGTTGCACCTGAAGTGTGCTTCTAGTGGGCACATTTGTTTAACTGTAGCTGCAGAAATACCTTCTCCAAAACTACTGGCAAATGTTGTGTCTTGTACTCAAATACATTATCAGGCTTTGGAAAATAATGAGTGTCATGCCCTGTTGCCAGAAGCTTTTTTTTTTTTTTTTTTTTGTGAGCAGATATTCAGGATATGGTATATGCAATGTGCTACATAATTTGCTACTGAAAAATATAACGCTATGGATACTCTTCCTGTCCTGATCAGACTGTTTGACCATTCCCAGCTACTGTTGTCTAACCTAAGTCAACTGGAAAATAGTTGCATGAAATTTTGTACAGTTGAGAGATGTGTTCTTGGGACTGGAGAAAAACTATCTGGATTATTTTGATGTCTGTGGAACATTTGTTTGTTTATTTTTTTACCTTTCATCATTTTTCCAGAACTATTCCTCTACCGTACAGTTAGCACTAGAGAACTTCCTCTTATCAAAGAAAAAAAATATGGTCCGTCAAGCCAACTGCTCCTCAAATAATCATTAATAAAATAACCTTTTGAGGAAATCTGGGGCACTAGCACATGTCCCATCCTATCATCCAGGAAGGCTCGCTTTCTCAGGAGGGTTAGATTTTCAAATAATAAAATTCAAATTTCAAATATTCAACCTATTCAAACCTATTCAAATAATAAGGTATGTTTTACTCACAGTGGGCGATTTCCTCCCATCTCAACTTTTCTTAACGTGTAATGCTTTTACTTAGGTATTACTTACTAAGGCATTGCTTTAATCATGTTCACATACCATATACCTGCCCCAAGTTAGTGAAGCAATAACATAGGTCTTCTGCCTACCTGGTCAGAACCTAGGTTAAACGACCTTTGTTAGCCACCTGATGTTTTGCTAATTTTTTTTTAAGCCAGTGCTTCCTGCTTTGACGAAACCTCAGATGAAACTGGTAGACAAAAAGAGAGATGAAAAAACAGCAGAACTGAAGATCATGCATTCTCCATGCATGAAATTAAGATTGAAAATCCCCCCCCAGGAACTGGTTTTGTTGTGTGCGTTTTTGGGGTATTCATACTTCTCAAGTGTAGGAGTAGAGCTAGATTTTCTAACTTTTAAATTTTGTTTTTGTAATATTTTCTGAGATAGGATGCCACTTGAAGATCTAAAAAAGTGGCAATTTTTGTATGATTTTAATTATTTTCTTTTGTAGTAACAATTGACTAAAATTCTTTGTTTTTTAATTTGGGATATTGTCTTAGTTTATATTCATCTCACTACTAAATTTAAAATTGTAATTGTGTACTGTGTCTAACAATAATATTGTTGTGTCCATAGTTACCACTTCCACTTTGGGAAAATGAATAGCACTCATTTTTCACCTGCATAAGTAACTCAATGCTTTGGGTCAGGACACAAGGTGACCTCAGTTTTGCAGTTATCAAACACTTCAGTGGCTTTCAGACTTTAAGAAGTTTTAAGTTCTTTCAAATGAATTTATTAATACTGAGAAGGCACAGTGCTTTGTAGTTATTTGTAAGTTATATTTTTTACTGCTCCTAACCAGTGAGTCTGGTTCTTAGAGTAAATATTGAGCATTTCCAAAAAATGTAACTACTTTCAGGAATTTCAAGTCAAGCACTCTAAAGCTGAATCATATGAAGAGCACCTGACAGCAGATGAATCTCTTTAGAAAGCAATTTAATTCCAAAATGAAGAGGACAAATGTTAATAAGCAACATGATTAAGCTAAGGGAAGTTATTTGCTCTTCAGGAAGCTTTTGAGATGCTCTTTCAGGATTAAACTTAGGTTTTCTTGCTTTTCCAGAGGTTAGAGTTGCTTAGTAGAGCCTTTTGGGGAGACCTTAGCCCTCTAGACTGCCTTGAGGATGAGAGACTGAAATAAGATTAACTCAAACCCATGCAATATTTACCTAGGGGCAAAATACTGGGGGAGGGTAACAGGCCTAGTAGATTTTCTGGGGCAAGGGAGAGCAAATTTTAACTTTAAGAAACAAATTGTGAAATGTGACGAAAAGTATATGACTCTAGTCTACTGATGGCCTCAAAACTTAAAAAAAAAAACAAGTTATAAACCAACTTCTTGATGGAATGATATTCTTTTGCTTTTATATGTGCCTTGTATATGTCTTTGGTGGCTACATTTGTAGTTGTGTTTGGTTTATAGTATGTCAGCTATTCTTAAAAATTGTTGATTTCTTATGATGTCACATGGCTGATGGTCACCTCAGCCTGACCCTGAACCCTAATATGTGCAGAAGAAACCTCTCCTCTGCTTGTGCAAGGATGGTCACTAATGTAATACAGGATCTGCAATTTACAATTACTAATAAATGTGGATACAGAACTCCGTGTACTGCAGCTTTCTGAGTGTGTAATTCTCTCTTTTTTTTTTTTTAAACTGAGTGCACTTGCACAAAACATGTTGCCATGAAACTAGCCAATGTTTGGTGTGATTCATAATGGAAACTTGAGAAAACGTTTGGCTGGAATTGCAAAACAGTCAACCATAAATAAAGCAAGAAAGCTTTATTTTTATTTTTTCTTTTTATTTTCTTTCCTTTTTTTTTCTTTCTTTCTTTCTTTTTTTTTTTTTTTTAAGTGTTGGCTCCAGTGTTTAGTATTGGCTTAAACTGGATTTCTCAGATGCTGTGAGTGTCTTTAACTTCTAGGGCTTGATTCTTATTTAAAATAAGGCTCTTCTATAAACGCCTGGCAGTGGATCAAGTGTGTGATATTTAAGTCTCTAAACTTACAATTAAGTATGTAACTTAAGTTATTAAACTAAGATTTTGTCTCTATTGCAAAGTAAGACATAAAAAAATCAGAAAGAGGAGCTTAATTCCTTTAAAATTACCTATGTGCCTTTAATAGTCCTAAAAATGCTAGTTAGATATGGCTAGTTTCTCATATATATCAAATGTGGTGTGAACAGTTAACAGTGGAAATAGCATCATTCAATCTTGAACCAGAGAGACCACCTGTATATTTACCCTGAAGCACTCTTTAAGCTGAATAATTTCCTTAGCAAATCTTTCCTTGCTCATGCTCTCAGTTTAATTTCAAGAATGCTACAGGTGACTCTTCCCTGTGCAGAAGCAACGCAAACATCAGAGAAGAAAATGCACCAGCTGGCTAACAGGAGTGTACCAGATATCTTCTTGAAATAAAAATCTCCAGTGTTCATTCTAAGCTATTAGAGGCTTGAGATTGTAGTCCAGGGTGTAGGAGGTATCCTATAGCCTTTTCAGAAGCCAAACTGTTGTTACCATCCATTTAGCATTTTAATTAGTTGCCCAGTTGTTTACCTTGAATTTTACTTTCTTAAAATTCAGTCTTTTCTTGATCTTCTCTGACCTGAACATTAAATTCCCTAAACACACTCCCTAAATGTTCTGCTTTATACTGGAAAGAAAAAAAAGGAGAAAAACACACCTCCTTTCCATGTAGTCTCAGCCATTCATCACTTTATCTTCAGAGTTGCTTATTCCTTCCTTCTGCAACCAATTTGCATTCTTCCTGCTCAGCATTCCTTTTTGCTAAGGCACATACATGGTAGTTTCCACAGTGAGACCTGAATTGTTTTCTTAACTTACTGAGTGGAAGAGGAAAAGCTTTTGAGAAGAATAAGGGAACATGTGCAAGGGGCTGGGTTCATAACTCAGCCATTATCCTGGCACATGCTGGAGTAGTCAGCAAGTATGCGATACTGAAACTGTTGCCAGATCTGGAGCAACCTGCAGGGCTTGAGGCTCATAGGCTGAGGCCAACAAGTCTGGAACCAAGGAGCCTTTTGTGTCGAGAAGGAGCAAACATGGAGTCAGGCCTCCAAAGGGGAGAGAAAGGCTTTTGCAAGGAGTCCAGAGGAGATGTCACAGTTTGCTCCAGCCCTGGAAATTGCGGAGCTGGACTTGGAGGACAGCATTTTTATTGTCCTTTGTGTGGCCAGTGTCAGGAGGAGATGCATTTGCAGCTTCTGATATTTCTAGTCTCTCTCCTCTTTTTTTAAGGAAAACACAAAGTTTTGTACTCTGACCCTTTTAATGGTTTTGCTTTGTTCACTCAGGCACTTGCTATGAAAAATTACTTTTGGGAAATGTCTTGTACCTTATGCCTTTATTTCCATTGCACCCGTTCTCTCTCTTTTCCTTTTATCCTTAAGGCAGAAAATAGTCATTGCTGCTGAGTCATAATTGTCATTGTTTGCAGGTGTCCGGTCTGGGACACTTGAGGTTTACCTAATAGATAATCCTGGGTTAGGAAACTTAGAATATTTAAATCCTCAGACATTATACATAAGTTTAACTTCACAATGTGCCATCTGTATGGACCGGAATTCTCCCAGCCAACCACATACCCAGCTTTCTCAAGGAACTGCTGGGATTTTAGGGAAAAACTGAGGTTATTGGTATTGCTGAGATTAACTATTTAGTTATTTAACTTTTGAAAGCTGTTAACTTTTGCACATAACTTTATCAATGTATGGAAACACACATTTGCACATAATCCTCAAATACATACTTTATTTTTTTTGCCTTTCAAAGCAGGGTTCTCAAAAGGAATGAAAGTGCTCATTTCCATAAATTTGATGTTTGTTTTGGGATGAAGAGAAGGAAAGCAATGCCATGCTTTCTGCAAATAATTTACGCTTTTATGGCTGGGAATAAAGCTAATGTTTCTTTTCTCTTATTATATTTCATTGCTATGGTTAAGTTCAGAAGCAACAGCCTTCCTTTTAGTGACATCTGTGGTTTACCTGTTTTCATTTCAAGAGACCCTCAGTACAGAGAGCAGCAGCCCCTAAGGTGCTTTCCCTCTGGCTGAGACCAGACCTAAGTGTACTTCTGCCAGTTCAAGTCCCCATACTTGAGGGCACATAAAATTAATCTCCAGAACCAAGTAGTTGGAACTGTATTTATGCAGTTAGAATAATATAATTTGTCTGCTTGTTGACAAGTACCATGTTGACTCAGTAAAGGAAATTAAAGTTCTAAAATATTTTTATTTTAGGATACCGATATCTCATCTGGATTATAGCAAAAGGACTAGTTCGGCTTCATAATAACTCCACCATGACACATGGCTAACTGGAAAAGTTAGTATTAAAAATTGAGTTTGACCAGAATCTGCATTACTCACCTCAGATTTATTCCAATTCTTACCGTATTTGGTCTTATGATCTTCCAGCTTGTACTTTCCAGAAAAGAATCTTCCCTCTAGCTGAAGATCTGTTGATCTGTTGATCTAGTTTTCCCATCAAGACTGATTCAGTGATAGCAGAAGTTACCAAAGGTCAACAGGTACACTGAGAAGAAGGCTACATATTGTAACTTCTCACTGAAGTACAACATATTTGCTTTGATGGTGATGGACATTTGTTCATTCCTTCTTCCACTAGTTCATTCCTTCTTCATTACTAGTTCATTCTTCCACTTGCCTCTTCTAATTTTCTGGCTGGAGAATATAGCTACACTCAGCACGGCAAAGAGGTGGGCTGCTTGCTGCTGAAGTCAACACCATGCAAGTAGGAGTACCTTCTGCCTTTAGTGCAACACTATTTCTCGCCATTTCCATCTCATTTAAGTCCTTTTAATGAATAAGCACCACAAAATGGGCAGGTGGATAAAAAGGATAGGAGGAGCAAGGAGGGAGCAAGGGACTGGTAGTCATGGTGTGTGATTGGTGAGGACTTCCCGGGAATGGAGGTGATGAACGTAATATTCTCTAAATTGAGGGGGGAGCCAATGCATGTGCTGGTGCTGGTCAGCACACAAAAACAGAAAGTGTATTTGTAGTCAACTGATGTGTTTTGAGTAGATACATGTGAGGATTTTTCAGGGCTTTGGCCCAGTAAGATGCATTGCATGCCTATAAGTCATAGTAAAATATTAAGTCAATCTAAGTCAGCATGAATCTTCTCAAGAATTTAAAATCTATTCTAGTCTTAGATGCAAAGAGCTGAATCTTTATTCTTTGAGATATGAACTGCCTTCCCTGGTCTTGCCCTGAGTTTTTCCTTTCAGAATAAAAAGCTTTGCCTAGACTGGGATTTGTGTCAGTTGTGTGATTAGCTCCTTCATGGCTGTAAATTATACACCAGGCATGAATATCTCTTTTATAGCTTGCAAAAGTTTTACCTTTCCCCTATTCCATGGGACTAAACTCAACAAGTTTAAAGCACATGACAGAGTTTTTTTTTTCTTTTTTTTTCTGACATGATGATGGTACTATTTGTAATGTAGAAGTGAGGTATCTGAGGGGTATACCTGGTCCCCGCTTCAGTAACTGCTATACAAATTGTGAATAGCTATAAGATGCTGGCTCTCCCAGTTTTCCAGTGTGTGTCAAAACTGAGAGAAAAACTAGCTGTAGACAGGGAACACAGGGAAATAGTTATAAGTATTGATCAGTGTCATTGGCCATGGTTGTGGCAGTCCAACCACCAAGCCACCATAAAGATCTGATTTTACTTTTTGAAGTCATCCTGATAAAGGTGATGATATTTAGCAGATCAATCAGCAGCTTTATCCCTGAGTTTATTTATTTATTTATTTACTTATTTATTTATATTTATATATTTATTTATTTAGTGAATCAATCTAGCACCACTTCTTTTAATTATTATTAGAAGAAATGATGTGAATATTACATAACATTAGCCTCTATGTTCTCCTACTATGGTACCCATTAAGGAAATTCTTAGATGGGGAGGAGCACTGAGATACCATTTGACAGAAACTGTGGTTTCTACATTTTCAGTACAGCTGCTCAGAGACTTTCCTGCATTGTCATTGGAAAATGCAGGAAATACATGGTTCCCATGGTACCTGTGGTATTCTGTTTAGCTACTGTTCTTCAGAACACTGCTCAATTAGTCTGTGATGGAGCTGAGGGATCCAGGGCATCTTGGAAGTCCTCCTAAGATGTCATGAAGGCTTTTTTGGAAAGGAAGAAATTTCTGAATGGTAAAAATGTTTGACAATTAGCTTTAATTATCACTAAATAGTGGAGGTTTAAGGGTCTGAGTGAAATTTCCAGGCTTTGAGCTTCTGTGCAGTCCTTTAGATGAGCAGACAGAATTGGAATTTTTTAATCCCCCTGTCACACTCTCCAAATGGAATATTAAAACAGTTGTGTAAACAGTGAAAGCACTGAAGTTGAATGTCCTATAGATTGGTACCCTCTGCCCCTGCATCACATTCCCCCTGAAATAACTGCAGCCAGTCTTCCGCCCAGCCATTTCCTCTCTGACATTCCCTTTCACATTTCACTCAGTGGATCTGGGACTTTCTGCTCCCTCCTGTGTTTACCAACTGCCATCAGGGAAGGAAACATCACTTACAGGTTCTCTGTAGTTGTGTGAGTGCTGATAACTGCTGATTATGTGCAAGATATATGTATATATACATTTTCTCTCCAAGTGGTTGTTGGTATTCATAATTTAATTAGGAACATAATTTGGTTAAAACCGACTGAATGATTAAAAAGTTTGACCATGTGGTGTATGACACAGTTGGACTATATAATTGAATGTCTTTTTATTGAGACCAGGTTTAAAGCATTCGCTAAGAAATTCAGAATTTTAATTGCTAGTAGTATTAATCCCCAACCATTAATTGAGAACCAAGAGAGGTGAAAGACTCTGCTCCTATGGATGGAAGCTGGGCACATGCATGAGGATTAGTTTAGTGGCTGAGTATCACTGACAGAACTCTTCTTTTATAGCTTAGTCAGCTACATAAATACATGGCAATCCAATTGATTTGTACTGTCTGTGTATATACAACGCCTGATATGAGTTCTTTTCTAAGTACTCTTAGAAGGTCTATATTGAAAGTCTTCTTTCCCCTTTAAAAATAAATATTTTATAAATAAACATATTTTCTTTTGACTGGTGAGGCAAGAGGATTTCTTGCCCTGTAGTGAAAGGTAGTATCACAGACAGTGGGAGGCACATTGTGAGTGCTCTGATAACTAATCTGAACAACAAAGTAGAAAGATGGGTGAACTTTTTAAAGGTGTCCATACAGCAATAGTGGCATCTCACCTCTCAGAAAGCATGCCAGGCTGCTGACAGTCTCACATGAGACCAGCAGCTATTTCACATATCTTCAAAACCAGCAAGGAGGATGCTGAGCCTATGCATGGAAAGAGAGAAATGAAATAGAAGAAAGGGTGGGAGTTGGGTGAAAAGCAAATAAAAAAATCTGAAAAGATATATCCATGTTCACATAAATCCTCAGGCATTCTTCCTTCTAAATACCATGCTTTTCTTTTTTAAGATAACAGAGGACAAAAGAGCCTGTTCTGCTTCCTTTTGTTTGATGCAGATGGTAAACATAATTTTAAACTATTCCGTGTTTCAGAACTATATGAGACCCTTATTATGTCAAGCAATCAACATCAGATAAGTAAGATACATGTCGGGTTCGTTATCAACCCGTGGTGGTTGTCCGTGGTTATAGAGGGAATACTGAGGCCATCCACCTCAGGGTCAAGAAGCACTGACACCTATGAGATGATATGCCAAATGACGTTTATTGAAATACGCTGCTGGTTCTTATAACTTCTGTCCAGGTGGAAGTTGTCTTATGTACCAATTAGGCTCCAGATATCACTTTTTGCCCTAATATGGTTAAAGCCTTGCCCGTTCCGTGACACCGTGAGATCTTCCGTCCGCCATTCCTTATCTCTGTTTCTGTCACGTACAACAGGTCTCGTTAACAGTACGGCTGCAACCCCCACAGATACAGTCATATTTTAAGTTGTTCTAAAGATAAATTTTTTATGAGCTTGAAGTAGAAAGTGAGTTCTAGATAGCTCTGAAGTTTGAGGCTGCTCAGAAGGTAAGCTTTTATGAGGTTACAAATTTTGCATATGTTTCTTGTCCTGTTCCAAACCGAGAAAAGATGACATACTTGAATTTTGGTCTTTTTTGTCAAAATAATTCTCAACTTGAGCTTAGAAGATATTTCTTGAATTTGTAATGAATTTTATTTTAAAATTCCAATTTTTTTGTAGTTGTCCAGTGGAGTTTGACCCTCCTAACCCTATTCTTGCATCTGAATTGTCAACTTATTTGTTGTTATTGGGAATCTTAGTGTATTCGGAGGCTTTTTTTTTTCATGCTAACAACAGAAACTGGAAGTTTTTGTGACTACCTCAGCTTTTCAAACTGGTGACTCCAGGATATGTACTGTATTGAAATATGGGAGGAAAAAATTTAGATAGAGCCTGATTTCAGATTTGAGTTTTAGTTGTCCTCCTCCTTCCCCAAATGTTTATATTAGATGAGTAGAGAGGAAAAAAAGGTTGATGATGGGGAATGCTCGTTAGGCAGAGATTTGATGAATGTATAATGGTGCCAATTGTTCCCAGGGAGCAGTGAATGTTTCTGCCACTTAATTGTCCTCCACAATTAGTAACATGCTCTGTCTTGTACCAGGGTAATTCAACATTTTAGAAAGAGAAGCGCGATATTTTTGCTTAACGATCTGCTTATTATTACAGTAGGTTGTTTCTTGCTCTGCTTTAGAAAAATGAGCTAGATAGAAAGGTTGTATGTGGCTATGAATTCTTTTTCAAAAAAAGAGTAAGAAAATGGAATCTGTGTTTCAGGTAGAATTTTAGCTCCGCTAATTTAGTGGAAAAAAAAACTCCATGGACCAAGATTTACTTCTTTTGGAGACCTTCAAAAGCTCATTTATTCCATGTGAGCTGGCAGCTATGTGTAATTTGGTAAAAGTCCTCTCTCTCCTGCCAATCTTTTACAACTATTAAGTATGTGTGCAGAAGTTTTCTGATACTAGAAAGGATATAGTAGAATTTAGTTACAGAAATTTCCCTTTTATAACCCATATTCAGAAGAAAATTAAGTCTATGAACTTGAAAGCCGGTATAAATGTTTTTCTGAGTGATCAAGACTATGAATACTATGATAAAAAGTCTAGTACAGATGTGCATGTGGAAATCAATGGAAAAAAAGTCATGGGTAAAATTCCCTTACTGATTATTATTTCTTGTAATTTGTTGTGCTTGTACTTTGACACCAGTATAATATGTCAACAAATAATATACAATATACAATAATATGTAAACAAATAATTTGTTCATAATATGAAGAATTTTCATTAGGAAATTATGTATGTATATTTTAATTATTTTCCAGGGCAACTAGCATACTTCTAATTGCCCTACTAAATGTTATTGTAAATTCAAGTTACATATTTTAAATCAGTGGAGCAAAATGATTTGTATTTAAGTTTTAAAGTATCTGAATAGATCATTAGATCATTACTTATATTATGCTCCTTGAAATTGTATCTATTTTGGTAGCTTTATGAAAAATAGATCATGTCTGTCTGACAAATCTCATAAATTTTTCAGTGAGATCACAGCTTTGGCAAATGCAACTTATTTTGCTTCCTTTAAGATTTGCTATAAACCTTAAAGGTGTATAAACCTTGTGATTTGGGTAATCAGAAGACCTGGAATGATGGAAAAAAACCAAAGGTACACTATGCTTAAACAGGGCTAAACAGGCATAATTATCCTTTGGTGAAGGTTTGGTCCTAGCATAGCCCCAGGAGCATCTATCCCTGCCTCTGTCCATCAGCATCCTGGTAGAACATGCTGATGAGGGCAGGAGGGATATGAACCAGGAAGGCAAAACTGTGTTTATAGGGGTTGTGCCTGTGTCAGATATTGAAGCATGAGGTAGAGTTCCAGTTTCAGCATGGAGGCTGTTAGAGGAGAGCCGTGTGAAAGACCAGGAGGATGAGGGTGCAAAATGCTACAGGGAGAGTGTTTAGGAGCTCTACTGATTTAATTTAATAAATGAAAGGTTAAGAACTGAATTGATCTCACTTTGCAGCAGGGTGGGTAGAGAAACTCTGTTTAAAAGATGCTTTTTCTGTTTTGATCTTATCCACAGTCATAAAACTGCAGCTACACCAATTGAAGACTGAGTTGTAATGTCTATTTTCAACAGAGTGGAACATTGTTAAATCAAACCTGCTAGTATTCTTGTTCCAATAAGAATTTATTTAGGGCAGTCCTGAAGGGGTCCGTCTCACAGGAGCTCTGCTGGCTTTTTATACTTAGAAAGACCCTTAACAGTTGCAACCCTAGAAATTTAGTAATATATATTTGTGTTCATGCAGGAACATCTCAGAAAACTTTCCATTAGTGAAGCCTGTCATTAGTAAACCTCCTAGGACATTGGGCCAACTGTACAATAGGAATAGAAGCTGTAAGTTAATTATCTCTCTTTACACCCTTGTGATGTAAACATAGTAAGTATTGTTTCTGTCTTATTACTCAAGCAGTAAATCAGCAGCAGTGTCTGTGTCTATCCCTTCTGTAAAGAGAAATTCTGCATTTCATTCTGCAGAAATAACCACTAACCATGGGAAATGATCCCATCTTGCAGGCTAGAAATCCCATTTTGTAGGGTATTGTTTCTGTTGTCATAACTGCTGAAATAAGTGGATTTATACTAAGAGGGGGTTTGCCTCTAGCCTAGAAATAAATGCGTGGCCATATATAAGATAGTTGATTCAAAATCAAGAGACTGATTGCAAGAAGTTTATGTAAATTTAGAAATATTTAAAAACATTTTATTTTTTCATGTATCCCTTAAAAAGTATTGACTTAACCTTAAAGGATTGTTGACCATCTTGCTAACAGACCACAACCACATGAGAGAGAGAAAAATTATCTCTTTTTTTTGAAAAAAAAAATACTAAGAGGGGAAGGGTCTCAATGTGGTAGTTAGATTAGAGGTTACTTAGTAGTCTCCAATATTGACTTACTAAATTAGCTTCAGAATGATTTATTTTACTTAATATCACCCAATGGCTTTTCCAGTGCTAAATCATGGTATATGCTTGCCTCTTGTCCCCTAACGGGTTTAGGTTTTTGCTAAACAACAACTGCCTATCTGGAGGGCTCAGCCGCCCTTCTTCATTGCCCTGGCTATAGTGTTTTAAGTATTCCCACTTAAATAGAAATTAAAAAGTTTCTTTGTGGTCTACTCTCATGCTGTTGCTTTCCAGGTGCCTTGTGAGCTGTATTTGCAGCCAGCTGCCACTCTAAAGGATGCTCACAGTCCCTTCATCCTTCCTTCTGTGCTTTTCTGTGTACATTAATGTTTTCCTATCAAAACAGATGTAATTAACTGTTATAAACAAGTACGCACATACACTTGTTTATATACATGTGTTGATGGCACTTAATTCCATAGGGAATGTGTCCATAGACATGGACTTTGTCTCTCCTGTTTTCTGCCTGAATGGGACACAGAGATAGGGCTGGTTTGTCCAGTGCCTTCTCAAAAGTATATTTTGTTCTGTTAGCTTCCTCCTGCCTCTGTGATGCAACTGATGCCTCTGTTCCAGGACCATCAATCAAGTGTTAGTTTTACTTTTAACTTCACAACTTAACAAAACTCAGCTCAAAGACCAACTGGGAAATTTGGGAAATTTTTAGTATAAATATTATAGTATAAATATATATTACATGTATGTGTGTGTGNATATGTATATATATATATATACATATATATATGTATATATATATATACATATACATATATATGTATATTATATATATATATAATATTAAATATATAAATTAATAGAAATTAATATAATAATACATAATACATATTACATATATTAATACATATAATATATAATATATATTTAGTATAAATATATATAGTGTATATATATATATATATAGTGTATATATATAGTATATAGAGAGGTGATATATAAGATGAATATATATATTATAAGATGAATCAGTACTGTTACTGTTCTATAGACCCAGAGCTTAGAAGTGTGAGCTGGTCATGATTTAGAGGCATTTTAGCAGCTGAGCATTTAGACAAATTTAATCCCAAAGGAAGGGACTGACTGCCTTTCAAGTACAGTGTTTTAAAAGTGTCATGACCTCATGCAAAATTCAGGCTTTCTCTATTATCTTAATGGAAGCATTCCCTCTTATTGTACATAAGGTTGACAAGGTGGAGATTGACTGGTCAGTACCTGATGTCATTGCTGAAATTCAGGTGTCACTGGAATACTTAAATGTTTGCTGCATCAGGAGCAGACTAAATGAATAGGAAGCATCCCACAAGATAATTTTGGAGCTTGTGAAGTGACTGACACAGATGTATTGAGTATCCTCCTAAGAAAAGCTGTAAATACATATAAATCCACTGAATAAACTAATGATGCTAGAGTTTTGTTTGATTAAAAGAAATGGGAATATGCAAATCACAATCCCAACACTATGTTCCTGGAAATGCTAACTCTTATTACTGTCCAAGAAGTAGAATCAAACATATATCCTCAAGCTGACATCTGATTTACATAAGGAACAAATAAATAAACTCTCCCTCATCCCTTCATTTTTTATGGAACATTTCAGTTAAGGTGGGATAGCAGCATTTCTCTGTAACTATAAAGGAGCCAGAATCTCAAAGCTTCAATTTGCTCTGCTTTATAAAGCCCTAGGTTGCTTAGGATCAGAGGACTCAAAAGATAAGCCCCAGAGAATGTTCTGACTTTAGTGGAGCTTCTCAAAGGTACTCCCTTGCCTCCCTCCTGGAAACTGGTTGTCTTTTGAATTTGAGGAATTTGATTGGTAATAAGAACTATTATTTTATTAATGCCCTTGTTTGATATATTGGGCAGTCAAAGGGAAAACTGCCAAAATGTTTATGTCTACTGAACTCTGCAAGATGCAGAAGGGAAGGGATATCCCAAGGCAAAAGGATTAAAAACACAAACCAACATAGATAACTGGCACCTGGCTTCTCCCTTCTTCTTTCAGAGGCACATCTCTTTGTGTCATTTACTGTGCCAGGGAAAGGCATTGAGTACTGATGATCCAAAAGATGCACCGAAGAACATGCAGTTCACTCTGGTCTGGAACAGATGGTAATGCTTAGTTTTCCAAACTGTCTGGTCACCCCAAGAGTTATATATTCTGCTACTTGTTGCTGAAATTTGCTTTGGATTCTGGTGGATAATTTATGGAAGCAACTTTGCACAATATAGAGTACTTCAGCAAAACGTGCTTACAGCAGGGCCAGAATCATGGTAAAGTCTTTAGAACAGTAGGATCAAAGTCAATGTGTTGACCTCCTATATTGGATTGTTCCCCTCTTAATACACAATTTTACTAAAAAAAAAGTTATTGAAACTCGTTGGGATTAATTATATAATTAATATTGTTTATTGACAATATTAACTTGTTAGACACATTCTTCCTGTAGCAGAGAATTTTGGATCTCTTTCTTAGAAAACCTTAACATGGCTAGGCTTTAAGGGATCCGTTTTGCTGCTCAGATCCTATATGTTTCATCACTATTCCTGTAGTTACATTATAAGTTTCAAAATAAACACTTTGCTTACATATTTGCCTTTATAAAAAAGTTGACGACTGATGTGGAAATGTGGCATGATTTTTAATGTCTCTGTACATATTATATAAACATTAATAAATGTTTGAGTACTTGAGTACTAGATCACATGCAACAGTACAATAAAAGTACTGTTATCTACAATTTTCTCAGAAGTCTTCTCACACAGTAGAAATTGGCTACATGGGGCTTTCCAGCAACAGTGTGTAGTGCTTTATATTTCTTCCTGTGTCTCAAGTGTATTATTTGTAAAATTACCTGACAGATCTGCATAAACATCACTATGCTTTGTATTAGAACAATGTACAATAACAGCCAATAAATATGCTCTTTAATTACTCTTTCCTCTGTTGGCATAAAACTGAGACAGAAGAGGGAAAAAAGGGAGTTTATTCTTTGTGTGTTTTGCTCAGTTAATTTTCTTTGTCTTCCAAGGTCTCTAACACGCTTAAGAGGTGTTGTGATGTCTATCTTATCTGAACCATCTATTAAATGTTGGCAGTGGGAGCCACAAAACATTCACTGGCGTGGACCAATGCTGGGATCATGCAGATAAAGGCACGCGAACTTTTGAGGTTAAACAGAAGTGCAGTAATCTGCCTGCGTGCAGTCTGCTCCTCTCCAAAGCAACTTCTGACACTTTAAGACTTGTCTGTTATTTACCCTCTCTCTTACTGATGTTCTGGATCATGCTTTTCTGTGTATAAATAAAGCAGCGCAAAAACCATTAAAAGACAGCCTCACCCATCACAGTTACAGACTGTACAATCCTGTATTGTACAGGAATTATCTCCTATTCATAGTAATGTTAAATAAATCACTACAGAGCAGAGGGCATTTTAAAAAGTAATATTTTGAAGGGCTCTCATTCTATTTTCTGTATGTGACAAAAAATAATTTCTAGGAAAGTGACCAAATGAGGGACTTTATACAAGGATCAGTTACTAGAAGGAATAAATCTGAGGAGAATGTTAACGTGGTGGGAAACCCTGTTCTTTATATCACAAATAATACTCAGGAAGCATCTCCCTTAGTGGAAGATCTCCCTCTTACCAAGGCCCAAAATCTCAACACTCGCACTTTATTAAAGCAGTAGGAATTAGTCGGAGCCCATCCTGGAGGAAGCAATGTGGAAGCACAGCGAAGGCTGTAATTGTAGTATAAGTCTGCAAACTGTACACTTTCTGCACACAAGTGATATTTTTCTGTATGTTCCCTGTGATCTTTCCAGATGCTGGCAGGTGCGGACCTTCAATTTCTGTGGATTTGGTCGGAACAAACCTTACTGCTGCTGGAGAAAACACAAAAGCATCAGACTGAGACAATCCTGACAGCAAATAATCATATAAAACATGGTTCTCTGGCTTTTTGTATGAAAAGAGAGAATTTGGTCTCTGTTTCTTTTTTTATGTTATCCCTGCATGTGCAGCGGGGTTGGACTAGATGACCTCTAGAGGTCCCTTCCAACCTTAGGCATTCTATGATTCTATGATTATTTCCCAGTTTCTTTATTTATGATATTTGGTAGCTGTAACAGAGTTCTATATATCATTTCAACATTCAGATGTCCAGAAGAGTTCATACAAGACAAAATAAATATGACTGACAAGATCTAAAACATCTCTAAGAAGAGCCATCACCTAAATTTCTCAAGATTTCCCATCATTGTGCTTCAAGGATCAACCTAATCACTTACAGAGATCATATGATTTATGGGAAAAACAAGTTGCCTCTTACCCACTTACTTTGCTTGTAGCTATTTAAAATGTGAAACTTGAGGCATTGATAATAAAGTATCATGTTATCTGCCCCGCATTTCTTCCTCGGCATTGTAAATATGATGCTTGTGTCTGTCTCTGTAAACCTTCTATCTTCTGTGTGTGGTTTACTTGTTACCATGCTACAGGGGGTACCTCTATAAGCAATGACAAGATCAAAGAACTAATGCGTTGATCTAGAAGTTGATCTAAAAGTGTGTGACAGGAGTTATATCTCTTCGAAAAAAACGGATGCCTTTCCAAAAAAAAAATCATGCCTTTCCTAGCTCTGCATTTTTTTTCTCACCATTCTCCTGTAAAAGAACTGTTGGCAGGATGAAATACTGCATAGCTCTGTGGTTCTTGTTCCTCTTTTACAATACTCTTTCAAATAAACATGCCATCTATTGGCTCAGCCAGTGGGATTTCTCACACGTACCCATGCAAAATATATTTCAAAAACTTATTTGTCCTGTAAGTTTTTAGTACTATTTCCTCTCATTGTAACTTTTTGGCAATTAAGGCAACTGATTTATATGACAGCAGTTCAAACTATTGTCTTGAGAATAAGGCGGATGTGACGTTCACTCTTTATCTTTCCTTTTAAGTGGACAAGAGTTCCTGGCTTGTAGAAATTTCAGACCAAATCCTTTCCAGTCTTTTCTGCTGAAGGAACATTGGAGCAATGGCTGCTTTAGGCTGAAGTTGGCAACTGGAGAAGGTTCATTTTTCTTGTGCAATTGAAATCTCACAGAGAAGAAGGTATAGACATTTCTATTTAAACTGAGAATAAAATTGCATGGGGCTATATACTGGCAGATCTTACTGATTGCATTCTCATTTGCTTGTGAAACCTGCTATATTAGAATCGGGGAAAACTTGAAACGGACAGTTAAGGACAGAAAGGGTGATGGAAAGAGGAGTGTTTGTGCATATGTGTGTATATATATATACATACATACAAATATATATATATATTTGTGCCTGTATATATATATATATAAAATCTTTGCCTGAATTTTAAATTTAAGGAGTTTACAAACAAAACCAATATCAAATTCAGGCTCAGATATGTACTACATTTACTAAAAGTACACCTGCATATAATCTGAGAATAATGCCTATTGTTTCTTTATTATTATTTTGTAGTCATATTCCCCTCCTGTTACCACATTTCAGCTCTCTTACAGAATTAGTAGCCTTATGTCAGAGAGACATCAGCAGCATTACATTAGACTCACTTTTTAAATAGATCTTTATTTTCCTTTCTTTTGTAAATAAGGCAATTAAGCTTTCAATTATATACCTTTCAATTGGACCTGTGCCAGAGAAATCAAAAAGAATCAGATTTTGGCTCTTTGAAATGTATTCGGGTCCCTAATTTGAGGGTTCTTTTAGATAAAGGTGTGCCCAATCTCCTGGAATTAATGTGTTAAAGTATGATACATTCCGGAGTCTTTAATGGTTCATATGATGACTGAAACTAGCCTGCCTATATACAGCTCCCTATAGCTTTCATCATTTAAGTGCTAACCTCTCATCACAGAATTCATCTGTAGTTCACCTCATATCATACTATCATGACATGAGGCTCATATCATTTTAAGGGCTTTACAGTACAGAAGATAGCTTGTAGAGTGCAAAATCTTTGTATTCTTTTCCTTCTTGGGAAATCTTATACTGCATAAATGAATTGTAATATGGTCAAGTTGGGTCATCTGATCTAAACAGTTTACTCATTCATGGTAAATAACACTGTATATTGAAAGATTTTGTATGTGCAATGTATTGACTCGTGTATATTGGAATATGTATTTTCTGGGTTTCATTTCCAACAGAGATAACCTATATTTGCCTTTAATTAGGAGTGAAAATGGAAAGAATAGCTTATATCCTCAAGTACTCATTTTTAAGGGACATGGCTGGGTTGTTATGAAAGTCCATGTGGATAATAGCTTACTTAAATGTAGTAGAAATAGCTAAAATACAACAAAAAAATGTTGAGTTGCTGTGACACAGAATAAGTAGCCCAAGTTAAGATTATTCTAATCTCTGTCTTTTGGCTTTAACAGATGTTTAGCTACACAGAGCTGCTGGCAAAGCTACTCCTGGCCACTGTAATGTCAGGTAGGAAATCGTTTTTATTTCCAAATGTCTAGGAGTTATAATATTTTCATTATTTCTTCTGTAAGAATGTTTTTTCATGCCTGTCCCTGCAGTCCTGGTTCAGTGCTGAAGACATTGCTAAGGTTACTCATTTTGGCTCTTTTCCTTGCAACATGTATTGTGTTGAAATCAAAAGTACTTCACTGAAGTCAGTGAGTCTTGACTGAACAAACTATGACACTTTTGCCCTGCCCTATTGATTTTAATAGGATTCAAACAGGCACAAATGTATGAATGTGTGGCACTCCTTAAAGGGTCAGGACTTAAATTAGTCAAGAAAGGATTAGGTCAGTAGAAATAAAGAGAAAAAATCATTTTGCTCATGCATATTATAAAAAAAATCTAAGTTTGATCCTACTGACTATCATGTCAGATATATGACAATATATGTCAATATATGTCTAGAAGCTAGAGCTAAATTTCTAAAGACATGTGATGGTCATTGGTGAGAAATTCCAGTGGATAAATTCCTGAACTACAGAATGATTGTTTTATATTTACATTTACATTTATATTTACATTATGTTTTGATATCCAGGTTCATCAGCTTCTTTGCTTCAGGAGTCACCATATTCCCGTTGCAGTCTTTTTGGGAATGAGCACATCAAGACTTTTGATGGTTCTTTCTACAATTTTGCTGGAGACTGCAGTTACCTCCTCGCTGGGGACTGTCAGAAGCGCTCTTTCATGCTCTTAGGTGAGTTTGAGCAAGATATCAGGAAATAACAAACGCAAAATGCCTGACATTGCACTTTGCTAGGTTCTGTCACTGAGAAGAAAAAAGATAATATTGCCACAGAGGATGGACCATTCCATGAAGGATCTTAATTTTTTTTGAAAGTAGGATTTCTTCTGAGGAAATTCTACCCCTTGGTTTCTGTTATCCCTTGACAAAAGAGTTCATGCAGAAGTCTGCTGTAAAGGAATGGAGATTTTCTTACTGGTTCTTCTAAAGAGGGAAAGTGAGCCCTTTAATTTCAATTTGCTAGGAGATTGTGACTGCTACCTGGGAGTGGGCAATACTCTGTGTTCTAGCTCTCATCCTGACAAATGTTTCACATTAAACAATTATGTGATTAAATGCATGAAAAGTTCCTGAAAAGGTTCGGTGATGCTTTACCAGTTGTTCTCTTGGGTATGAATGCCTCTGGTTTGATCAGAACTAACAATATTTGCTTATTTTTCTTCAGGTGACTACCAGGATGGGGAAAAAAATGGTTTCGCTGTGTACCTTGGAGAATATTTCAACCTTCACTTCTCTTTAGATGGAACTGTGACTCAGGAAGGCAAAAGGTACTTATTGAAACAATGAGCTTTCCATCAGAAAAAGCAATGTAATTTATATGATGCATTCTGAAAAATTCTTATTTTTCTTCGCAGGGTTTCCATACCTTTTGCCTCTGCTGGCATATTTGCAGAGAAGGAGGCGGGTTATTATAAAATATCCAGTGATGAGCATGGCTTTGTGGTGAGGATTGATGTCAGTGGGAATATTCAGATATTCCTTAGAGAAAAATACTATAACAAGACCTGTGGGCTTTGTGGAAACTTTAATAAATTTGCTGAAGATGACTTCAGAACTCAGGAAGGTAAGAGTAAGACTAACTGATTGTGTGTTAATGTACGCTCACTACACATTTCCTGGTGGGTGATTCAACAACAGCACAAAGATTTTGTTGATCTAGCAAAATGTTTCTACAAAACCTGTTAGGTACTTCATCTCGATATGCTAAGAAGCTGCTGTGTGAATAAGCACTTCCTTTCTTCTTAAAGAGAATTACTGCAACATCTAACTCCTGAGCAAAACCCAGAATTCTGAATTTAGCACTTTTAAAAACCTGGAAATATAAAGATGAAGCTAATAGCTAGCAATGGATGTCATCTCCAAGCCCATAAGGCACAAAGTGCTCAGGAGTAGTCAGCATGGATTCACCAAAGGGAATGCATGCTTAACCAATTTGATAGTCTTCAACAATGGAATGACTATCTGGATAAAAGAAAGCAGTGGAAAAGCAGTGGATGTTGTCTACATAGACTTCATCAAGACTTTTGGTACTGTTTCCCAAGAGAAGGAAGGGCAGGCTAAGTGAGCAGACAGAGAAGTGGTCTGAAAACTGGGCTGAGCTCAGAGGGTTATAAACAGTGCTGCAAAGTTTAGGTGAAGGAATGCTGATGATACAAAACTGGGATAAGGACCTGATAAACTAGACTGTACTGCCATTCTGAGAGACCTAGATAGGCTGTAGAGTTGGGCAGAGAAGAACTTGGGAGGGTTAATCCCCTGCACTACTACAATCTGGGGGATGACCTGCTAGAAAGCAGCCCTGCAGAGAACAGACCCAGGGGGTCCTAGTAGACAATAAATTAACTATGAGACCCCAGTGTTCCCTTGTGGCCAAGAAGGCCAGTGGTCTCCTTGGGGTGCATTGGGAAGTGATCCTCCTCCTCTCTTCAGTCCTAGTGGAGGCTGAATACTATATAGAGGACTATATCCAGTTCTGGGCTTCACAGTACAAGGGAGATAGGAAGCTACTGGACATTTCGGTACTACTAAGGGCTACTAAGAGGGCTACTAAGAAGATAAAGGGACTGGAATGATGGTTGTATGCGGAAAGAGAGTTGAGTCTGTTCAGCCTTGGAGAAGAGAAGACTGAGAGGGGATCTTATCTGAAGGGACACTGTAAGAGAATGGGGCCAGAGGGATGTCACCACAAACACATATCGTTTACCACCTTGGCAGCTCTGCTGGCAGGGTGGTTCATATGAGCTCTTTTTAGCTTGTTCCAAGTAAAATAATTTTTTTGTTAATTCAGACATGTAGTTAATGCAGTTATCTTCCATGTGCAGGGCAGTGCAAACAGCTGGGAGAGAAAATACTTTTAAATGTCAGAACTAGACAGTCTACTGGTAATCTGTGAAACAGTTTAACTTTCTCTTTCCACTGAAGTTGCTATTTGTTCTCCTTTTAGCCTGATTAGATCTGAGAAGGTTGGTAAAGGTCAATCCAACCCAGGATGTGAGCTTAGCTTTGTAGCTTACTCACCTGGCAGGACTATAGAGTTACCTTAAGGTGGATGCAGATTGGATGCTTGTGTTTGAAGCTTCGATTGCTTCCTGCAATAATACAGAAGCATTTGACTATCAGACTGGCCCATCAGTTCTAATCAAATTTATTTCTAGACTGGATTTGTATTTATAATAAGTAAAATTTTCTGTAAGTAGAGTACACAAAGAAAAAGCTCCAAGATTGTGGGCTGTCATCTGGAAAACCCCAGAAAGTGCTATGCAGACCTCTGTGTGTAAGAGAGGGAGAGAGAAAAAGAGATAGAGAATGCAAATGCTAGAGGTTATGGACCAGGTGTTACGTTATAGCCAGTGAGTTTGTCAATCAACTGAGAAGTGTGTTTAAAACCTCTTTGATACAGCTTACTTCTGAGAATGTGGATTATGGTATAGAACTTTATTCATTATTTTATATTTGTATTGGTATTGTGGTGTATTAAGAGAAGAAGTACTTGCTGTGTTTTTTGGACATTACAATTTACAGCAGGTAAATAAAAGTGGCACAGAGCAAAACATGCTTAAACTTACTGAACAGTAAGTATCTTTTTGATATACTTGTAGTCTTGTTCTATAGTCTGTAGCGTTGTATGCTATTGTTACAGAACTCTTAGGATTCCTTGCTACGGTTTCATCTGGAGCTGGGAATTGATATGACACTTAGGAATAACACAGATCCTTCTGTATACTCTGTGATATGGATTTCTTATAGAACTTCTGGAAGCCTAAGTGATGTTACTCAAGCTATGGAATACTATCAAATTAAAATTTTACTGGTAGGTCCCAGTTCCTCCTGTTTTGAAGGTGATGGTCTTAGGAAGATGCAGGTGAAACTCCAAAGGGAAAAAAACACAAAACCTTGATGATTTATATTTCAGCTCTAGGAAGGCACATACTATGCTAGAAAACTGTTAGAAATAAGAAGATGGGGTATGGAGTTGCTTGTACTGACAGCTCATTCTTTAGAGAAATGCTCGTGTCCTGTCAAGACTAAAAAGTAGGCCTAGATATTTTGTACGTGGTTTCTTGTTGTTATGTACAGCAGTAGATGCAAGCTAGCTGCCCCTTAAGAGTTTCTTTCAGGTGCAATACTGTTCCCTAGTTGTAAATATATCTAAAATGTCAAACAAATGTTCTTGGAAGCTTTCCAATCTTTTTCTTCCAGATCTGAATGAAGTAGTTAATTTCTCCTCTGCTTTTTTTCCTGCCTTGTAGCGGTACCTTATAGTGATCCTATATATGCTTCCAGGCCTTGCTGACTGAAGAGGTCCTACATTCTGACATGACCACACATTTCTAACCAATTTCATCTTTGACTTAGAAACCTGAAGCTTAGTCCTTTCTTGACGGCAGCCCTCAACTCTACTGCATTTGAGTGCCTCATGAACATTGTCAGCATTTTACAATTAGGAATCCCAAGCACAGGCTAGAGCAAATGATTTTCATAATATAATAGGGGAAATTTGACATAAAGCAGACAATTTGATCTGAAATCTCCTCAGGGAATACACATACGAGTAAATGGCAAAGAACTTAACCTTGATGCATGTTAGTGGCTTCAAGTGCATTGTCTTACATTGTTGCGAATGTGAGACAGTCCAATGATAGAGGCTTCAACAAAAGTTCTTGTAGTTTATTATGTATGCCTGTATCCTCAATCTTTGTTTAGTAGTGTTATCTTAAGTTGTCTCACAGTGATATTTGTTGTATTATGGGTGTGGATATCTGGGTTTTGATTATTTTTTATTTGTGCAAAGAAACTTTTGCAAGTCAAACACAAGTATCATAATCCATTATTTTACTCTTTGTTCATGTAAAACACTTCATTAAAAAAAAAGCCCCAATGGATACAGCATCCCATTATGCTTTTCTTGGCACCAACAGAAAGCATTTTTCTGGGCACCTATTTCCAAATTATAGATACATTAATGATAAAACAACATGCACAGCTGCTTTTTGGATAAAGGCTTGGTATTTTGGACCTGCTCTATCTCAATCTGCAATTATCAAGCAAGGTATTCTAACCTTTTAAAATACTGAAGCACAGAATTTATGATGTCATTGAAGAGTGTCTGTTTCTATCTGCTTAACTTCTTATATAATATCAGTAAAAGAAACATATAGCATTTCAGGTACAGTTTTCTTTCCATAAGCAGAATCAGTGCATATGAATGAATATGCAACTTTCCTTTGTTGCATATTACTTTTTATCAGAAACTTTTAAAGCATGTTCCAAGCTCACAATGATAGTGGTGTAGATAATACACACTACTTTTAGTGACTACACAAATAAAGAGAAATTTTGTGTCATTCAGAAATCAAAAATTTGGGAGCATTTTTAGGATTTAGTTTTAAACAAGTTGAATGCTTTTGTATGGGCTAATAATCTCACTTTCTTTCTTGCATTTTAGTTTGAAATAAAAGGGCTTATATTCAAAAAGGACTTCAGCTGTGATGATTGATTTGTTTTTAGAACAGATGAAGAGGGTTTGCCTTGTACCTGTATTTATCATATGGCATTCATCTAACATATTAGAAACTTGCATTCATGATATACTCTGAGATTCAATTCAAGCTGAGAACTTTTTGTTTGGAGAAGAGTGGCTTAATCACTGAGTTTTGCAAATGACCATTTTATTTTCTTCTATTGAAACTGTTCCAATTCATATCCCTAATTAATTATTTATTGAACCAGAGATGGGAGGGAAGATTTTATAGTCCATGAATTCAATATATCATATCATTAATTCAGTCCAAACTGTTAATCACATCTTGTTTGTGAATAATTTTGCTTGCCGTGGAACCATATTTTTCAGTAAGTAACCAACCTGTAAATGTTTATACACCTTAACTCACAGTATTGTAGTGCCTTACACAAATGTTTGCATTTATTTTACAGATGAGTTACCAGAGCAATGGCGAATTTAAGTGATTGGCCTGTGGCCAGCTGGAAAATCTGAGAAAGGTTCAGGAAGAGAGGACAGAGGCACTCTTGCACTTTAAGTGTGAGGTTGTTATTGCTACCACATTGCCTTGTGCTAAAATCAGTTGCAAAGTAAACAAATAGGAAACCTATTTCAGATTTTAAGAGGAACTAGTAATTTTGAAAACCACCTATCTTAGAGAGACATGATTTTCTGAAGAGAGAGTAAATATCATCTGTTTGAAAATCAGATGAGTAAAAGTAGCTCTTCTGACTTGAAAAAGCAAAAGCAAAGAAGCAAAAAAGCAAAAAAAAAAAAAAAAAAGGGAGTGGTTGAAGAAAAGAAAAAGGAAAAAAAATCTTGTGAGGACATTTCAGTGTGTTTTCTTCAAAATGGACCAAGATAGATAGAAGGGCAGCAACCAGAGTGACAAAGTCATGGTCCAATAAACAACATCTGTGATGAGACTCCTGAAGTCCTGGCTATTGCTGTGCTAGCTGGTGGTGCCCCTCTTCTAAAGGGAGTTATCTGAGTTATCAAAGGGGCAGAAATTTTCTGGGAAGTGCAATGAAGGTGAGATTTGGCTTGTTCTTTAACAGCTACCTTCTCACCCCATCTGAAAAAAATGACTGCACACTAACAAGAGCCTTGGGAATCTCAATTGCTGAGCAGCAACTTCTTGCCCTTATATCATCCATTATTACAGTGTGTATCAGGCACTGGTCTTTGAAGCATTTGTTTCAGATCTATCTTTGTTTCATTATATTTTGTGATGGCATTTTTTTTTTTTCAATACACTATTGTCAAGACTTAGACCAAACCAGTGCTTTGTAAAAATCCCATCCAGGCTGTGTGGAGGATTCAGGACACAGGGTGTATGATCTTTTATAGCACCACTAGCTAGGAAATGTTTTTACAGAGATTTGGTCATTTAAAAAAGAAGCAATACTATAAAAGGAACAAAAGCAAAACAAAACTCTGCTATAACTCAACAGCCTCACAAATGCTCAGGGGAGGGATGGGGAGAGAGGCAGGGAGCAAGTGAGAGACATCCGAAACGTTGATGTATCAGATTGGGGCAGAAATTGATCAAGATTCAGGACAGGCTGAAATCCAATTTAGAGCCTTTCATTACCTGGGAGAAAGGCTATTCAGCTAAGCCAAAAGACCTTTTAAAAAAGAATCAAATCACACATCATCAAAACGTGAAAGGAGCTCTCCACGCAGAAAAGGATAATTATGTTATGTGGTTGGAAATACAGTATCAGAGAAGGAAACTGCCCTATTCCTGAATGTCCCATTAACAGTACCACATGCATGCTTAACTAATTTCTTTTTTTTTTTTCTTTTTTGGCAGTTTTTGTTGTATTTTCCCTTATGCCATCATTCCCTTCCTGCTTCCTCATATGCATTAGCAGAATGCTGGAATGCAATTTAAGTTTCAGGTGAAATTGAGCCCTACTTGCAGAAGCCAGTTCTTTTCTTTGCCTGCAGCATTTAGAACATTCCAGAGATAACTCTCCCTTCTCCCTCTTTTTTTTTTTTTTTTACTTTTCTTAAGGCTCATAACATAGATTAAATATTTAAGAATTACCACGCAAGATAGCACGCAATGGGGAACATGGTGTGGAAATTTGGTCACTCTACAAAGTGACTCTCTACAGATATACAGATATAAGTTATTTTCATGACCCATGCTTTTTAAATGTCTAAGTAATACCAGAACTACTGTGTAATGAGGGATAGATTTGCATTAGAACTTTTCAGATGGTCAGTGAAACTTCCATCTGCAGTTCTGTTATGTATTTTCCTCCACATCTGATCTGTGGAAAAAATATTTATCTCTACAGATATATTTAGACCTCTGCTCTTCTTGTCTGTTATATGTTGTTCATCCAATTATATTGTAGCTTTGGGGAACAAGGCTATGCCACTGAATGTGGGCACCATCCTGTAGCTTCTCTTTGGGAAACTGGAGAATAGTTTTTGAATGCAAGATCCTCTAAAGAGAGATCCTCTCAGGCTGGTGAGAAAACCACAGTGCTTGTCAGTGGATAGGACAGTGGAATAATTCTGAAAATAAAATATCTGTATGTATTTATCTTTTGTGAAATGTGGAGGATGAGTTCATAGCTGAAATGTGTCCATAAAATGTTTGTTGCCTTTTGTTTGAAATTCTTCAGAGCTTTGTAGAGTTATATTTGAATGGTTGAGAAGCTTGACTTTGAAAGAAACCCATCACCACTTTATTTTGTGAACTGTGCTGAGCAGCTTTTAGTTCCCATGAGCCATTCTTCTATGCCCGTATCTTTCTCAGTCTTCTTTTTAACCTTTTCAGGGAAATGGATTGCCTATTACTGTTTATTTGTAAAGCTGCTAATTCAATGGTTGCCTGATTTCAGTTGCTACTGTGAACATACCAGTTCTACTGCACCTATATTATTGCAAGTTATAAGTAATGATAGTAAGTAAAATACCATGTATCTTCAGTAATGGTGTTGCATATGGTTAAGAGCAAAATATCTGGAGAAAAACAGGTAGGCAAAAATGCATTAAATGCGTTGTAGCACTAGCATTTTAAAGCTGAAATTACTCCCCAATATTTAGCTGTCAACATAGATTACTTAAGGCTAAAGCTGAAAAATCACACCAGAAAAATATATAGCTGATTGATCTCTCTGAATTCGTTATTATTCTATATTTTTACTACTGAATTTTCAGGAGAGTTACATGGGAGAGAACCTAGAGAACCTATGGAGAAAACACAGAGCAACAAAGTATTGCCTGTCCCAGACATCATACAGTTTGATTTAAGTGGCTCAGTACTTCCCACGGTACTTTCTGATACACAGATAGGCACTGACGACCAGAGAGTTTGAAGAACAAGTTTAAAAAAACAGCAAAGATTTGGAATCTTTTTTTAAAGCACTTTACTTGAAAATATTGATCAGAGAATGCAGCAAAATAATTAAAATAATGTAATGAAAATGCTGCAGAAAATAAATAGATAAGAGTTTAATTTTACTGGCACTATAGAATAAAATAATCTAACAGAGAAAGGCTGGGTGAATGGAAAAAGAATAGACAGCCATCCCTTCAATGTTAACAATTGATCTAACCCGCAAAGAATGAGTTATGAGGAAACAAGGATATCAGGGTACCTGCTAGTGGAAACAGCAACAGGAACTTGCAAATAGAGGCAGAGGAACACTGCTACAGAGCACACTTTGTCTTTTCTTATATTATTGTGAGTGGAAAACTGCATTATTTCAAAAGGTGTATTTTATTTTTTGCCATGTTTCCAGTGAGATTAGATTTTGTCACTACTCTGATCTTCACAATTTGTGATAACATAAATGGTTTGGTTCTCCTAGTTGTTTGTTTTATTTATTTTTTTACTTATCCTGGTTTTCCTGTGGTTATTTCTTGCCATATAGGTGGAAAGTCTGTTTCTTTACTTATCTATCATCATTTCCTCTGAGTCTTCGTCTGTTGACTTCTGTTGTGTGGCTAATTTATGTTATGAATTCCTAATTTTCAGCATCCAAAAAATCCATAAAAGTCTGGTGATGTTTTTATAATCCTGTTTTCTGTATATGTTTTCTTAGATTGGGAACAATTTTTTTACATTTCTTGGGTTTGTACTTAGTGTACAGCACTTAGCTCAGTGTAATTTTCATCAATGATTTGTGCTTGTGGGCGCTTCTTAAGGCTTTCTGGAGCACTGCTCAAGCACTGTGATGAAAAATCCTGGAGAAATGTGTTCTTATCCAGTTCTTAGTTGGGAAATTCTCACATTTAAACATTTCCTTTGCCTCACTACAGAAACAGAAATTGGTATGGTGAACTTTAATCATTCAAAAAATTTGTCTTTAAAATAATGAATTCCTAAAAAAAGAAAATAAAAGGAAGAAGAAAAGATGTGTGTGTGTGTTTATCTATATATACTATAAAAATATAGAAATGTTCTAGTTTTGAGTCTTTCTGCACTAGTCAGTTCAGATCACTTAGGATGGCTTTCTATGATAAACCAATATGGAATACAGATTCTTTTGATATTGTTGCTCTGATTCTTAAAAGTGACTTTTACCAGAATACTACATTCATAGCAGCCAGTGATGACAACTTGTTACTCAGCCTCCTAAACAGCTCTATCCTTCCCCTGTTTTTGATTCATAGGAACCCTTGTGAGAAACAGTTATGCTTTTGCAAATTCCTGGGCTTTGCACAGCGAAAATAAGCGATGCAAGAGAGTGCAGACTCCAAGCAACACATGCAATGTTTCATCTGACATTGCAGAGAAGGTTGGTTACCCAAGAAGGAACTCTGGCATCAGACCTCCTCTACCTGAAGCCAGTTTGCTAGTCTTTGTGCAGAGGAACAAAAGTGCTTACAGGGCTGAAAACAGCATGGAGCTGTGTGTATTTTTTTTTTTTTCACTGTGTCATTCTTGACCTGATAACTGCATGTGCTTACAACTGATTTTGGGTAGTGCTCACTCAATGTTTTCTGCACTAGGCTGCCCATTTCTGTAGAGCCATGATTTCAGATGTTGTATGTTATGACTATTGTCTTATCTGCGCGCAGTGTTGAGAAAGGAACAGTTTATCACCCAAGCAGCTTATGTATTTTTTCTCTTTATCCTTTCTGTCTGAATTCTTTTGAAAACCATAGTGCATATTCTTCTTTCTCAACTTCACCCTGTTTACCTTCTTCTGCCTTCTCCCTTCCCCTCCCCCCCAGACAGATAAACAAACAAACAAAATAGTTCTTTTTGGCATAATCATAAAATCATAGAATCATAGAATGCTTAAGTTTGGAAGGGACCTCCAGAGGTCATCTACTCCAACCCCTCTACACACGCAGGGTTATCTAGAACACATGGCACAGCACTGTGTCCAAGTGTGTTTTGAAGATCTCCAGAGAAGGAGACTCCACAACCTCTCTTGGCAACCTGTTCCAGTGCTCTGTCACCCTGTTAAGAATTTTTTCCTTAAGTTCTTATGGAATTTTTGATGCTTTAGTTTCTGGCCATTNCTCCCCAATATTTAGCTGTCAACATAGATTACTTAAGGCTAAAGCTGAAAAATCACACCAGAAAAATATATAGCTGATTGATCTCTCTGAATTCGTTATTATTCTATATTTTTACTACTGAATTTTCAGGAGAGTTACATGGGAGAGAACCTAGAGAACCTATGGAGAAAACACAGAGCAACAAAGTATTGCCTGTCCCAGACATCATACAGTTTGATTTAAGTGGCTCAGTACTTCCCACGGTACTTTCTGATACACAGATAGGCACTGACGACCAGAGAGTTTGAAGAACAAGTTTAAAAAAACAGCAAAGATTTGGAATCTTTTTTTAAAGCACTTTACTTGAAAATATTGATCAGAGAATGCAGCAAAATAATTAAAATAATGTAATGAAAATGCTGCAGAAAATAAATAGATAAGAGTTTAATTTTACTGGCACTATAGAATAAAATAATCTAACAGAGAAAGGCTGGGTGAATGGAAAAAGAATAGACAGCCATCCCTTCAATGTTAACAATTGATCTAACCCGCAAAGAATGAGTTATGAGGAAACAAGGATATCAGGGTACCTGCTAGTGGAAACAGCAACAGGAACTTGCAAATAGAGGCAGAGGAACACTGCTACAGAGCACACTTTGTCTTTTCTTATATTATTGTGAGTGGAAAACTGCATTATTTCAAAAGGTGTATTTTATTTTTTGCCATGTTTCCAGTGAGATTAGATTTTGTCACTACTCTGATCTTCACAATTTGTGATAACATAAATGGTTTGGTTCTCCTAGTTGTTTGTTTTATTTATTTTTTTACTTATCCTGGTTTTCCTGTGGTTATTTCTTGCCATATAG
Source organism: Crypturellus undulatus (assembly GCA_013389825.1). Lineage (NCBI taxonomy): Eukaryota > Metazoa > Chordata > Aves > Tinamiformes > Tinamidae > Crypturellus > Crypturellus undulatus. Next base: position 380,831 of record VWPW01001173.1, on the reverse strand, counting down.
GTGGAAAGTCTGTTTCTTTACTTATCTATCATCATTTCCTCTGAGTCTTCGTCTGTTGACTTCTGTTGTGTGGCTAATTTATGTTATGAATTCCTAATTTTCAGCATCCAAAAAATCCATAAAAGTCTGGTGATGTTTTTATAATCCTGTTTTCTGTATATGTTTTCTTAGATTGGGAACAATTTTTTTACATTTCTTGGGTTTGTACTTAGTGTACAGCACTTAGCTCAGTGTAATTTTCATCAATGATTTGTGCTTGTGGGCGCTTCTTAAGGCTTTCTGGAGCACTGCTCAAGCACTGTGATGAAAAATCCTGGAGAAATGTGTTCTTATCCAGTTCTTAGTTGGGAAATTCTCACATTTAAACATTTCCTTTGCCTCACTACAGAAACAGAAATTGGTATGGTGAACTTTAATCATTCAAAAAATTTGTCTTTAAAATAATGAATTCCTAAAAAAAGAAAATAAAAGGAAGAAGAAAAGATGTGTGTGTGTGTTTATCTATATATACTATAAAAATATAGAAATGTTCTAGTTTTGAGTCTTTCTGCACTAGTCAGTTCAGATCACTTAGGATGGCTTTCTATGATAAACCAATATGGAATACAGATTCTTTTGATATTGTTGCTCTGATTCTTAAAAGTGACTTTTACCAGAATACTACATTCATAGCAGCCAGTGATGACAACTTGTTACTCAGCCTCCTAAACAGCTCTATCCTTCCCCTGTTTTTGATTCATAGGAACCCTTGTGAGAAACAGTTATGCTTTTGCAAATTCCTGGGCTTTGCACAGCGAAAATAAGCGATGCAAGAGAGTGCAGACTCCAAGCAACACATGCAATGTTTCATCTGACATTGCAGAGAAGGTTGGTTACCCAAGAAGGAACTCTGGCATCAGACCTCCTCTACCTGAAGCCAGTTTGCTAGTCTTTGTGCAGAGGAACAAAAGTGCTTACAGGGCTGAAAACAGCATGGAGCTGTGTGTATTTTTTTTTTTTCACTGTGTCATTCTTGACCTGATAACTGCATGTGCTTACAACTGATTTTGGGTAGTGCTCACTCAATGTTTTCTGCACTAGGCTGCCCATTTCTGTAGAGCCATGATTTCAGATGTTGTATGTTATGACTATTGTCTTATCTGCACGCAGTGTTGAGAAAGGTGTTTATCACCCAAGCAGCTTATGTATTTTTTCTCTTTATCCTTTCTGTCTGAATTCTTTTGAAAACCATAGTGCATATTCTTCTTTCTCAACTTCACCCTGTTTACCTTCTTCTGCCTTCTCCCTTCCCCTCCCCCCCAGACAGATAAACAAACAAACAAAATAGTTCTTTTTGGCATAATCATAAAATCATAGAATCATAGAATGCTTAAGTTTGGAAGGGACCTCCAGAGGTCATCTACTCCAACCCCTCTACACACGCAGGGTTATCTAGAACACATGGCACAGCACTGTGTCCAAGTGTGTTTTGAAGATCTCCAGAGAAGGAGACTCCACAACCTCTCTTGGCAACCTGTTCCAGTGCTCTGTCACCCTGTTAAGAATTTTTTCCTTAAGTTCTTATGGAATTTTTGATGCTTTAGTTTCTGGCCATTTCCTCTAGTTCTATGTCCAAGTGGTTGCCAAGGAAGCTTCCAATATTGGGAAAGGTTTATTTAAGCAGCATCTCTTGGCATTAATGCTGCAAATTGCAAAAAAATTGTTATTTTAGAAAATGCCAGTTTTGTGTCTAAGGCCAGGGATAGTCATGCAGGATAAAGTACTGTCTTGACACTACAATACAATTAGTCTCACATTTGTGTAGATTATGTAAAACATCGATGCTTTGTTGGATGACGTTTGCTTTCCAGCAAAATAATAACTACATGAAATCAGCTTCTCTCTCACGTGAGTTTGCAAACACTACCCTAATTTATTCAATTCAATAGGCAAGAATAAATACAGTGCTGTTAATATAAGTCCAGCCAAATGAGTGCCTGCTGACGAATTTAGAGCTTTTTAATAGCTTGCCTTGTTTGTTTGCTTTGACTTTAGGAATGTAAATCTCCCCCATCTTGCAGCCTTTCTCTATGAGGCAATCAGTTGTTAGGTGAAGAAAACAATAGCTTTGATTCAGGATATTCCTCCTCCCCCATGCTTCCTACTGAGTGTAGATCTGGAGTTCTCTTTGCGCTTTCTTCCCCCACTGTGGCAGCTATCAGAACAGCTGCCTAAGACCATCCTTAAAGAGATGACCTCTAATATCCTTGTAAAATGAAGGTAGAAAGCCCTTTTTGTCTTTTCTAGATCGCAGATGATACCCCTGATTTTGATCGAGTTTGGAGGCAATGAGTGTAGTGTTCTGGGCAATTTGGGATTTCATTTTGCAAGTCTGCCTGAAAACTATGCAGATATGGGCTGAAATGAGATGGAGTTTTTGATGAGACTGGGGGAAGAAATTTATGATTTTGTGAGTACAGGAGAACACAAATCCTAATTCTACTTGTCAGCATAGAGCTGAGCTGAGCTGAGCTGAGCTACTGATGGTGGAACAGGAGTTGCCCCAGCGACTGTTGTCTGTGGTACACTGTTTGTGGTCTGGCCACACTTTTTCCTACTGTTTGTCTCCCTATTCACTGGGGAGAAAGGTGCAGGGGAAGTGTCCTGATGCCTACTTCTTTTTCCTTTGGAGGTTTTTTTCTTCTAGAAGGTTTCTTTCTTCTAGAGCAGATAAGTTTGGTAGATTCTATGTGGCACCTCTTTAAATCTCAGAGAATGTGAGACACTTTCACATCCTTTTGAAAAGAGAGTCTTTCTGCTATCTTCCTTGACTCTTAGATTGTATCTCTTAAAGGCAATTGCTAAGGACTAGATGAATGCAGCTCACGCAGCAGCAGAATGCAATGCTACAGAAATTGGAGGAATGTATAAAATTCTGCCTACAGTTTTGTGTGGTGGGAGTAGAGAAGAAAGCCAGTCAGCAAGTTTGTGGGCACTTAAAGTTGCCAGTGCTACCAATCCAAAGAAACGCTCAAAATAGGACTCATATAGTAATAAAGGAAGTAAATTCAAGACCTGTCTTTCAAATATCCCAGTTTACTCTGATAGTTTATTACTCTTGAAGACTACTGTATTCTAATTACTGTTTCATCCTGAAGCTTTAGTGCCTGGTATTGCAAGGTGTTCTTATTAGATGGCTCTTTCTTTATATGGAACAACTTCTAAGACTGATAAAATGTGAGAAAGAACACACTACCACAATGAATAAGACTGCCAGTCTCTGATGCTTTCCACATAAATGTACTGTTTCTTATTTAAAGGATAGGATCAGTAATCTATAAGAAAAGAAAGGAGATAAAATAAAAATAATTCACAGAATCTTTAAGCTAGAAGATACTGTTGGAGGTCTTCTAATCAATGCCCTTGCATGAAATAGGGGTATCCTAACTCAGTTTGCTTCAGTGGCATTGGGAAATGCCAAGGATGGTGGTCCCACTGCCTCCCTGGGTACCTGTTCCAGTGTTTAAAAAAAAAGTGCCCCTCATGGGGAAAAATTGTTTTGCTTATATTAAATTAGAATTTCTTGTGTTTCAGCCTAAGTCTTTTGATTCATCAAAACATATTGGCAAGATTATGTCTAAAAAATAATAAAAAAAATTTAGCTATGATTTCCTGTATAAATCTGTATGGCAGTTAAATCTTTAGCAAGAGAAAATGTACTGTTTATAGATTTCTGTCAGTCAGTTTCTTGATGAAAATCAACTAGAACTCAGTCCATTCTTACTGAACAATAACAAAGAAATCTACAGGGAAAAAAAAGAGTTTTAAATATTTTGATTTGTTGATTATGCTCAAAAATAAAAAGTGCATTTAGTGATTTATAATCCACATAGTTTGATTTCAAACTAACTCAATCCAAAAGATTGTTTCCTGTACTTTTACCAGTACCTTGGATTTAGTAGACTATGCAGGCTCTCCAGGAGTCTGTGTTCTACTGCAACAAAACATTTGAGGTGTATTACCTTTTAAACAAGGACATTTGGTAGTAGTTGCTTTTGATAGTACCTAGATCAGACACTTCTCTATATCTTCTATATGACCATGTGTAGCCATGTGTATCAGTTTCACCTTGAAGCTCTACTTTAATAGCTCTTTGATTGCTTCTGTTAACTACTTCCAGCCTTAGGGCATTTTTTAACTTTCTCCTACTTTTGTATAGTCTTAGATCAGAATCCACAACTATTTATGCATTTCCTGCTCCTCTCCTTCTAGTCTTTTTTTCCCATTTGTTCAGCATGAGGACTGATATCTGGACAACAGAATTACTCCAGGCAAGCACTGACTTTTTGGAGGACAGTCGTGCTAAAGTTTTTGATCATGTTCAGGTAGCATTTTTTTAAAGTTTCTTAAAGCTTTTCTCAGCAAGATCAAGACTTTTGTGTCTGGGCCCTTTAAGCTGTGGCTATATTCCTAATCATAGAATCATAGAATAATAGAATGCCTAAGGTTGGAAGGGACCTCTAGAGGTCATCTAGTCCAACCCCCCCTGCACACGCAGGGCCACCTAGAGCACGTGGCACAGGGCTGCATCCAAGCGGGTCTTGAAGATCTCCAGAGAAGGAGACTCCACAACCTCTCTGGGCAGCCTGTTCCAGTGCTCTGTCACCATCACCGTCAAGAAGTTCTTCCTTAAGTTCCCGTGGAACTTTTTATGCTTCAATTTATGGCCATTTCCTCTGGTTCTGTCAGTGACCACCAGTGAAAAGAGGCCAGCCCCATCCTCCTCATTGCCTCCCTTGAGGCACTTATAGACACAGATCAGGTCCCCTCTCAGCCTTCTCTTCTCCAGGCTGAACAAGCCCAGCTCCCTCAGCCTCTCCTCATAGGGCAGATGTTCCAGGTCCCTGATCATCCTCGTGGCCCTGCGCTGGACTCTCTCCAGCAGCTCCACATCCCGCTTGTACTGTGGGGCCCAGAACTGGACACAGTACTCCAGATGTGGCCTCACCAGGGCTGAGTAGAGGGGTAAGACCACCTCCCTCGAGCTGCTGGAGACGCTCCTCTTAATGCATCCCAGGATGCCATTGGCCTTCTTGGCCACGAGGGCACACTGCTGCCTCATGGTCAAGCTGTCGTCCACCATGACGCCCCGGTCCTTCTCTGCAGAGCTGCTCTCCAGCAGGTCGGTCCCCAGCCTGTACCGGTGTCTGGGGTTATTTCTCCCCAGGTGCAGGACCGTGCACTTGGCCTTGTTGAATTTCATGAGGTTTTTGACTGCCCAGTTGTCTAGTCTGTCCAGGGCTGGACATTTCTGATTGGCTCATATCTCAGGTGAGACATGACTTTGCAAGAAGTTTTCTCTTAGTTCAGATATGAACTAGCTTTAACTGTTCACCTGGACAAAACAGATTTCAGCAGATAGTCTTTTCTGCTTAGCGTTTTTTTCTGTACAGATATACTTAATCTGGCATTCAGAGAAGACATCTGTGCTTTGTGATTCCTGTGGTCACATGTTTGTCCCTCAAAGAAAACAACTTTTTATTTTTTCATTTTTTTCCCCTTAACACAACATCTGTGTGGTGTCATCTTAGGTACTTGGTAAGGTACTCTGAGGAATAACATGTTATTCTGAACCACTTGATTTGAGCAACTGCTCATTTAAAAAAACTAATGAGTATGTAGTAGAAAGCTGTGCTACAACTGTTTATGTTATAGTCACATTAGAAAAAAATCTTTCTATTTATCTGTCTTCACTCATCCTCACTCTATCTTCACTCATCCTTTGAAAAAGTTACATTGAAGACTTAAGATGTCATTGATGCAATCTGAGATATAATGTTAACATTAGTCTGCTTGGGAACTTCCCTTAGGGAATTTAGCCATAGCCATAGCCATAAACTAAGCTTTACTTAAGTTACATTTTATATATAGCTAAGTATATTCGGAGGAAATCCAAAGCGGAGATCTCTGTACTGCCCCCTTCATGTGAGCTGTGTATCCTCTCTTTGTGCTAGATGCTACCAGGTTGATTTAAGTCACTAGAAGAACAGGAAAAGATCACTCTTCTTCACTGGATTTTTTTTTCTGCCATTTGCATCAGTTAAATTGACTCATGTGCAGTAGATAAACAAGAAAGACCTACAGGAACATGCAGCAAGAAGTGGGAAAGGGAAGAATTGGTGCACAGGGAACATATTTCCATGAGAGCAAACTGCAGTGCAGTGAAGTGAGTTCATCTGGTTCCTTAGACTTTGCTTAGTGTAATTTAGAAACTTATTCTGATCCCTCATTATCCAAAAGATGATTGACCATTTTCTTCTTAATTAGATAAATCTCCCTGACTGTTCATGTCTCTGGTACTCTAGATAGAGGCTCTGGTTCCTGACCTAGTAGTAAACAGTTCTTTGCAGCTCTCTGCATTTGGACATCCACTGACATGTTTCTGTGTGAAACAATTCTTATATGACACTCTTTATTGTACATTAATCACTATATTAACTTTCCTCTGTGAATACGTGGATGTAGTGGATGAATGGATGGAGGTCATTGCTAATTATGAGACCAAGCAGGACGTTATTTAACCTTGGCAGCAGTCTGTTAGCAAAAGCTGATTTTTCTCTCTTCCTAAGCTTATAGTAATTAATACTTTTTTTTTTCTTTTCTTTTTGCACCACAATTGTCATACAGGGCATTATGGAAACATGCCAGTTACTAAGGACATCTTTGATTTTCTCCCGATGCCACCATCGGGTTGATCCAGAGCCATATATTGATCTGTGTGAAAAAGACATCTGTGCCTGTATGCAGCACATGGATTGTCACTGCCCAGTGTTCCTTGATTATGCAAGAAGCTGTGCTCATGAAGGACTGATTTTGGATGGATGGCCTGAAGAGAGCTCTTGCAGTAAGTTGACAGAGTTATTCCTAAGCTACCTGTCCTAAATGAGATCATATCTAACTTGTCTCTCATCTGTCTAAATGCTGCAGCTGAGAGCATCTGATGCATTTTAGTGTGTTGATTCAGCCAAGCAAGTTAAAATCTGAAGTGCCTATCACTTGCACTTATCTGAAGCGCCTTTGCTTACTCTTCTCTAGTAGTTGTTTTCCCTATAGAAAAATTAGTTAAATCATAAATGAAGATGATATTGAGCTGCTTCAGTTTCCTGCATGGTGTATTAATGTCAGTGAACACTTATTTAATACACAAAGTTACAAACTAGGATGTTCAGAAACTATGTGACACGTGATTCAGATGTGCGACTACTTGTAAGATAGTAACCACATGAAAGATTTCAACTGGTTTGGTGATGACAATTTTGTCCTTTACTGTTCTTTTACCTTTACTGGCTCAAAAATTTGAAAGCGAGAAATTGCCTTTATTAACCAAATTTTGCCTAGGTTTCCACACCTTTGCCAAGATTTTGCAACATGGAAGTGCTTATGTTGACTGGAATGGATTGCCTATATATAGAGTAAAAGCTGGGTTTGTACTCAGCTTGTGGGGAGTTCATATATACACATGCTTCCATTGGAAAACCCTAGTTAATTACAGAAATGAACAACAAAAAGTGCATCTCCTAATATCCTTCTCTTTCCTATGTTGTGCAAGAAGGACTCTTTTTTTTTAGCATGTTTACATTATTTAATTTCATGAGTTGACTTTGAGTCATCACTAGCATCATTAGCATCACTAGCAAGCAAAGTTTCTTCTCTGGTAAACTTTGCTGATGGCCACCACTGAAGAAAAAACTGCTTTCAGATTATACTTAGGACAGGAAGATATTGCCAACCACCTGTTCAAGAGAATGCACAGCAAAGAAGAGACTTATTTCTAGAACTGGATCATTTCCTTGACCTTGGAGCAAAAAACCATTAAATAAAACCTTGTCTCTTTGCTCGTGGTGCAAGCCAGGGAAACCAGTTTTGCTAAAGTTGTCCATAAATCCCAAACTGCAGCAGTAAGGGAAGTAAACTCCTCTCTGTTCCCATGAGTCTTTGAGCTCATGAGCTCATTTTGAATTCCTGACTTTACAAGGCTTTTTTTTTTTTTTTTTTTTCCAAGGTGGGAAGGCAGGACAAGAGGGATGTGGAACTTCTAGAGGGGGTCCAGCATAGAGCAATGAAGATGATTCAGGGATTGGAGCATCTGTCCTATGAGGAAAGACTAAGTGAGCTAGGCCTATATAGAAGAGAAGACTTAGAGGGAATCTTTTCAACATGTACAAATACCTGAGAGGAGAATGTCAAGAGGATGAATCTAAACTCTTCTCAGTGGTACTCTTCTTGGTGGTGGCAAGTGACAGGACAAGGAGTAATGAGTAATTAAAACACAGGAAGTTCTATCTCCATAAGAGGAAGAACTTCTTTACTGTGAGGGTGACAGAGCCCTGCAACAGGCTGTCCAGAGGGATGGTGGAGTCTCCTTCTCTGGAGATCTTCAAAACCCGCCTGGATGCAATCCTGTGCCGCATGCTCTATGTGTCCCTGCTGGAGCAAGGAGATTGGACTGGATGATCTCTAGAGGTCCCTTTCAACCTCAACCGTTCTGAGATTCTATGAAGTAAAAGGAGAGATACTATCCATGCCTGCTGCTTTAGTGGGTGCTTAGCTTTTCATCACTGAGTATCTGTACAAGTGTGCTCTCTCAAGCAGTGATTATAATGGTCTTGGAGGCATAAAAGGCTGCTGTGTTGGCATGGTGCTGATGTTGCATGCTAGAGTGAGCCAGTACCCAAGCTGTAGGGCCACAGAGGGCAGTACTGCTGTCTTTATTACATCTCTCTACATCTCTCTACATCTCTCATTAGATGATTTACTGCAAAGGACAGACTATAATCTTCTCTTCCTGCTTCATGCCCACAAAATCCTGTAGTTTATGTCTATGCATCAAAATGTAGGAATGGATATAGTGTGCATTTGCACAAGGGTCTGGCATAGATAATGACAGCAGTAAAGATATGACATCATGGAGGCTATGCTGTGCCAGTAATTCTGTGGAAGAAGATGGGATTTTAGAGTTCTAGCTGTCTCACAGTTCTTCCTAGAAATATGAGACATCATTGTGATTTCAGAAATGAGTTGAGTGACTGTGTATCTGAAAGGTACAGAATATGCTTGCCTACCTGAATTACCTAGATATTGCTGCAAATTTTTTTCCATGTTTAATTATCCTTAGTATACTTGGAATTAATTGTTTAGATTTGTTTTATTAGAAAAGGATTTGGTTTTAAGCTCAAAACATTTACTATACAAACTAACAGATGCTGCTACTGTAGTAAACTGAAAATCAAAGATTTCTTAAATGTTCTTTTTTTTAAAAAATAAAAGAAATAATTGATTAGAGAGATGACCTTTTCTCTTTTCTGAGGTCTCTCTAGTTCAGTCTTTGACAATTAAAGGGATTTATTTGTTTAAGAGTTATCGAGAAACTTGCATTTCTAATTTCTTTTAATTGTTTCAGGGCCAAGATGTCCATTTGGCATGGAATATAAAGAGTGTGTATCTCCTTGTGCCAAAACCTGCCAGAGCCTGAATATCAATGAAGTGTGTCATGGACAGTGTGCTGATGGCTGCAGCTGCCCTGGTAATTTATTTACTGAATTGTTTACAAAGAAACATTTGACAGTGACACTAGCTGTTTTATCAGAAGAAGGAAAGCTGTGTCTTCCTTTACATTTTCCTGACATCAAAAGCATTTCTCTTTTTTGAGCCCATGCCTCTGAACTAGAGGCCATTTCTGAGACCATGCCCTAGATCACACAAAGAACACAAAGATCATTCCAGACAGCGGTATAGAAAGAATGGGAGAAAAGCTTACCTGTGTCTCAGGGTCAGTGGTGACTACTGCTGCCAGGTAAAAGGGCCAAAATCTCTGATGGTGATTGGAAGGAGCCCCCAGAGATGAAGAGGTGTTTCCAGTGATCAAAATATTTTGCTGCACAGCTGTTTTTAAAAGGTGCAATGTCAGCTATATGTCAATACAGGGATCTGAGAGAAAGAAACCTGTCATTTCTTGCACTGTAAACTTACAGTACAATGTGTGCCTTAGATGGTCTTTGTAGAACAGAATATTTTATATATAGAATACCTAATTACAGCTCTGTTGTATGGAAACTTCAGTAGTTGGATGCAAATTGGGAAGTTAGCTCCTTCACTTCTGGCAGTATTTGTGAACGAAATCAAAGTCCCACAATAATGGTGTTCATTCGTCTCGGACTCTGATCTGTGGCTCCTTCCTGATACTTGTTTCACAAAATAAGCAAGAGAGCAGCTGAAAGTATACAACCTGCAAGAGGTTTCTTCTGTTTCCTAGGCAGTGTCTGTTAGGCTTGTCTGTTGTCCAGCTTTGCTCCTTTATTCTCTGCTTTGTCTCTTCTCCTGTGTTCTTATGACAGATACTAAACCTGTCTGGAAAACTTTTACTGCTGGGTAGTAGCAGGTAGAGCAGGTATCTCTGGGTTTTACCCTTTGCAGACCTCGTTTTTTCATACAGGATCCTGGGTGTATTTCCTCAAACAGTCAGATTTCCAGACTGGCTCTGATCAGTCTGTGCAGGGACTGTCTGAGCGAAGAGCTCCCCTGAGAGCACTAGAAATGCCCTCTTCAGCATGCTGAAGGAAGAGGAGGTGGCACAGGAAAGAAAATACTTATCAGCCGCCAAGAGACATCTTGGCAAGCTTCCATCTTCTTAATTGCCATATGAGAGTAACTAACTATGGATAATGCACGTGAATTCTTTCAGAAATGTATGAAGAACTAGAAAATCTAATTGTTTTTGTGTGCTTATGTCCTTTTGTGTGTGCATGTATACACGCTGTGACCTGATCTGTTCAGAGGGGAAGCTCCTTGATGGTGAACTTTGCATTGAAAACTCCCACTGTTCCTGCATCCATTCTGGTAGACATTATCCTCCTGGCTTCACTATCTTGCGGGACTGCAACTCATGGTAAATGCGTTTCTCCAGTGTTTCTCCAGTGTAGCTGCTATATTGCACACCAATTTGGTGACTGTGATCTATTTAATTCTCTCCATATATATTTTCTTATTTTCTTTGGCAAAGGCCTCTGGTCTTTGATTGGAAATGCCAGCCCCTTCCGAGAAGTAAGAGCTGTTCACAAAGAGAAAATCAGCTCTGCTTTTTAAAGGATGTCTAGTCTGATAGAACAATGTGAGGGTCATACTCCTTCAAACAGTAGAGAACTACCTGTTTCCTGTGGATAAGACAAACCGGCAGGTTCCCATGTCTGAGTAGTGTCAGCAGTGGTGTCTTTGTTTTGACTTCCTGCATTTATCTAACCTCCTTTACACCCAGCTCAGGTTTTCCTTCCAAGACGACATAGCTCAGGCATGTCCTTGAAACCATTTGCAAGCTGCTGAATCTTCCTAGCTGCATGGCTCATGATTTTTCATTTCACTTGTGAATACCAGTCTGAGGAAGAAGGGTAGCTGTCCAAAGAAAGGAAAGGGAATGAGTAATGTATTTCTGAGCTGGTATGTACGTATAAGTGTGAACATATTTGTGGAAAGAGTTTAGCCATATGTTTCCGGTGAGATAGCAGAATAGGGGCTCAATTAAAGCTACCATATGCTGAAGAAAAATAGTCTATGAGTCATCACAGTTAACCAGAAGCCGTTCATTACCTGCACATGTGCCATGGAGTAGGAACCATAGCCATGAGATAAGCATATTATCTTTCTCCCTGGAGCCCTCTACAGCTTTGAGCTTGGTCACATTGTTCAACTATAGCGTTCTTGGGAGATCAGTGCTGCCTACATGCTTCCTGCTATTCAGATTTGATACTGCTATGTACAACTCTCCTCCTTTCACTCTGCACTGCACTATCCTAAATAATTTGACTCCTCACAAATGGTTTTTAAGGATTAGGATGATTGAAAGAATACCAAAAATCATTGAAACTTACCTTTGAAACCTTTGAAACTTAGTGCATTTATTAGATTTTAGGGTTGACTGGTTTGGTGTCACACCAACACTTGAAAGACAGCAGTCAGATCCAAACTTATCTCAGAGGTGCAGAGCAAAACTCAAGAGGCACAAGCTACAAGGGAAATTCCATTTAAAAATTATGGGAATTATTCCATTTAAAAAAATTATTCCCTCTGATACTGGTGCAGCACTGGAACAACTAACCAGAACAGCACCTCATATCTGAACATTTCTAAAAGCCAAATGGACAAAGCCTTTTCTAGCTTTGAAGTTACCCTGCTTGTTGTATTATGTGGTTTCCAGAGTTCCTTACAACTTATTTTTTTCTATGATCTTCTCATATTAATAGAAATACCTTGAGAATATTGTGTAAAATCCATTCCAAATCAGTGGAATGTAGTTGAAAACTGTGGTAAGCACAGAGCTTTGGAAAAATGGAAGAAGTTCCAATGTTTTACAACCAGTTGAGTTCATACTACCACTCTGCCAAAAGCAGCTCCCGTTGAATGACAAGAATTGATGAGAGAAATAGGTAGAATAAGTAAATATTCTTTGCTTATTCTGATGAGGAGAGATGGAAAGGATATTGGGGATTGGTCTAATTTCTGTGAAACAGTGGATCATGTTTCAATTATTTGGAAAAAAAATTGCAACAGAAAATTTGAATTCATGTTTTCTTCCCTAACTTGCAATGATATGTTTCCTAGCATATGTCGACGTGGCATCTGGATCTGCAGCAATGGAGAATGCCCAGGTATGTTGATCCCAATAGTTTTAGGGGCAAATTTGTCCTTGTTCTTGCTTGCTCTAGTTGCAAGTGAGCAGGGGTCCTGTTTTGGAAGCCCTACATTGTGAGATAAGCTGGACTTTGTGCTCCATGTTTTATGTGCAGCAGTGAAAATACTTGTTTGGTGAGAAAATTTTTTATCTTCTCATTACTTGTTTTACCAAGATATATGGGTATATACACTCAAAGGAACAGCTTTCAGGTAGACAAACACTGCTGGGTTGCTTTGAGCAGCAACCATATGACTGCCTGAATCTGTGTACTTCTGTTGATGGCACTTCTTGAAGCACTGTGAGTAGACTGGATCACTCTTGGTAGCCCTGCATTTCACAGATCATGGCAAACTGGAGAGAAGACCCAAGAAGTGTTCACACTGACGTCTTCCTGGTCTGTCCCTCAAACTTGTATTGCTACTGTCCCAGTTGTGTCCCTTCCTGTAGGGGGGGATGTGACTTTTCCTGCTGCTGCTTTCCAGCAAAGTACCTTCCTCCTCATTTACTTCTGCTAGGTCTGTGATCAGTCTCAAGTCCCTGCACTATGTTCAGCCATAAAAAGGTCTGTTTAACCTGAAGTGACATTTGGCTCTTCCTGCCTTGTGCAAAGGAATCTGCAGGAACAAAGCACAGCTCTTCATCTTGTTTGTCTTCCCTGCTTTTGAGACCTGAAAGGGGAAAATTGAAAAGGAGATGGGGGTTATGGCAGGACAGGAGAACGAATAAATTTTTGAGATGAGATCCAGCGGGCTGTGCTACCATTCAGAGGGATCTAGACGGGTTGGAAAGTTGGATAGAGAGGAACCTCATGAGGTTCAACAAGGACAAGTGCAGGGTCCTGCACCTGGGAAGGAATAATCCCAGGCACCAATGCAAATTAGGGGTTGACCTGCTAGAAAGCAGCTCCTCAGAGAGGGATTTGGGAGTCCTGGTTGACAAGAAGTTAACCATAAGTCAGCAATATGCCCATGTGGCCAAGAGGGCCAATGGGATCCTGGCCTTCAGGATCAGGAGGATCAGGAGCAGCATCAAGAGGAGCGTTGCCAGCAGGTTGAGGAAGGTGATCCACCCTCCTCTACTCAGTTCTGGTGAGGCCACATCTGGAGTATTGTATGCAGTTCTGGGCTCTGCAGTTTAAGAGGGATGTGATAAGAGGGACGTGGAACTTCTAGAGATGTTCCAGTATAGAGCAGTGAAGATGATTGGAATAGATATATTGTATGAGGAAAGACTAAGCGAACTAGGCCTGTTTAAGCCTGAAGAAGAGAAGATTGAGAGGGGATCTTGTCAATATGTACAAATTCTTGAGAGGAGAATGTTAAGAGGATGAGTCTAAGCAATTTTGGGTGGTGGCCAGTGATAGTATAAGGGGCAATGGGCATAAATTAAAACAGAGGAAGTTCCATCTCCATATGAGGAAGAATTTCTTTACTGTGAGAATGACAGAGCACTGGAACAGACTTCCAGAGTCTTGAACAGGATGATGATCTCTAGAGGTCCCTTCCAACCTCAACCATTCTGTGATTCTGTGATCCCCACAATGTGCAATCTCCACAAAAATGGGAAAATCACAGTTGTGTAAAATAAGTATCAACAAGTCTAGCTTGCCTGATCCCTCAATAATCTATTCTCTCCTAACTGAACGAATAATTGCCCCAAAATGTTAGCAGAAAAAAAAAAAATGTGGGCATGCAAAAGCTCAAAATAGAAATAAGCTTTTTAGGCAGGCTGGTGAGCAGTCTGTGATATTCAGGAAAAATCTCATGAATTGTGGGGAATCTAACAGTCTAACAAATGAAGTCAAGCATGCAGTCCCAGGAGATCCTACATGTCTTTTAGCAGTTGTGCAGTAACATGTTTCCAAATAAACACTAGGTATTTTTCTAGCTTTTGTGTTGAAGTTAGAAGTTTTAGCCTTATTATCATCTGGCCCATGCTTAATTTTGTTTTAAATAGATAATATGCGGATGAAATTTATATTTTCAACTCCAGCCATTTCTTCTTCATTGTGATTATGAAAATGAAGATAATCTGATACTGCATTCAAAGATCAGAGATCAAACTTCGTGCCAGAGAGAGCATAGTATTGCTGCATTTTCTGAGTTGGAAGCATTGCAGGATGAGTAGAAGTTGAAAGAAAAATTAGCTTATTTTTGTGCCTCCAGTTGGCATATCCATGTTATTTGTCAATTAATCTTGAAGAAGAAAGGTTCTTGAACTGTACTGTACATACACTTTACTACATGTACCTGCTAATGTACTCAAACTATAGTGAGACAGTTGTGTGACAGGGCAACAAAGCCTCTTTAAGGAAGAGTACCCAAGCTTACCTTGTTAGCTATCCTCTTTTCTCTTTATTTGAAACAATGTTACAGTGTATTTTTATTGTTCATTTAGTATTTTTAGAATATGTATTTCTAAAGTAATCTATCATAGTAAGTTTATGTACTTAGATTCATAAATTCCTTTATTTTCCTTTAATAATTCCTTTATTTGTTACCGGCATATTTGCCAAAAGGGGGTTTCATGTGCATTGTGCGAATAAAGGTGATAAGCTGCATGCCCAGCTACAGCTAGTGTTTCAGAAGCCAATGCTGTATCAGACAACTAGCAAAAGTTGGCTAGCAAGAGGCTATCAAGCCAATATCACAATAAAATTAATTAAAAAGACTTTGGGTTTCAGGAAATCCCATGAGATGAATTACAAGAAATGGAGTAGTTAGATCCATAAGAAGAGACTTTGCCATAGGTAAGAAGAATCTGTCTGGGGAATCAGGCCTTAGTTCTTCAAGCTGCAAACCTCTTCTGTCTGTTCTTAGTTCAGAGAACACCCTGGCAATCAAACTATGCAAAACATATTTTTTGACGTATTTTGTAGTATGACGTATTATGTAGTTAATAAATCTTCTCTTACGTTCAATATAAGTTTTGTCTACTAGAAAATATGATTTTAGGATGAGCTAGTAAATACCAAGACCATCATACTCTCCAGGGACTGACATCATGGCAGAAGGGCACTTCTTAGATTGACCTGCAGCTATGCCAGATTGGAAGTTCTCAGGATCTGTGAAATTTTTCTTTAGTGAAGGATGGTTTAAGGCTGTTAACACTGACTGACATGTTGGAAAGGGAAATTTCTATTTGACATGCATTATACAGAGTTTCTGAGAAACTCAAATACGGTGAAGAGATAATAAGTCATGAAGTTCACCCGTCAACTTGTGACATTATCTTTGCTCCATCCTTTGCAAGTGGCTTGCCTAAGTAGCCTCCACACCTGGATTTTGTTCTGGACAAGGAGCTCTGTTCCCACCTGTGGAACAGGTGCAAGTGTAATACTCTGCTCAGCTTATAAAGAAAGAGTTTCTTTATAAGCTTTTTGGAGTTGGAGCCTTCCTCTGTGTTTGCAGAAACCCTAGGATAAGACAAAACTGAATGCCAGTTGTGACATCTGAATATCACCTTCTTGGAAAAGAAAATAAGCCACATCTTGCAAAAATATCAAGAGGCTAATATGTTTAAATGTCCTCTTTGCAGTAGAAGGGAACAAGAGTTACATTTTATTCTATAAGTATTTTATATGTATCTGTAATAGCTATATATATGTATTTTTAATTTGTGACTTAAGATAATGATTTAAAGTAAAGATCAGCATAAATTCTTCCCCTGGAGAGATTCCAAGTGTGATTGTCTTCCACCCCTTCATCCTTATATATATATATACATGTATATATATATATATATATATATATATATATATATATGTATACACATAACCTTCATGTTAGTGTCATTACTGATGAAGACATCAGTATTCAAGGCAGCCCAACAAATGGAACAATATCTCAATATCTTTGGGCAAATTTTCTTAAGGAGGTCACTGTGAAGAAGACTTTCAGACACTATTGCCTTGCTAAAACCGTACTGTAATGCTCTAGAAACACGAGTAGAGAGACAAAGACAGGGGTCACAATCTGCCAAGACAGAGGTGTTTAACACAGACTCAGAATAAGGCATCTCTGTAAAAGAAAAAGAAAACAGCAATTGGAATCCAGAAAACATTGTTGCAAATTTTGTTTTTTAACTCTATGAAAATGTTTACATTCTGCAGCATGCTCCATGAATACAGATGTGTTACACTTGATTAAGGGAAAGATTAAAGTGTACTAAGGCAAGATGCTGGAAGCCTCCACATAGAGGTAAAGAGGCAATATGGCCCAGCACATAGAGCAGAAAGAGGGAAACTTTCCTACATAAAAAAGTGGAGGGTATTGCTTTTGCTTAAAATTGATTAGTGCGCTCAGCATCCACTTAAATAGAAATTCAAACACTCAAAGCTAAAGTATGATTAGATTCATGTCTCTAATTCGATAAACTGTTTTACTTAACGTGATATAATTTGTGTATGACCAGGCCTGAGGAAAATGAGTATATCTGCACTGAATTTCTAGGATCACTCTGATGCATACTGCAGACGGTTCAAGCTTTTTTCAATGCAGAGAATAAACTGTCCTCCTGCAACCTAGTTATTAAAAATGTACTCCTTGTAAAATTATATGGACTTTTTCAGCTCTTGACTGTGATTTATATACTAATACTCCATCTTTTGTTGGTACTATTGTTATTGACTTGCAGGAATGTATAATGAGATAAGTACCTTGTCTGTGCTCTATAGCTTCAAGGGGACATGGGCTTTGTGAACTCATTCCCTCTGTGATTTAGCAAGCACAGTGTTTTGCTCACAGTTGGCACTAGAATGATTAATTTCTCTGTGTGTTTTTCAGGAGAATGCTCTGTCATGGGCCAATCCCATTTCAAAAGCTTTGACAACAAGTATTTTACCTTCAGTGGGATTTGTCAGTACCTATTTGCCAAAGATTGTGTGGAAAATTCCTTTTCTGTTATTATTGAGACTGTCCAGGTAACAGCAGCAGTGGTATATGTGTGTGTGTGTGCACACTTGAGAGAATGGGAAGGGTGTGGGAGTATGGCATGAATTCTGCACTCCAGCAAAAGTAGTTTTCCTGAGAAATAACTAGTTTAAATAACAGATATGCACTCTCCTTGATTAGAAAAAGTTTTGCTTTTTCTTACTGCCCTTCACGGGAGGCTACCTGGGGATTTGAATTTGTAAAGAGACCTGGACAAAGAGGCCTTGCTGCCTCTTTGCCAACTGAACAAATAAACAGAGAAGAGGGTATGCCCTAACCAAGTAGCCTGCAGAAGGTGACTCAGGAATTACTGTGGAAAATAAATTTTCTCAGAATCTTAGTGCATTGTCATAGTACTCTCTCAGGTTATTTTCCATAAAGTTGCAGTGGTTAGCAAACTTCTGCTGCTCACTAGACCGTTAGGAAGTCCCAGCTTTCTCTACTGCCCTCTAGGGAAGACAGTGGAAGGTCAGTTGTGGCTCAAGGGAAGGAGAAAGGGGTTCTAGACCAGCAAGGGTAGGAATGGAAATCCTGGAGTGAGTGTCACAGGAAGATAACTCAGTTTTTTACACATCAACTGGACGTGCCTGGGAATAGGTGAATTAAACTAGAGAGCAAAGAGGATACCCAATCAACAAGGAGACAAAGAAAGGAGTAGGGCGTGGGAAGGGCAGTAAGAGTGAATAAAAAAAATTAGGCAATGTGGGAAGTATTCTTGCCTTGCAGATGGAGAGAGGGAGGAAGATACAGGGGAGAAGTAAGAGGGAAATAACAGGCTATAGAGAAGTGGGGTGTGACAACTCTAAGTGCAACTTATGCATGTAGCCTGCATCAGAAAGTCCTGATAATGCAGCTCTGAGGTCACTGGCGTTGGTGAACTGGCATAACAGGTTTTCATTGAAACTTCTCTTTCGAAACCAGAGGGAAACCTAGAGTGTGTAATCACTGTTCCTCATCTGTATAAGCCACAGCCTGGAAAATAAACAGGAACAATAGTCTCAGAGAGTGCAAAATGCTTTGCTTTTTCCTGGTTTGATGAGATTTTCAAGGTGGCTTACCTTCCCAGTTCAGCACTCAGAAGCAGCTGATGTTAGATCACCTGGTGGATGGCTATGTGTCCTGCTCACATCCACATAGTATAATTCCTGTGGAATGCTTTCCAAGGCTCTGAAATGAAAACTTGCATATAGTTTCCTGTTGTGTGAGTGACAAGACCGTGAATGTGGTATTTTTAGGGTACTAAAACTAGATCCATAAAAGCATCAAGACAGCTTCTGAATTAGATGCCCAAATATCTTTTGTGGTTCTGGGGGTAAGGTGAAATCTGGTGTTCAAGGCAAATGTTGGCTTCTTGTAGTGTGCAGATGATCCTGATGCCATATGCACTCGCTCAGCTTCTGTCCGAATCCAGGATATGGAGAACAGCCTCATTAAAATGAAACATGGAGGAGGAATTTCCCTGAATGGACAAGACATACAGATCCCTTTGCTACAAGGTATGTATGCATGAGCAACCTCTGGCCAGCCACTGAAGGGGTCTCCTTTTCCTTTGCATCTACTGGCATACTTTATCCCAGCTTAATCAAAAGTGTTTTCAATAGCAAGTTTTCATTTGCAGCTTTTACATTTCTGTGCTCTAAAAGTCCTCTTGTTCCCTCTTCTCTGTACAGCTCACATCACAGCTCCGCCCCACTAAACCCAGGAGAATTAAGCTGACCTGAATATGAGACATTTTCTCCTGCCTAATTCTTCTCTCCTCAAAACAGAATGTAGAAATCACTCCAGTTATCTTGAAAAATATCGTAGTTAAATCCTGACTTTATGTAGAGCACAGATTTATGCCCTTTAGTCTTCTGACTGCCTTAAAGCAGAGCCTATGGACATTCATGAACATTTAAACTGCAGAGCAGGCACAAAGCTTGGGAAGTGTGAAGCGTGCTTAGCTGATACTCCTGACTTTAATATACCTGTGTACCTCCTGCTGTGTAGCCACAGCTCTGATGCGTGTTCAGGGTGCCATAATACCCCTAGAGGATGAAACACTGCGTTGTCTTGACTGAAACTGGGTGATTGTCTTCAGGTGCACTTCGTATCCAGCGTACTGTGATGACTTCTGTTCGCCTCACCTATGGGGAAGATTTACAAATTGACTGGGATGGTCATGGTAAATTCTCAGTGAAGGTACTCTTTCTGCCTATCTTTTTTATTTCTTTCTGTTTTTTTTCCCTCGCCTATCTTATCCTGCCCAAGCATGTACAAAGGTTTTCTTGTTGAAGTAAGAAATTACTTTGTGTTGCATATTAGAAATTCCATTCTCTTGTGCCTCCAGAGCAATATACAGGTCCTTTTGTATTCCAGAACACAAACATTTTCATCCCACAGCAGCTTGGTAGCTTTTTTTTTTTTTTTCTCTTTTTGTGCAAAACCAGGCATTATTAACCATAAATAGTTTTGTGTTTTGCACAGCATAAAATATTCTCCAAACTGTTTTTTATTTTGCTTCCATTTTCCTTTACTGTCCTTGTCTACAGCAACATATTTGCATGAGTTAAAAAAAAAAGAAGAATATGGCTCTAGGAACATCATTATTCATAATTTCGCAGAAAAAAATCAGTTAACTCCTACAAGTCATGTTGCCTGCTACTTCTACTGTTATGAATGTTTAAAGTCAGTCTTGATTAACAATTAAGGTTTCTCAGCACTGCAGGAAGCAGTAGAGTGTAGGAACACGCAAGCTAGGTTTAAATAAAATGAACTGTAAGAGAAGTAGTCTAGCTGCAAGAACACAAAGCTTTACATGAACAACTTTCTCTGTTGTACTGAAAGGTACCATGTAAGTTGCAGTGCAGGAAAGCAAATGTGAGTAAAGAGGAAGGGACTAACTACCATGGAATATTCCCCTGATTGCTGATAAGCTAACACATACACCTCACCCTATTTCAGTGCCTTCTGGAATCACTGGAATGTTTAAATCACTATTCACTATGCCAAAAGATATGCCGTAGTTTGAATAAGACAAAAGTCACGGCAGTCCTCTGGGCTGAGTTATTTGGAAGGTCAGATTACATAAGAGCAGCCAAATGTCTTCGAATTTGCAAAAAGGGTAAACAGCAAACCTATTTTAATGGCCAAATTGTGATCATTTTCTCCAAATAAGCCATATATACCCTATCTGCTTATACAAGAAGCTGTTTTCTTGAGCTTGTGAGGCCTCAGAGGCTGCTAATGTTGTCTCTGAGGGCATATTGACTCCCTCAGTGGTGTGAGTCCACCTGCAGTGTTGCATCTCAGAGTGATGGTATGCAGGCCTAAATAATATAGAGCAACGTGCTCGCACATGTTGCTGGGCCACTGCAGACGTCATTGCTCATGACATATTTGTATGGAAAGGTGTGTACTTAATAATCATGAAGTCTTGTTGTGTTTGAGGCTAATTTTTAATAAGGACTCTACAGCTGGACCTGGTGTGGGGCTCTTTTTTCACTGAGAACATTTCTTCAAGGAAGACAATTGTCTGCAGATGCAGCTAATAAAGATCAGTGAGTGCTGCCATTTCAGAATCATGGCATGGGTTTTGTACTCTTGCCTGCCCAATAATCTGATTTAAATATAACATCTGGGACAATGTATGAAAGTTAGGTTTATGAAAGCTAGTGAAAATACAGCAGAGGTTAAGAATTACTTTGGAAAGTATCAGTGTTTTTGTTGTTTTGATCTAGCCTGTATCTTTCTGTTCCAAGAATCCTACAAGTTATTTTGAGGCTCAGAATAATTCAATTCAGTCATGTATCAGAATTTTTGGCTTTCCTCTGTTTCCAAAGTATTCTTCTGCCTGGTCAGATATCTATGTAGCCTGGCAAATTCTTTTTCTTATATTAAAAAAAAAAAAGCACAAAAAAAACCCACAAAATTTCTTCTTCAGATACATTACACAGAAAAGCAGTGGAAATTCCTCTAATTGTCTGCATTTACCCATTTCTGCTCTGAATTTCTCCCCTAGCTGGGTACCTGAAACATTTTTCTTATTGCTTTAGAGAGTTAATTTATTTTGGATTTGCAGACTGACCCATTGCCAAATATTTCTAACAATTGGAGGAAGTGATACATTTCCCCTATCTTGGCTAATGCTTCTGGTAAAAATTCTTTCTGTGTTCCCCAATAAGACACTCCTTTCTGTAACTGCTTGATGTCTGTAATTTGAACTTCTAATCAAGTGCTGGTCTTTCCAAAATATGTTGGAATTTGAGTTTGCATGAGTCATTCTGTTTCTGCAGAGCATGTGAAAAAGTCAAATCCTTGATTATTGGAGTAATGAAGAATATATATTCCTGGAAAAATCCTGATCTTTTTGACACTCTGTGTTTAATATCTGACTGCTGTGTTCTCGTGGAAGGAGCATTTTTTTTGAGCTTTTTAAATTCTGTTTCACAGGTTATCCCTACCAATCTGACTAAAACTAACAATCTAATAAATGCATACAGAGAGCTATTGTAGCATTAAATCACTGAACCAGCTCTTCAGGAGAGCTGGCAAACCTTGTGATGGACCAGGCCTGGACTTCTAAAAGAAGCCAACAATTCCTGGAATAAAAAGCTTTTGCACCTTCTTACTGGATACATTATTTAGGAGATATTTTCCTCTGTTTACTTCTTAGTTTAGGACACATTTCGGATGTCTCTGGAGCTACAATAAGGCCAGTGAAAAGTATATCTGTTATATGGATTGTTTCTAATACTTGTTTTAATATGTCATAATTTTTTGTATGCAGGAGAAAGATCTAATGTGAAGTAATATAGCTTTAGGGGAAAATCGTCCTTATTTTAATGACATGCTTTAATTTTAAGGGAAACAACTACTCTATCATTGTCTCTGCTTTGGGATTATACAATCTATTTAAATATTCTTCATGTATGAATATTTTTTAAAAGAGGGCATGGATTCAGATGGCCTGTGTTTTCTCAGATTACCATTGCCCTGGGAAAGAGAATAATTTCACTATATCCCATAATGCCCCCTCTTCACAACTGATGTCATGCTCATTTACATGAGGGAAAAATATTGTGCTTTTCAAAGTACAGAAGTAAGTCATATTTTCCCAGGCACCTTCAGTTAATCGTTTAAAGTGATCAGTGTAGCATGCAGGTATAGCCCTGTTACTACTACTAGTGGCATTTTATTAGCAGTTTAAAAATGTAATAGGAGATTGTCTCTGTAGTGTTGTTTATTTATGTATTTAAGAATTCCTTTGATTTTGGACTGTACTCAGTTCATTCTTTAGAATACTTTGCCATACAGTGATGACTTATTCTAGAAGATGATGGGGCTAACATTGTGTTCTTTAGTTGTCTTCAGTGTATACCGAAAGGATGTGTGGTCTATGTGGAAATTATAATGGTAACCAAGGGGATGATTTTCTTACACCTTCTGGCATGGTTGAAACTCTTGTGGAAGATTTTGGAAACTCCTGGAAGCTCAACTCAGGTTGCCAAGACTTATTAAAACAAGACAGCTCTCCCTGCAATCTCAATCCTCATTTAGGTACTGAACTCCATCCAAAGTTAACATGTGCTGATATGTAGGAATGTGTAATCTTTGGTTTCAAATAATTTAAAATTAAAAAGGAAGAGCAGCCAGTGTTGCTCACATTACTAGCTGGGTAACTTTGATCTCTGTAAAAAATAAAGGAAGCACTGATTGAGGCAGGCCATGAAAAAATGGAAGTTTTGTGAAAAATGAAAACAGAAAATCCCTGCCTCGAGAACCTTTGTTTTGAGCAACAGTCAGGACTGGATTAGTAGAGCATGGCATAAACATTTGATGCTCAAATTAATCATAGAATTGATAGCAATAATACACATTTGTCCTCTGGGTGGACAAAACACCCATCCTTTTCTCCCTTTTGTCCTTATACCTTTTTACTTTTTCTGACCTTTTATTAACCTTTTCTAACTGCAT
Source organism: Crypturellus undulatus (assembly GCA_013389825.1). Lineage (NCBI taxonomy): Eukaryota > Metazoa > Chordata > Aves > Tinamiformes > Tinamidae > Crypturellus > Crypturellus undulatus. Next base: position 357,242 of record VWPW01001173.1, on the reverse strand, counting down.
TCCAAAATGCAGTGTTCCTCTTCTCTGTGCTGCTTTACTGTCTGGTTGAACATGAAGAGGAATTTTCTTGATGCCAAGTGTTGCATCAGCCTATGGTTTCTAGAGAGAGGAACACACAAAACTATGTGCCTGTAGACCAGAGCAGGCACTGCTGATTTGTGAATGTGGTAACCTAAAAGGCTAAATTTTGCAAATGTAAAATGCAGCAGAAAGCACGAGCCCTGCGAAAGGAAGGAGGGTGCTAAGAATGGTAGTAACAGAACAGAAAATTATTGCTGTTCCTTGATTTGTTTTACTAGTGAAACATTATTCTTTTAGTGGAAGATAACCTACAAGCAATTATATTATTACTGCTTGCTTCCATTTTATTCATCTGGATATTTTTTACTCAAAAGCAGAAGAAAAAAGCCAGTGATTACTTGAACAAATGCATACTGTTTCTTTCTTTTTAGCCAAGTATGCTGAGGACTCTTGCTCTATTCTAATATCTTCTGCATTTGAACCCTGTCACCGTGAAGTCAGTCCCACTCCCTATGTGAAGAACTGCCGCTTTGATGTTTGCTCTTGCGCTGATGGCAAGGATTGTCTGTGCTCTGCTATTGCGACTTACGCAACAGCATGTGCCCAAAAGGGTGTCCTGATCCAGTGGAGAGAACCTGGCTTCTGCCGTAAGTGAACTGTTCCTGAAATCTGTAGGGTTAGTAGGGAGCTCCTTCTCTATTGTAAGTTCTAGTGTGATTTTGAACCTAGTTCTGAAAAATGAGTTGTTACAATAGAAAGAATAGGATGTTTTTGCATAGATCAGTTCTCTGCAAGATTAATAGCCAAACTACTAAGAAAAAGCAAACACCTTTTATTAATTTCTTTTCTTTCTCTACTAAGTCATGTGATAGGAAAAAAAATCCATTGCAATGGAATATTGATGGGGCATGGATACACTTTTTCTCATAAATATTTGTGAAATGGATTTTTTTCCCCTCATTTTCCAGAGCAAATTTACTATTAAGGAGAGAAGATAATTGAAAATTTGGGGGAAAATCATGTATGCTTGTTTTTACTCCAGATCTATTCTATTACTTCTTCCTAAACTGGGTGGGGTGGGGAAGCCATTTATGAACTGAGTCACTGTAGAAACTAAAAGAGAAGTCATTGGTGATCCATCTTATAGAATGTGAATCAGTAGCTACTACCTGTGCAGGACGGGTAGTATTTACTGTGAATGAGAACAAAACCAGTTTATGTTAAATTGCTGCATGATATTTTACCTAGTTTATGTAAATGTTCATAGAGCAGAACAGTAATGTAATAAAAATCCTTTAAAAAAATGTGCAGGTCTGAAGGCTGAAAAAAAGAAGGAGATAATGCACCATTGTTCTTTCTGTAATTGAACAAGTCAGTTCTCACAATTAATCTTTAATAGTGCAGCCCTGCTTCCTCTTCTCGGTGTATTATACCCTCATAAAGTGAGGATTTCTCTGATTGCACATCCATCAGTGCCTAATAAGTAATCCTGATGCCCAAGCATCTCCTGTCACATGAAGGAGAATAATTACTCTTTTAATGGGTCTGAGATGAGAATGTGCAGACTGCATAATTCATGCTGATGGCCCAATGCACCGAACATGTGCTTGGTTCTGTTGTTGGTCAAGTGAGATTCAGTTTCTTGGGAAATGACTTAACAGAAGTGGTTTGCTTGATTTAGAGTGATTCAGTGGCAGGGAGATAACCTTTAGAACAGTATTCCTGGTTCTAAAATGCTACATGTCAAGATTTCAAACACATTCAGCCCCTAAGTCTTTAAAATGTTTTTAGTTTCATGTTGTTCATGTAAGAGCTGGGTGCTATCCTTGCAGTCCATTGTGGATAAGCAATAGAGCCAATCCCTTAAGGGTGCATGGAAGAAGGAGGTAGTCCATAATGTAAAGGCCTGGGTTTCTCAAGCACTCTAATGCTCACACATACATGTATGTATGTATGTATATATTATACACACACACATATCATATATACGTGCATATGTGCACATATATGTAAGCATATGCATACATATACTGGTGTGTAAGCATATATATGTGTTTGGAGGCAAGGGCAAATCAGCCACTAAGTGTCTAGACCTTTCTTCACATTTCAGGGATACATTGGTCAGCCCTCTTAAGGTGGTGGTGAGCAGGCTGTTGGTTTACTTCTCTTTATATACCTTTTGTGCAAGGATCTGAATGGAGATGAGCAGGGGAAGATCCAGATGTGGCATAGCAGGGAGTAGGAAATTAAAGGCAGAATCTGAGCAGCTTTGTATATCATACAGTGCAGAAATGCTCACCGCACTGGTCTCTGCTGATGGAGCAGCTCTGTTAAATCTAGTTGTGATGGGGTGCATCTTAACCCAGCACTTCTGACCTAGGTATGATCTTATTTTCCCACTGAGCTACTTGAGCAACTGGTTAGAATTTATGTCCCTTTCACTTAACCAAGAGGAAGGTGGATAAACTATCTCACAAATACCAGTCTGCCAATGTTTTCCCGCTCCTCTCATCCCCAGGACAGGCTGGGCACAGCATGTATCTATTTCAGTTTTCACTTTTGTACAGAAACTAGATGCACCTCGCCTTTTCCTCTCATTTCCTGGCAATAACGAGAAAGAATGTTTTAGTAAGAGTATGTTACAAAACATGCAGACAACAGTCCCCTCCCAGGTCAGTTCTCCTGTGTTTTTTGCTGTTAAAAACAGACGTCTGCAGGAGGTGACACTCTAGTGTAATGGAATTTGAAATGCAAATATGGCTTTGGATAGCTGAAGTAGAAAAACAGGGAATGTCCTTAAAAACTTAGGAAATGCATGGTTTTAGAGCTTTAAAGCTTTAGCTAAAACTTGGATCTGTGGTAAACTTGTGTCTGTGGGCAGAGAGCGTTACCATGAACTGAAAGTTCCGCAAAATATTGGACTCATTTATTTGATCTTTCCTGACTCTTGAAATAATATTAAATTTACATGCATGTCAAAAGGCTGCCAGACCAGTTCCTTGTTTCCAGTGCTATATTTGCTATACAGCAAATAAGAATTTTAGCTGAGGCTTCCTCCTGCTTGCAGATGCCTTTAGTAATAAAAGCTCATAAAATGGTCTTCAGATCTGAACTGTGCTTGTTCAGTATTTGATTTATTACAGGGATCGTGTTCATGTAATTTAGAAGCACTGTCCTACAAATAGCTTCCAAAGACTCCTGAAATTGTGTGTGAATTTGTCATCTATTTATTTCTGAATTAGGCCATACCTTGAAGGTATTTAGTATGCCTACATTGTTGATTAACCTAAAAATTTCTGGAGTTCTCTTGTGAAAGGAGGGTTGAATGGTTTTAACATTTGCCCAGTGCTTTGAGATTTCAGTTCTGTGGGAAGCTTCAAGTCAGCTATAAGCTCTCTCTGTTGGATCCTCAAATGAGGATCTTAAACTCCCATGTATGGGACTTCAGGTTCTTAAATAGAAGATGAGGAGACCTTGACCTATTTGTACCTATTGGATCTATGCCTCTCTTCATTAAATGACAGTAATTATCCACTGTGGAAGAAGTTTATGAAGATAAACATTAGGAATTTTTAATCATGCATAGCTTGCTTTGTTAACCTCCATGTTACTTCAGCTCTTTCACAGCTACTGCTGTGAAAGACTTCAGAGCTATAGCCTTGCAATAGCTTTTCTGCCCATGCAGTTACAATTTCAAGGGGGTTGTGATGGCAGAACAGACAGTAGGGATTATTGGATCATTCAACAGGCGAGAGAAAGAAGTTTTACTATAACTGCTTGATCTTGGTTTTAGCACAATACAAATGTGCCAACTTTCATGTGCAGTGAATCTCTGAGCTCCTCTCCTCGGCACTCTGGCCGTTTGCTTTGGAAAGCTGCTACAAACATAGTCAGTTTGGTTAACAGTGCCCTGCCAAAAGGATATGATGATGGTAACTGGTTTCCTCATCTTCTGAATTGGATTGACATAGCTGCCACCTAGTGTTGATGCTGATGTGTGCACAGCAGCTTTTCTCTTGCTCTCAAAAAAAAAAAAGAAATGCTGTAGCGCAAAGTGTGAAGTGTGGTGAACAAACCAGAAAGGCTCTAAAGGTGAGGTGAGGGGTCTGTAAAATTGACTTAATCATAAAAAAAAGTTAGTAATGAAATGTTTCTACACAACTCCACAATCATTAAGTGACTTTATTATTAGTAGCTTTTCTCACAGATTTTTCTGGGAGAGTTTCTGTGATAACTTGCTTATAAAAACAGAAACACGTGCTTATAAAAACACTTGCTTATTAACACTTGCTTTTAAAATCAAACCCAACTTTATAATTATTTTGACCACACTGTTCCTGACTGTTGTAAGTAAAGACTGACTCTAAGGAAGACAAGTGTAAGTGGGTGTGCTTGTAACGTTTCCCCCTTCTAGGTCCAAGTGATAAGAGATTGGGCACAGATGGCATTTTTCACTCTGGATGAAACTTTGTTGTTGGAGTTCCAACATGTTGGTTGGAAACTCATTTACTGGAAATTGCATTTAGTTAGATTTTTCTTATATATAAAAGCAATGCCCCAGGCTTCACTGGTGCTACAGGTTTAAGGGAAGCCAGGGTAAGGCAGACCTTAATGGGTGATTTTACTGGGTAAATAAATCTGTAGGTTTACAGTCTGGTGTAGGTAGCTTTTTTTTTTATATGTCTTTGAATCAAATTCTAGTTTCGTTGTTGTGCTTATTATTCTGCAGCAATGACTTGTCCTGAAGGCCAGATTTACCAGCAATGTGGAAAACCATGCAACCAGACCTGCAGGTCTCTCTCCTACCCAGACGAAGACTGTGATGATTTGTGCATGGAAGGCTGCTACTGTCCTCCTGGGCACTATCTTGATGAGCAGGAAGAGTGTGTAGCAAAGTCCCACTGCTCTTGTTACTATGATGGTGAGATCTTCCAGCCTGAAGACATCTTTTCAGATCATTACATCATGTGGTAAGTGCAATGTTCATGACTCACTTCTTCCTGCTGTAACTCAGAAAATTTGGGGAAACCTGACTGATTAACAGTTCCAGTTCCTCAATCCATTTGCTGCCAGTGAAACTAGTTAAAAATTGAACAATGTTTGTCTCCAACAAATCAAACTCCTGAGTGTTGCTGTTACATCTATAGCCATATCATTTCAAATGCCATCATAGTCAGAAAACAGAGTATGAAGCTCAGTTCTAGGAACAGCTCCTGCCACTTTGAAATGGAGTTTAATTACTGACAATGGGCACTTTGCAGGCTTTTAAAAATGGACTTTAATGTACTCTAATACATTTCTTAAATGTTAAAACCTATGACCTCTATCAAAGATACAAATATTAAGAAGCGTTTCTATTTTTTAAATTGAGTAGCATACATTGAGGACAGGAATGCCATTGCTGGGTGGCTCTGTACAAGCCCAGTTCTGGGAACAATGTATTGTTTTCTGTTCTAGTATAGAGTCATGTTGCAGGCACTAAAGTGATCCTTTGACCTCTTTCCACACTGGATCTAATTGTTATCTTGCTGAGCTTTATACTTTTGTGGATGGAATTCAGTGGGACAGTCCTAGAGGCTAAAGCTGGACCACCATGCTGGTCCATCACTGGGACTGTCTTAGGAAAGATTTCCCTTTAAGCTTGATAAGCACAGTGGATAGAAAGCAACGAGAGCTGCAATTTTGATTTTGATTCGGCCCTCTCTGAAAACAGAAGTACAATAAAAGCTAAATTTATTAAACATAAATTCTATTTCTTTTCCTTAGCTATTGTGAAAATGGCGTCATGCACTGCAGCACAAACAAAGCTCCAGGTGTCTTCTTGCCAGATGTTTTCACTGATGAGAGGCCATCTGCCAGAAGTTAGTAAGCTTAAAGATTAATATTTGTTCTTTTTCTCTCTCTCTGTTTTTTATCACCTCTTTCATGGTGGTCTAGAGAGGAGATGAGGAATCTGAAGTTGCAGAGCTGGTAATGCTGTGTGTCTCTTTATAACCCCTTTTTGTTACAGATTAGAAACGCAAGGTTTACCTGAAAGGAGGTGGGGCTTGTTATATTCTTCTCAGGATTACAGCTAGACTTTGTAGTCTCTCTCTAGTTGTAGAGGTTAGCGTGTCTCATTGTTATTTGAGGTTCATATGACATGAATAATTTATCATCTTAATACCTTCTGCCTCTGATTAAAAGATTGCATTTCTCTGGATGGAGTTTAAGGGATTGAAATAGTGGAGGCAGTTTGAACGTGGGTTCCTCACACACAAGAGTTGTAGGGATTCGTTGAAATCCCAGCATACCCTTACCTTGCTGTCAGAAATAACTCCAAACACAATGACTTCCATGGCAGGTTGCCGAATATACCTATTCAGGGCATTTAGAGATTCTTTTCCCAAAAGATTTTGAATCAAAGGGCTACAGTTAGCCTTCATACCTTCTGATAAGCTTCTGATCTTCTATCAATCAGAAATGAATATCTCAGAATTTGAAAAACTGATAATCATTTAAGCTATCGTTGTCATTATTAACAGCCACCGTTATAATTATGCCTACTGGTGGAAGTTGGTCTAAACACAATAATATATGAATCTGTTGCTTCTCAGAACATCTGTGTTTCACTGCAATTGTTTATGTACATTGCCCACAGGCTGGAATGTGTTTTATGCTAAGGATTTAGACTAACCTTTTGAATGCTTTTTTGTAGCCTAAATGCAACCTGGAACACAAGTGTTTATTTGGTAAAAGGGTATTTACCTTTGCAGAGCTTGATTTGTTTCTGTTTAAAACATATGATGACTAATTTAGCTGAGCTCACATTGTTTTGAGAGGTGACATTACCTTTGCAATGTTACACATACTTGTATAATGCAGTTGCTCCATTGTATATGCTAAATAAATCATCTCTTAAATGAAAACATTGATCCGTCCCTTAGAAAATTACTATGCTAATGAAACTTGGTTCTAATTGCCTTTTTTACTTTTTTTTTTCTGTAAATTTATATTTAAAGTAAAAAGGAGCTTGACATGCAGAGCACCCATGGAAAAGTTTATCTGTCCTGCCAACAACCCAAGAGCTGAAGGGCTGGAGTGTGCCAAGACTTGCCAAAACTATGACTTAGAGTGTGTCAGCCATGGCTGCATATCTGGTTGCCTCTGTCCAAAAGGGATGGTAAGAAAACTTAACTGCAACAAACAGAATCAGATCCTCTTTTTTTTCCCCTATATTATTTGTTATTTCCCATCAGCAGTCCTATTGAAGTTTCAAAATATGTGGTTATGAAGAATTCCACAATGATGCTGTCAAATATTGGCTGGTTTAGAGCATATATATTAGAATAGAAGCCTTTTTCCTGTATATAGTTTACCTGTATAGAAGATGGAGTTTGGTTTGTAATGATAATTTATAACCAAATGGCAAGGAAAAAAAAAACTACTATTTTTTTGTGACCAATTTGTATCCTTCTTCAACCCTCTTCCAAACTCCTCAGTCTAGCTGTACTTCTCCAGTCTGAAAAAGAGATGCTGAGTACAAAATGCCAAACCTTCCTGCTGATTCCAGTTGTTTCCTGCTTGCTCCCTTGCCAGTTCTCCACTGCTGCTGTTGCCTTCCTGTGCTATGTACCAAACTGAGGGTTACCCAAGGGAAGAAAGAGGAAACTTGCCAAAATAATGTCAAAGAGTGACCTGAAGTTGGAAGTGCTGTGCTTGACATGCTCTTCTCACTAGTGGGATGCTAGAGGAGTATTGTCTCCCACAATTGTAAAATATAATCACAACATTTTTAGAGCCCTAAAGAACAAACTAAAGATTTTTTTTTTTTTTTTGTAATAGGGAAAGGATCAGTGTTTAGGACTATCTGGGAAAATTGTGCATAGTATTACTTACACCTGCTATGGCTGGGATAATTCCAGACAGTATGTGACTAGGACAGTGGTGGATGACATAGTATGCTCTTTTTAAATTTATGGGAATGGTGCCCAGGAAAACCGCTGGAATAAGAAAGTTTGTGACATCTTATGCAGGAAATTGAGAACAAAATATCTGGCAGATCTGGGAGAAGAGTTGAGCTTGCATCTTTATTTCATTTTAGATGTGAAATACCCTATTCTTGTGAGCTTTTACTTGATTTTTGTGGCACTTATAGACTTTCTGGTACAGTTTTCTGCCTCATCAAGAGACAGAAAAAATCAAGAGGTTTTCGAGTCCTTAAACCCAAGAAGGCTAGAAATACAAATGATTTCTTTTATTTTTACTCTTTTATACTTGATAAAGTTCAGGCTCAGATTAACATGTACTGGACATTTACTGTTAGTCAGCAAATGGTTGTTATTTCTGTTTTGGTAATTATTTCTAAGACTGAGATATGTATTTAAATTTGGGCTTCAGCTCTGGTGAATTGACTTCATCCACTAACTTTCATCTAAAAAAGGAATTAACTTCTGAAGGATATATTTTTATAAAGGTATGGGTTTTTATTTTTCTCTCTTCTGTATTTTTTCCTTCAAATTAACTTAACTGTCTTAATAGAAACCAAAATAGAAGTTTCTTGACAGTAAATTCTAGCATTGATATTCATTTTTTGACAATAAACATTTATCTAAACAGATGCTATACCATAATAAAATGTCATAATTAGACAAAAACTTAGACTTGGAAAGTGTCCTGTAGATTCCCCAATGAAAATACAGAACAGAATATGAACACATTCATATCAACATTGAGAAAAATTTCACCACAACTTTATTTATAAGCAATTGTTGCTATTTTTCAGATTTCTGTTTTTAAATACCTTTATGAATAAGCTTCAGTTGAAATATACCTTTGTCTGATCAGAATTACCTGGAAATTTTTGATCTGTTCAAAGAGTCTGAGATTTAGATTCAATTCCAGATTTGATAATACTACACTGTGTGGATATTCACAGAACAAATTCTGACAACTATTCTATAGAAAAGACATTTGAACTTCCTTGTACTTAACCCTCAGTTTTAATATAAAATTTCATACTGTATTCCTTTTTAGTACATTTGAACTATTCTGGCAAGGATTTTTTGCAACAATTGCTTGAAGAAGAAACATCCCTTTTCATTCTGGAATTAGAAATTGCAGTTGATTCTGGAGCTATGTAAAACATGTCACTGGATTCAGCAAGGTTGTAAGTTTTTCACGTGGAATTGGGCCCAATTCTTAAAATCTAGTAAAATAAGTACCTTTGTCCACTAGATGACAGTATAGTTCAGTCTTCAAGTCCCTAATTTCTCTAAGCTATTATTGAATGAGCCAGTATATAAATACTAGTTTATTGTAACCATTACCATACAGATACAAGATCAAATTCCATGCTTTTGTTTTATCGATGCTGTCTGCCACACATTACACTCCTGGAGTTTGGCTGTATGGTAGAAGTCTGGTTGCTGTCAAAGAGGTGTTTTTCCTTTCCTCACATAATCAAACGTTCAGTTGGTATCATTTGGGGGAAGCCCTCTCCTGAATTTTGAATTCTGCAACAAGTTTTTGCACTCACAGTAGTGGTTGCCAAAGGTGGAAGGATTTGGAGCAGTAACCAGGTTCTCCTTTTTCTCCTGCCGCTATGTGCAGACAATGTCTTAAAGACGTTGTGAGGTCATGAATTCCATGTTTTCAAACTTGTACCGGAACACCTGAGCAATAAAGGGACTGACACTCTTGCTTTTACCAATTAATCAGATGTGTCAGTCTCCATTATTGTTCTTCTGTAAAACTGCTCAATTTACAAGCACCCACAGAGGTAAACTACTTGTTTGTATGAATGTCTGAAAGAAGTCACAGATAGGGAACATTCACGAGGATTTATATCTGTGCATGTCATCACTCTGAAATTAGCCTTGCCATTTTGCTGAAGATTTTTTTTCTCTGTCTGTACAGGACCAAGTACAAATAACAAATGCTTATGTAGTTCATTAGCAAAAGAATGAATCTCCTTGATTCTATAAAATCATTTTATGGCACATTTAAAGCTGTATAGTTTCCATAAACAACTCTCCAGTACAATTAGCAAGTATATGTAACTTTTAACATATAAGTAAGTGCAGTCATCCCTGAATATATGCAGGCTTGAGACTTGCATCCTAAACATAGCAATCCATACCCCAAATCTGAATACACAAATTGATTGCTGATTTTGAATAATGTATCTGAAAAAAAAAGACAATAATTAAGGATTGCTCATGAACAGCATACTCGAGGTGGCTGAATTTGTCATAAATATAGGTGTACCAGGAAATATGGTTTCATTCAACTGGAAAATTTGCATGAAAAAATGGCAATTATTTATTTTTTAAATTTATTTTTCTGATCAGAAAATGCAGAAGAAAACTATTTTATTTCAACTGAAAAAAAAGAATTTCAGTTCATCTTGATTTAATATTTTATTTTGGTTTGATTTATTGAAAATAAAAATATTCAGTGTGTTCTGAAAAGTATTTTTTTTGTTTCTGACTTTGATCATCTGGAGAGTGGGAAATTCTCCATACTTGTCACTTTTTTGTAATGCAGAAAAGATAAATCATAACATATGTGCAGAAGTGTGAGGAAATATATACTTTCTCAGATTATTTTAGTGTACTCCAGGTTTTTCCCATTGGAAAATATTAATAAATATACAAATGGAGTGTTAACTACAATTCTGGGGAAAATTAAACTATTTCTAATTTTAAAATGTTAGGTAAAACAAAATGATTTTTTTTCTTTTCACAATACCTTAATAGAATAGTATTTTGATTTTGCTTCTAGCCCTATTGTATACTGTTGAGTTTAAGCACATCCTGATTTAACAACAAACAGAGTCTGTTTAATGACAGTCTTCAAGAGGAGGTGATTAGCAGCTTCCTGGTACATGGATCTGCCTTAAGAGAGTAAACTTCACATAGTAAGATACTTCACAGAGTAAACAAGAGCTAGTGTGGCTCCAGACATGATTTTACTGCTAATATGACCCCTTTTTTTGACTGGTCTATTCTAGCATATTTTTGATTTGCTTTTGTCTGCACAGAAACTGTGCAGTGCTGCTTTAGTAAAATTTATATGCTATTCGGCTCTACTCTTGTCCACTTCCTTTACTTCTTAATTCCTTACTCTTTTCATAGAATCATAGAATCATAGAATCATAGAATGCCTAAGGTTGGAAGGGACCTCTAGAGATCATCTAGTCCAACTTTGAGTTTCTGTTGAAGCCCTCATGCTTATCAGACGAAATAGAAGGAGAATTTGAGCCTCAGTTGACAGTGACATACTCACCAAAATTAAATATATCCAGATAAACTCAGATTTAGCCTCAACAATGGAGAGTTTAGTTTCGAAGAATCTTAAAGTCTGCATTTATAATATTGAACTAGCTTTTAGAAGACTGTCAAGGCTTAAGAATTAATAGGACATGTTAGACAAAACAGGGAAATGGTGGAGATTTCTGTCAGATCCCCAAACATCTGACAGCATTATGAACTTCTCCATCATTCATAACTGCATGGATGGCCTCTTAGGAGCATTTTCTTAAGGGTATGAATGGTGTGAACAGCAGCTATTCTTCTTACCATATTGTGTCTTTTCTTGTGGTAGCCTCTCAACCATATTATATCAGGTAGTCTGGACTGTTTAGATGTGCCCTGTTAAATGCTGTTTGTTTATGCAGTGTAAAACTTTCACAGAAAATTCTTCTGTTTCTGAATAAAGCCGTGTGAATTGTAGTGGTACGTGCTACCTCCTTCAACAGACTTGTAACCTGGCATGTCATGGATGTCCCAGATAGAACAACTTTTAGATATGGTGTAAATTTGACTGGTGGCTTTGTGTTACTGCTAACAAAAAGTGCAACTATTTAGTTTTGCAGCAAAAATAATCAATGTTCTTGTCAAATTCCAGATTGGACATTCATGTTCAAGTTTCTAAATTTCACCTGCCCACTCTGCAATGTTCAGAGAAGATAATCTTTTGCCTTTTTCAATGTCAATAATTGTTACATTATGACTTCAGTGGCTATATGTAAAAGTACTGGTCTGTCCAGCCTGTAGAGCCCGGGTTAGACTGTAACTAGCTTTGTGTGGATGTGCTAGGAAGCAAGAAGAAGTGCAAATAGTCTTTTTGCGAGGCACAAACTTAATCTCAATTTTTGTATCCAGAGACTAGCCCTCAAGTCTGTTGTGAACAGCATTGCAGCACACACTGGAGAAATTCTGAAATATAACAATTACTGTGAAGTTATAAGTTGCTTATTCCTGCATACCACCAGAAAGAAAACAAGAAATTAAATGCCCTTTGAAAAGGCCCACAGATGGTACTCTCTGCCCTGCTTTCTCCCTGTCCTTATTGGAGTCTGAGTATGAAGCAGAACTCCAGTTCAGCCACGTAGAAAAGTGGGAAGATGATGATGTCATTTTTGAAAGACGTGATATAGCAGGCAATCTCTATATCAGCATATCATGAAATCAAGAGCCAAACATAATCCTGACTATCCTGAGCTATATCCAAGTGAAAAACTGTAGAGCCAAACTTGATTTTGTTAGACTCTCTAATATTGGACATCTTCAAAATCAGAAAAAAATGGATAAAAGAAATGTAAAAGACAGCGTAATCTCGGTTTGCTGTGGGTTAGAAGCAAAGCACATGCTATTCATCTAATTTCTGCATTCAGGTTAACCTATTTTCTCTTCCCAGCACCCTGGTTTCAGTCAAATTGAACTTTTTCATCAGTTCTAATAATCTGAACTTTCTCATAGCTGCCTTGTGGCATCTTAAGCTAGTGTTCAGTCACTGAAATAAGGCTGTGGGTGAAATAAGGTTTATATCCATAGTGCCATTTGTATTAATGTCAAAAAATATCAGTGCTACACCTTTCTTACCTCAGATTATCTTTCATCTTTTCCTTTATCCATATATTCTTGTTTATATTCTCCTGTGCACTGATACATACCAACAGACCAATGTGCTGATGAAATGTGTTTTTTGTTTAGGTGCGATATGAGAACAAGTGTGTTTCTCCTGAGAGATGCCCTTGTTTTCACAATGGAAGAGAATATGCCAAGGGAGAGACAGTGACTAATGACTGCAACACCTGGTGAGCCACTTCCACTGCATAGTTTCTAGGCAGATTTCATGTAATAACATGTAAATAACACAGATCATCATCTTCCTTTCACTTGTGGCATAAGTACAATATTTGTCAAAATGTGCTTCACACCGTGAAAGTAGGTAGTCCATGTGAATAACCTCTGTAGCTGGCTAGTGGAGTTGCCCTCCACTACATTGCAATCTGTGTACAGGAGCTGCTCTCTTTCCTACTTGTCTCTTGATAAAGGGTTTGTAGAATCAAAACAATTTGCATAGCACTGTTACATTTGCATGGATGGAAAACCATACCATGGCCTTGTGTAAGATTAGGAGTTTTGACTGCTGGGCAATTCTTATCTCTTGCCTGCACATCACATTAACTCTTTCAGAGAGGTGCTCTGCTCTCAGCTTTTGCTGGTATCAGGAAGGGTGCCATCACGTTGAGAGTTCTGGATTCAGTGACTAAGAATGTAGGTCATCCAGTCATCAGGGATGTGGAAAATATCTTCTGTACGGACTTCAACTTCAGGTTCTTCAAGTTATATAAGCCTTTTGCAAATCTAGCACCTCTAGGAAAAGATTTCCTGGGGCTCTATGTATGAATGGAGTCAGATCGGAGAACCACCACTATAATTTATTGCGTGTTTTTTCAAGGATCTTTGAACAATGGTGATTTTTAAATGCCATATTTTTAAATTACTGAGACTGCTCCTAACTAGTGTAAGTTAGATTTGAGTATCATGTTTTATATTCTAATATGGAAATACTGACTTTCTAGTTTTTTGTGTGATTGGTTTTTTTCCGTGCAGCTACTTATTGCATTATGGATCATGTATTACAATTAGACTTGGGAAAGACAGGTTTCAAGGGAAGAAGCTGCAGGAGAAGTTGAGGTTTTGTATAGTGCAACCTACATTGCATAGAACTGATTCAACTAAAAAGCAGACACACTAATAACTTTACTGAGGCATCAACAATACACTGTTGTGAAATCTGAAAGATGTTCTTCACAAATACCATACACAGTCTTTTTAATATCAGTCATTCTCACAATTTTAAGTCTTAAACTAGTGATAGACCCGTTGTTTCTTTCTAGTAACTGCTTTTGGCAATGCCATTGTAAGTAAAATTGCCTTTCATGCATAGATATTTCTATTTTTTCAGTATCAAGGTCTAGGTTCAATATTATAGAAATTGTTTTCGTTTTCTTTTTAGTAAGGGCTTTCATCTCATTTTAGGAATTTTTTCTTGAATATGAAAGTGAAATTGCCAAGTAGGGTCCTTTCAAATGGCAATGGAGCTGTTTGAACTATGCATGTTTGAAAACTTCATGATAGTTTTCAGCAAACATCAAGTCAAATATAATTTTGAAGGCAATACAGGAAATTATTAGGCTTTGCAAATTAATAAGAATTGAGAGACTGCATTTTGAAGGAAAAGCTTCCTTTTTTTTTTTTGCACTTTTTCTACTGCTGTTGAAGGAGTTCTCATTCTCACTTGTTCTTAGCCAGATGTGAACACCTGCAAACACAGTATATGATCCAGAGGTGTCAGATTTGGCATTTACATTCAGCTTGACATATGGAAGACCTAATTCATGAACAGTGGAATGTCTCCAACTCTAAGCTAGTGGCAAAACTTTTGTTATGCTATATGTTGGGAATTCATTGTAGAGTTCAGTGAAAAATTTATGAAGCAGAAATTTACTAAACTTTATAATCTGTCTATGTACACAAAACCTTGATCTTCCTATTAACAGAGTTTTAATAGCAATAGTTTTAATTTTCATGTTACTAAAATGTCATTCTTTGAACAAAATGTATTAACATCAAGTGTTTTCAAATATCAAAGATGATTACTTGTGGATTAGGATGTTATATTGGAACAGCAGTGAACACAGTTCAGTACATGCTTTTGCTGTGGATTAACAATGTGGTCTTGGGAAAATGCTTCAGGTTCCTTGTCTCTCCATTTTCACCTCCATAAAGAAGGGGTAGAATTCTCTTTCTCTTCCTTTACAGAGGTGGTATGTCTTGATTAGAAAATCCATGGAACAGTGATGTTTTCCATCATAGCATTTAGCTGAATGCTGTCCTGATCTCAGGCAACCTATTTCTTGTTAATTATTGCCATTATGTTAGACTATTGGATACTGTGTCAGAACTATTCTAACACACACAAGCAAATAAACTAGAAAAAAGTGAGGAAAATTTCTGCTTTGTTGTCATTCTTTAAAATTTGTTTTGTTCAGTGTCTTGCTAGTTATTGAACCTGCTAAATAACTGATCAAAAACCTGTGGCTGTCAAAGGAAAAATTCCCTTTAATATATCCACCTCCTGCAACAAGGATTGTAGGTCTTCTGGTAATGGCTGTTTTGGCTGTTTTACTCTCATGATGAAGGCTATGGGCCATAATATTTTTTTTCTCTTACACTGAAATCAATGGAATTAAACCAGTATAAGAGAATTAGCCTTGTTGCATTTTAAATATCCACAGATCAATGTGAGTTAAAGTGTAAAAGAAGGAATAAAAGCAAAACAAACTAACAACAGAAAAGCAAGCTGCCCCTTTCAACATTACTGTTTTTGTATAATAATAACAGTGCAGTTGAACTACTACAGCAGCAGGAATGTAATGATATCAAAACCGTAAAGACAGTCTAATTTCTCTTCAGAATTCCCTACCCCTGAAAAGCCAAGGTAATATCTTACTTTGCTTTGCATATCAGGAAGGCTTGTGTCACTGCTCCTGTCTTGAAAGGTGAGAGATTTAGCTTGGAATCGTATTCATGTGTAGCCAAATGTGAATTTTCCTGTAGAGTGGATGCTGTAGTATGACTCCTACAATATTGCTGTCAGGGCAATATCTCAGCAATATCTTTAATAGCAATATCTGTCAGGGCAATATCTTAAGGGCATTTCTTGCCCTTAGGTCAGTGTACCTGTGTACCTAGGTAGAAAACAAGAAATGTATCTATCCATATATGTATTTTTGTTGGACTGTGAGGTAAAATCTCCAATTGCTAGGTCAGGTAAACTATCTTTAGGAATGAAACTCATGTAGGGATGCAAAGATCTTATTGAAAAAGGGTGGTTTTATACCTAAGTATGTAACCTGAATGAAAGCAATTGGACAGACTGAATTAGAAATTTAGTCACTTGGTCCCACTGTTGGTCGCTAGGGTAAACAGAATAAACATATGTCCTCTGGCATCAGTTAGATATTAGATCTACTACTATTTTGGCTTCCTGTGAGGAAAAGGAGACAATATTGCAAATAAAAACAGGGTCAGTGATTCATATTTAACCTGTAATGGTTCTTAGAGTGTAATAAAAGTGTTTTGTAAAAGCATATTCTGAGCAGAGTAGGATATGCACAATAAAATGCTAATATTATTATGAAATATTCCATCAGGCTGCATGCAAGCTTTTTTTTTTTAACAAGAAAGCTCAAAAAGCATATTTATTGTTGTGTGCAGCAGGTAAGAGAAAAGGAAACATATTTCTACCCTCTTAGTACGCTGTTTGGATTTGTGCATGCAATGCTAATGTCTTTTAATGTATGTTAATATATGTTAATGAGCGAAGTTATCACTCGGTTCATGGTAGTATCACTATACACTATATTAGTATAGTGTATAGTGATACACTATACACTATATTATAGTTATGGAAATCTGTCAGGGAAGAGGTCTAGAGGTCTAGCAATCCAGGTGTGGAGCCCTATAAGAACACATTCTCCACCCTAAACATGGAAAAGATGTTCTGGGAATGTATCTGAGGATGAAAAACTGCAGAGATTCCTTATAGACCTCCCAACATCTGAGTGTAAGACGTGCAGGAGAACAACACTCCTATTTTGTCTCCTTTATGTTACTTCCTGATCTAGGCCTAGGGAAAGGGGGAGAACAAAGGTCCAATCAAATTTCTCATAGGGAATTAGATAATTTGACTACTGGATCAGGATTTTGTTCTATTAATTTACCATTAATAGTATAAATTTTCTTCTGTTAATGAATGCATATCTGTAAATACATGCACTGTCAGGTAGATTGTCCCTGTCAACTGGCTGGTAGATTTCCACAAGCTAAAAATAAAATAAAATAAAATAAAATAAAATAAAATAAAATAAAATAAAATAAAATAAAATAAAATAAAATAAAATAAAATAAAATAAAATAACACCCAATCCAAAAGAGTAAAATACCACCAAAGCAGTAACCAAGAATTTACATCAAGATTTCTCCTTTTTTTTGCCTGATTGCAGTACAATGTTTTTTTCTTTTTTTAATTTATTTTTAATTTTCTTTCTCTCTTTTTTTTTTCAAAGTGCTAAGAGGGTACACTAGGCAAATTACTGGAAGTACATATTTAGTTCTTCATACCAGACTTGCTCAAAAGCATTAAGAAAAAAACTTTAGAGACATAGTTATTCTGCATTAAAAATACACAATAAAGAAAAAAATCTTGTTCATTATAACAATTCCTGAAATGTTATTACTTCTCTTATTTACTATTATTTTTAATTAATACAATAACTGTATGTGTTTGCTATTCAAATATCCATTTTACAGAATCACAGAATGGCTGAGGTTGGAAGGGACTTGTAGAGATCACCTAGTCCAAGCCCCCTGCTCAAGCAGGGACACCCAGAGCACGTGGCACAGGGTGGCATCCAGGCAGGTTTTGAAGATCTCCAGAGAAGGAGACTGCCCAGCCTCTCTGGGCAGCCTGTTCCAGGGCTCTGTCACCCTCACAGGAAAGAAGTTCTTTCTCACATGGAGCTGGAACTTTCTGTATTTTAATTTATACTCACTACCCCTTGTCCTATCACTGGCCACCACCAAAAACAATTTGGACCTATCCTGCCTACATTCTCCCCTCAGTTACTTGTACATGTTGATCAGCTCTCCTCTCAGTCTTCCCTAGGCTACACAGGCCCAGCTCGTTCAGTCTTTCCTCATAAGATAGATACTTCAGTCTTTTAATCATCTTCATTTCTCTATGCTGGACCCTCTCTAGAAGCTGCAGGTCCCTCTTGACTTGGGGAGATCAGAACTGCACACAATGCTCCAGGTGCGACCTCACCAGAGCTGAGGAGAGGGGCAGGATCTCCTCCCTTGACCTACTGGCAGTGCTCCTCCTGATGCAGGCCAGGATTCCATTGGCCTTCTGGGCCCTAAGGCACACTGCTGACTCATGGTTAACTTCTTGTCAACCAGGACTCCCAAATCCCTCTCTGAGGAGCTGCTTTCGAGCAGGTCAACCCCTAATCTGTGCTGGTGTCTGGGGGTTATTCCTTCCCCCAGGTGCAGGACTCTGCACTTGTCCTTGTTGAATTTCATGAAATTCCTCTCTGCCCAACTCTCCAACCTGTCTAGGTCCCTCTGAATGGCAGCACAGCCCTCCACCCAGTTTGGTATCGTCTGCAAACTTGCTCTGTGTCCTCGTCCAAGTCATTGATGAACATGTTGAACCACACTGGGCCCAGTACTGACCCCTGTTGGCCACAGGCCTCCGGCTAGACTCAGCCCCGTTTGTCACCACCCTCTGAGCGCTGCCATCCAGCCAGTTCTCAATCCACCTCACTGTCCACTTGTACCGTCCACACTTCCGGAGCTTTCCTATGAGGATGATGCGGAGGACTGTGTCAAAAGCCTTACTGAAGTGAAGGGTAGACTTTCTAGATATAAGTTAATTTCTAATATCATTGCTTCCATTGAAAATACCAATAAAGGCAGGTAAAGTCATTCTGTTCATGAAGGCTTGAAGTGTATACTTCTTATCGTGTGTGGATCATAGACATGTTGCTTACCATTTTTAAAGAAAGGTAGTAGAAAAGGAAAGCAAACTGAAATATCAGTAAAATCTTCTTCCATCTAGAAATTTGCATCATTAATTAAATCTGTGCCTATTTTTACTAGAACCTAATTACTGCCAGTGTTGCTCAAAAAACTTGGTCTCACGTCTTCTCTCTAATCCTTTTCATTAACTCTGATATCTTGATTGAAGATAAAGCTTAGTCAGTCTCAAATTCTTGGACTCAGAAGAGAGGTGACCCATGTCTCCTAGACAAGCAGACTATAAGACAAAAAGGCCTCTTCTGTTCTTAACCTGCACAGATCTATGAATATTAAAGAAACAGTTTTTGCCTAGTTATTTACTGTTTGGTGCCTTTATTTTTGAGTGCTTGACTAAATAACTTGAAAATGGTTCTATCTGTGAACTCCCAAATCCTTGGGTACTGCTGAACATGTTACCAGTATATACTGAATATGAGCCAAACTTCTGACAGGTTGACGCTGTAGGATACAAAATAGTAGCTTATCACTACTCATTCTGTGTCTTTGGAAAGTCATGAACACATGGAGACAGAAACTTTTGTTATTCCTCCCTGTTTAAAGCCCCTTGCCTTCTCAAGATAAATTAGAAATAATGATAACTAACAACTCATTTGTTTTCTCTGCTAGTGTGTGCCGTGGTCGAAAGTGGGAATGCACTAAAAATATATGTGATGCCACCTGCTCTGTTATTGGTACAGCTCATTATTTGACATTTGATGGATTGAAATATAAGTTTCCAGGAGACTGTCAATATGTATTAGTTCAGGTAAGAATGAAAACTATTGCACAATACCAAGTTCTTTTTGAAAAGTATGTTGAAAGTCTAAGCTGTCTAATAATATATACGGTGTGTTAAATCAGGACAGATGTCCAACATTTAGATGAGTCACAGTAAAATGTAAAACACATTCATAAACCTTATATATGGCAGAGGAGAGCAGAGTATAGTAATGAATTAAGAGATAGCTAGAGAAATATGAAAATTGCATTGTATTCTAGAGAGGTGAGTTAGTTTGTGTTGTGTCTAGCTGACAGCCATAAATATGAGTACAGCATGGCGAGAAAGAAATAAAACAAGCAATAAATATATAACAAGGAATTTTAGGTACCCTAAGTCAAACTTTCTCTGCCTCTTTGATGATTTATCCATCTAGTAAATGACTCAAAAAA
Source organism: Crypturellus undulatus (assembly GCA_013389825.1). Taxonomy (NCBI): domain Eukaryota; kingdom Metazoa; phylum Chordata; class Aves; order Tinamiformes; family Tinamidae; genus Crypturellus; species Crypturellus undulatus. The sequence goes on along the minus strand of VWPW01001173.1, from coordinate 337,134 downwards.
TGAATGGTGGCAGTCTAGGAGGTCTGCTACCAGGTCTTTCATTCAACCTGGGCAATGCAAAAGTGTTCAGTGAACCTTTTGTAAAGGTTTATGGAGCACAGACTCCATTTGTTCAGTTTTGCAGAATCACTTTGCTACTTCATGCATCAGCCTGCTTAGAGCGAATTGGCAATATCTGTTTTCTTTACAGTGAAGAGTAGTGGGAAATAAAGACAGAGTACACTAATATCAGCCTGTGATTGGTGGGAGCAGCCAAAAATTTAGGGAGCTAAATGAGGTTAAGACATCATCTACAAATGCAAATCATTGTGAATTTAAAAATATGTGAGGAAAAGAAGAAATATTCCTCTGAAATTTTGATCTAAAACTAGATGGATCTACTGATCTTTTGCAGTTATAGAGTGCCATGTTTATTGGTTGGGTTACCCCTCAAAAATTTTCCCCACAATCCCTTTTCATGTAGCACATTTCTTCTTGCAGTTCTTCTTGGACAGGAATGAGTGATCAACCAGTTGATTCTGGCACAATCTAGCGTTTCCTATAAAGATCTCATGGTCTGGTACTGTAGGTCCAGTACCTACAGTACTGGAGAAACACTTAAAAAGAAAATGAGATATGTTTTTCTCAAATGGTGCACGTGCAGAACTGAAGACAGGGTTCTTTTTCTTAGAAGGTTTATACCTAGAATTAGTATAAGGTCTGATAATCATATAAATGTAGTGCTAATTCTCCACGCACCTCAAAAATACTTGACTTTAAAATGCTGAGACTTTAACCTATATAATATCTCCCTCAGAAACAGATTGACTTTACTATAAAAAGGTGGGAGAACATGGACATCAAAGATTTTGTTTTAAATTATGCAGCAAATTACATTCTAACTCATTTACATTTTTTATTTTTATTTTTATTATAGCATCTGAAATGCAGTCTTGTTTTTACCATTAAATGAATAAATATTTGTGTTTTCCTGTGTACACTGTGACCATTATAGGTCTTTGAAACACGACAGCTACCATAATAGCAATAAATCTCCCCCAGAAGACTACAAAATATGTGTGTGTGTGTTATGATGGGCCATGTGTGCCTCATTTCTTAAGGGCTGGAACACATTAATGTAAATGCTAAGCACAAATAAATTAATATGAGAAAAAAATGCCTTAGCAGCCCAACAGTGAGTGAACAGAGTATTCTTTGAGTCTTCCTTTCTCTCCAGAGATCTATATGTGTTTCTTCCTAATGTCCTTAGTATTGACTCATTTGTTTAATTGTGTCTGATTGATAGGATTTCTGCAAGGATGATTTTGGGACATTCCGGATTCTTATTTCAAATGAAGGATGTGGCTTTACTGGAGAAAAATGCACCAAAAGGGTTATCATTCTATTTGAAAGTGGAGAGATAGAGTTGTTTAATGGAAACGTATGTACTCTTCTATTTCTTTTCCCTTTTTAATGAGTTTCTTAGGATTTCAGACAGATTAAAAACAAGAATGAATTATCTCATGCTCTGTGTTTTGTGAAAATATATAATGAGCAGATTTGCAGGAGTATAATTAGACATTTTGTTCCCAGGGGCATAATGGCAATTTGGTATTTCTGCTTGATAGCAATAATTTTTTTCTCAGCGAAGAATAATGTTATATGCAAACTCATATGAATAACATCCTTAACCTGGAAGGTATAGGTCTATTTCAAGCAAGATTAAGTGTAAGAGAGATTTAAGAAGTGACTAGCAAAACTTCAGATCTAATTCAGCCATTCAAAAGAGAAAGCACACTGGAAAAAGGGAAACCATGGTTGATCAAATTCATATTGCAAAAGCAAGTATCAGCTATCCTGTCTCATGTTAAAAAGTGTCAAACTGAAAATCCATATGACAGGATTCTTTTTTTTTCTCCTTGCCTATCAAAAAACACTCAAGAATGGGCCAAGAATCACCTCCACCTTCCATCTTCCTTCATGACAGGAAAAGCGTTTCCAAAGGGCAGAGTTCAGCTTTCTGCCTTGGGCATTTTAACAATTATGACCATCTGTGTGTTCAAATATTATAGATCTATACTGGATTATAGAGTTTCAGTTTCCCAGTTTTCACAAGTACTATACTCTGGAATGGTATCTGCACTAGAAATTTGCAGAAGTGTTCAGAGTGAAACAAGAAACCAGTCTACATTTGCCTTTTTTGGGCTAACGGACAAATCCGTTTTTTTTTTTAATAGCCTGCAAATTGATGCAAATAACTGCATTTGCCACTGATGCTTGAAAGGAACATGTAAAACGTGACCATTATTAATAGTGTCTCTGGGATGCATCTTGAGAGCATATGATCATGATGCATGACAGCAAACATGTTGAAGAAATGAACACAGATCATTTGGGTTGTCTAAGCGATTCAGTATTTCTGCTACTAAGGAATCCCTTTCCTGAAGGAGTGTGAACAGTAATGCAGGGATCAATCAGCAGAAACCAGATTCATCTGAGGGTTTCTTTAGAAGACAGTTTTTTGAAGAGCTCAAATTCCATTTGAAGAGCAGGAGAATTAGGCATCCAGCAACTCCCATCGAGGATAACAGAGAGGGATTAATTTCTGAGAGAATATGTTCTTGCAAATATTAGGCCTGTACCACAGGACTGTCCTTATGGCCTTAACTGAATTTCTAGCTGTCTTTTTAGTGAGCCTAATATTCAGTGTATTAGCTAGGAAAGATTTTCTTAGAAATAAAAGCAACCAAAGAAGTATTAAAGAAAATCAATCTGAAATGAAGACTACTGGGAAATGCTCTCCCAGCGATGATTTTCTACATTTTTTTCCACAGCATTCCTCAGAAGTAAGAGAATCAAATTTTAAAAAAGGAGGAGAGGAAATCAGGTTTGCTCTTCTGAAACAATAACATTCTACTACTTTGTGAGGTCAAAAGTTTGACTTCTTGAGTGAAAAGCCTCCATAACCATAAAAAAATCTGTATTTTAAGGCCAAGCTTCTCCTGTTCTGTTTCTTGTGTGAATTTGGAAAGACAGAGACTACTTTAGATATTTAGAAGATAAATAACTATGTTGGAAATGACAACATATGTAAAATGTTTATCGTTAAAGAAGGTTAAAAGGCTTCCAGTTCCTAAAATATTCATCTTTTAATATGTTCTTCCTTGAAGACATTGAAGGCCCCTGTTCAGGAGACTGCTAAAGAGATGTCTTCCTCTGGGGATAAATGCTTTTGAAAATATCCCAGAGATTAAGAGTGGCAAGTTTTTACTGAATTGAGCAAGAAATTTATTGGATTGAGCAAGTGAGGTTTGTTTTCTCAACAAAGGCTGAGCAAGCATTCTTTTCTCAACCTAGGGAGTGTTTGAATGGTTTGTAGGCATCTCTTTCTTCCTCTTATTAGTCACTGTGCTGATCGAAAGGCTTCATCTGCCTCTTCTGCAATTAAGCAGTTTTGAGTTAATGCACTAGTGATTAAAATAAAGACCATTACAGACCTTCTTCTTGAGGTTGATTAATAATCCCATCAGGGTTCTTACTGAAAGAGAATTGGTGTGAAAGAAAATATTTTAAATTAATCTCCCAAGTTCTTAGTAGCTGGAGGCTGTGAATTTGCAGCCAAATGGGAAGAGAAAGAAATCTAAGAGTAGAAAACTGCCTTGAAAGCACACAGGGGAAGTGAAGGTGGTGGAAAAATGCAAAGACAAAAACTCTTAGGAATTTTCCTGTTGGTGTAGCTGACTGAGGAAGAAAATATTTCCTGACTTCAGAATCAATTTGTGGTCCTGCATGGACCAGCATTTACTATACAATCTATATGCAGTTTGGGTTAGATAGATACCTAACCAGACTTTTTGTTACTACTCTCTCTCAGGAGCACAAAATTGTTACAGTCCTATACTATGATCATAGTAATACATAATAACTATAAAGATGATTCTTCAATTAACCTCTGACTGAATATTTAACTGGTCAGTAACTGAGTCTCAGTCCTCTTTATCAGCCCAGTCCTTTTTATCAGGCCTTCTGTCTAACAATCAATTTTTATATGTCAGTATTAATGGTGAGTGAATCTTAGGAGTATAATGGATGGACATGGCCTCATTTAAAATTCTAGAAATATGATAAGACTGAAATATGTACTTTTATCTCAGTTTGCCAAAAGGTGTTATTTTTGAGGCAATAAAGCAATTTTTCTGGGGTAGAGGTGAGCCTGTATTCAAGCCATTACACATACCATATTTACAGTCTTCCAAGTGCTGTAGAGAATCTGTATGGTATGAAGGAACTGTCTGTTTTCTAGTAAATGGCATAATTTAAAATAGCCGTTAATGAGCACATATCCCACTGGGTAGCCTACAAGAAATAGGGCTTAGAGACAATGTTGTGTGATTTTCACACTATCACAATAGTGTGATTTTCTTGTTCAGGTAAACATCAAGGTACCTCCTAAAGATGATAACAATTTAGAAGTCATGAAATCTGGCCGTTATTACATCATTTTACTGGGCAAAAGCATCAGTGTAACCTGGAATCTAGCTATGGGAATCTCAGTTATCTTGAAAGGAAATTTCAAGGTAAGTATGTTTTGTTTTATTTTATGTTCTATATTCACTAAAGAATACACTTGCAAGTCTTCACAATGAGGAGTGGTGGGGGTAGCATTTCTATGCAGATGTGAGAAGTGATTTCCAAGGAGCATTAGGAACTTGCTTGAAAATGAAATGGATTTCCTGGGCTGCCTTCCTTAGAATTGTAATTCAACAGTAAGGGCTAAACTCTGGGTCTTTGACAAAGAGTTATGACAGAGAAGAAGAATGATAAGATACCTCAGAGTAAGTGTACCTTTGACCAGTAATTGTGATAATTTCCTCTGTGTACATGAAGACCAATATAAGAAGTCCGATTTGCTAGTGATGCTGATTGATATAACAACTATTTCAGAAGGAGGATAGGTTTGCGGGTAAACTTATGACACCAAAGCACACCAAATAAAATCAACAGGTAATACTGGTCAGATGCTTCCTCTTGCAAAGACCTTGGAGACAGACTGGTCCTACTTTACCTCTGTGACAGTTAAGCCTAATGGGCATAGGAGTTGGAATCTTTCTGTTTTAGTGAACTTGGCAGGGGCAGGGATAATTGAGCTTTTAAGCCTTGTATCATTAAAACACTAGACTAAAAAGACTTCTTAATAAAACTCCAAGTAGGTCTACAGATGGAAATTTCATGTTTTGTATTTCTTTTCCCTGCAAGGGTCAAGTGTGTGGTCTATGTGGAAATTTTGATGGAATCCAAAACAATGATTTGACCAGCAGCAATGAACATCTTGAAGTAGATCCAATTGATTTTGGGAATTCTTGGAAAGTTAATCCATACTGTGCTGATGTCAAAAAGGTAATTCTGAATGAGCTGTGTAAACTGATTAATAGTGGTATGACATCACTCAGAAATAGATAAATGCTTTTGAAAAGGATAAAAAATATAGAAACAAACTTGTTATGCCAATTTTTTTGCTGGATCATATTTTTTCTTGAAATCTCATAAAAGATCACTTATTCAAGGCCTCTGTGTTTTAGAGTGTGGTACAGTCTATTCATAGAATTTGTCAGTACAAGAAAGTTTGCCAGCTAGAAATTCAGATATGCCTGGAAATCTCATTTTAAAGTTTAATCTAAAAAAGAAGTTGCAATTTTCAGACAGGAGGATTTCAGATAAAAATTTTGTATTTCTCTATCCATACTTCTATACTCCAAATCTTAGTCTGTTCGCCTTTCAACTACTGGATATACAGACTGCTTACTTTCTAAAGTGTATTAACTTATTGTTGTCACGCCAGTCTTCAAAAAAGGCAAGAAGCAGGACCCAGGCAACTACAGGCCGGTCAGCCTCACCTCCGTACCTGGAAAAGTGATGGAACGGCTCATACTGGCTGTTGTCTCCAGGCACATGGAGGACAAGAAGGTGCTCAAGACTAGTCAGCATGGATTCACCAAGGGGAAATCATGCTTGACTAATCTGATAACCTTCTATGATGGGATGACCGGCTGGATAGATGAGGGGAGAGCGGTGGATGTCATCTACCTTGACTTCACCAAGGCTTTTGACACCGTCCCTCACAACATCCTCCTGGACAAGCTCCGGAGGTGTGGGCTGGATGAGTGGTCGGTGAGGTGGATTGGGAATTGGCTAGATGGCAGAGCTCAGAGTGTGGTGAACAGCGGTGCAGAGTCTAGTTGGAGGCCTGTGTTGAGCGGAGTCCCCCAGGGGTCAGTCCTCGGTCCAGTCCTGTTCAATATATTCATCAACGACCTGGATGAAGGCACGGAGTGCTCCCTCAGCAAGTTTGCAGGTGATACGAAGCTGGGAGGAGTAGTGGATACTCCAGAGGGCTGTGCTGCCATCCAGAGGGACCTGGACAGACTAGACAACTGGGCGGTGAAAAACCTCATGAAATTCAACAAGGCCAAGGGCACGGTCCTGCACCTGGGGAGAAATAACCCCAGACACCAGTACAGGTTGGGAACCGACCTGCTGGAGAGCAGCTCTGCAGAGAAGGACCTGGGCGTCATGGTGGACGACAGGTTGACCATGAGGCAGCAGTGTGCCCTCGTGGCCAAGAAGGCCAATAGCATCCTGGGATGCATTAAGAGGAGTGTCTCCAGCAGGTCGAGGGAGGTGATCTTACCCCTCTACTCAGCCCTGGTGAGGCCACATCTGGAGTACTGTGTCCAGTTCTGGGCCCCACAGTACAAGAGGGATGTGGAGCTGCTGGAGAGAGTCCAGCGCAGGGCCACGAGGATGATCAGGGGCCTGGAACATCTGCCCTATGAGGAGAGGCTGAGGGAGCTGGGCTTGTTCAGCCTGGAGAAGAGAAGGCTGAGAGGGGACCTGATCTGTGTCTATAAGTGCCTCAAGGGAGGCAATGAGGAGGATGGGGCTGGCCTCTTTTCACTGGTGGTCACTGACAGAACCAGAGGAAATGGCCACAAATTGAAGCATAAAAAGTTCCACGGGAACTTAAGGAAGAACTTCTTGACGGTGAGGGTGACAGAGCACTGGAACAGGCTGCCCAGAGAGGTTGTGGAGTCTCCTTCTCTGGAGATCTTCAAGACCCGCTTGGATGCAGCCCTGTGCCACGTGCTCTAGGTGGCCCTGCGTGTGCAGGGGGGTTGGACTAGATGACCTCTAGAGGTCCCTTCCAACCTTAGGCATTCTATGATTCTATGATTCTATGATTCTATGATTAATTTCAGAGCATGAAGGCTTGTGCAGAAAAAAACAAGACATAGTGGTGAATGAACAGTGAATGCAAAACTTTATTGCTATGCTCCTGACTGCCTCTGACTTCAAGAGGATTATCTTTTATCTGGAAGTATTATCTAAGATATCCCTATTATGTGATTTTACAGGGTACTAGTTAAGAGCCATGTACACTTGCAATTACACCTTTTGTCTAAATAGAGATTTTTGAAAGGATCAGGTTGAATTTTTGCTGACAAAACATATTTGAAACCAAAAAGTCAGAGGAAACAACTTGAAAAAAATAAGTGCATTGTTTTGACAGTTGCGAAACAGTATGCTTTTTTCAGATGAAACTGAAACTTTTGGTTTGAAAGTTTGCATGAATTTTTAGGCAAGTATGTTTATGAAAAAAATAAGCATTTCCTTAGAATATCTAAACATAAAATAAAATAAAATAAAATAAAATAAAATAAAATAAAATAAAATAAAATAAAATAAAATAAAATAAAATAAATAAAGTGTTTATGTCTGATGAAATGAATTATTTTGTGTTGGATCACCTTGATAATTAAGTGCAAGTTGACATAGCCACAGTATTATCCTGTTAAATGGTTTTTTTTTTAACATGACTTGGCTGGAGCACAGGAGAAGTAGCAATAATGTGCAGTGATATTGCTGGGCAAGACTGGGGACTAGTTGTTCAAGTTTAGTGAGTCATAAGTTTAAGTAAGTAAGTCATAGGCGATAGGACACAGAACAAACTGCAGTATATCTATCTCGTTAATAAACACATTTTCAATTACTTTTGCTCCTTGGTCTTACTTGTTAGCTAAATTGAGTTGGAGAGAGGGAGATTTCTGAGCTATTTCCCTTCAGCAGTGGCCGTGGATATTGGCTGCTGAAGATGACCACAAGCCTTCTGGAAAGCAAGGTGTGATCATTTTTCAAAATGGATTTTTGGCACAATGTGACCCACTGTCATCCAAATAACTGTATGTTAAAACTACCGCATACAAGTAAGAGCTGGAGAAAATGTAGCAGTGCCCTGCTCTATGCTGTATTTGGCAATTTCAGGATTTGTTCCTACAGTACAGAAAGTTGAAGCTTTATTCATATTTGTCATGAAAAATGTCTAGTTTTTGTGGTTCTCCTATAACAAACTGATATGGTCCTGAAGGTCCTGGGGTCTTGAAGATAGGAACTGAGGACTAATGCAATGTCTTCTTGTCTCTTGCCTCTTAATATGTTAAGCCCCACCAGGAACAGACTTTGGTATCTCCACTGTGCAATGGCAATGTCGTAAAGCAGGTGATGGTAGAAACTTCATGCAGCATTTTGTCTGGAGAACTTTTTGAAGATTGCAAAAAACTTGTAAGTATTGACATGTGTTTTGCATCCTTCTGTTCTACATGATCTGTGCTGATACTGTTGACAGCTGCTGGGAAAAGTGTTGGTTGTGTTAATGGCAAGCAAGTGTCAGAGTAGACTAACTGGTGACCTTATCTCTGCCTATGGCCTGTAGCTAATGCTTCATGAGAAGATGCAGAATACTCCCTAATGGAAAGCTACAGAATAACTTGTACTTGAAGTAAATGTTATTTTTAAACCTCTACATGACTGCTACATGAAGCAGTTGAGGTTTTTATTTTTTAAATCTCACAGCTGAGCTAATATAATGCCATTCTGTGTTCTACATTGCAACTTCAAAACTGCACAAGAGGGTATGTGAACAGTGCACAGAATGTATAGTGTAGTTACTCATATGGAGTATATTAAGGGACAGAAAATTACATGGTCCATAAGAACTTTGTGAACTTGGCATATTTTAGCTCCTGCTAACATAAGCAGAGAGAGCTGCATTGATTTATGTGTCACCTTAACTCTTGTCCAATGGAACAGGCAAACCACCTCCAGGTTAAATAAGCCTAGAGAAAGAGAATGAGGAGAATCAGTGAGTGTCCTATAGCACATTTTTCTTTTCTAGGTGAATCCTGAACCATACATTGATATTTGCATGTATGATACCTGTGCTTGCGAATCAATTGGGGACTGTGCTTGTTTCTGTGATGCTATAGCAGCCTATGCCCATGTCTGTGCACAAAAGGGTGTCATTGTTCACTGGAGATCACAAACTCTGTGCCGTAAGTACTAGATGGATGAGGAAGGTAATGGCCTTCTTGGGAAGTAAACTGAAAAGATTCAAGATCTTAATCAACAAGCCTAGCTATGCTAGATTGTTCTCACTGACGTTCAGGGGAGTTCACTGTTATGGGACTGGGCTAGCAAACATTTAATCTTATTTTTCTATTTATGTTCAAAGCCATACCTTGAAAAGCTATACCTCAGGAAATGAATATAATAGACTGTGGGAAGAAAAAAAAAGAGAAAGAAGAAGCTTCTATACTTTTTAAGTTGGTGTTTTTTTGCAATTATTTTAATCAAAAATAAATATCTCTGTTATACAGCAAGTATTTCATTAGATGAAATCAAAGTGAGGGGTCTGCCTCTGTGATAAAAAATATACATATTTCTGTTTAAAGAAATAACTCTTTCTCTATTGATATGTCATCTGCCTGATACAAAATTTGGTGTCATGGTTCTAAGAGACATGGTAAGTTCAGGTTTGATCATTTGATTTGATTATTTGTTACTGATTCTTTCACAATGTAGCACAAAGTTGTGAGGACCTAAATTATCAAGAATTACATTATCAATGTGAATGGCGATACAATAGTTGTGGACCTGCTTGTCCTATAACATGTCAGCACCCACAGGCTTTGGAGTGCCCTCTGCAATGTGTGGAAGGATGCCATGTACACTGCCCTGCAGGTAAGTCAGTCTTTTACTTAAAGTGATTATCTTTTTCTCTACTACTGCTGTTACTTGCAGAGTCTGTTTTTTTTTCCTTGTAGGTTCCTATTGCAGGAAAAGATGTTTTACAGTCCAGAAATAGTCACAGATTTGTACAGCTGGAGACTGAAGAAGATTTAGTTATGGCAATTAATTCCTTAATAAGTTTACTGTGTTTTCACCACAATTTCTTACCTCATCTGATATGGCTGCCAGAATGATCCTAGCTTTTTAATGTGTTCTTTTTAATTCAAGACATCTCTCCTGTGCCCTCTGATACTCCTATTGTCACTCAGGCAGAAATTTCCTTACCTCTGTAAGTTGCTGTGAAGCAGAAAGTTGATATGAAATCCACACCAGGATTAGAGTTTGTGAAACAAGCATGGTGCATGGAGAGTCTGCAGTGGTATTTAAAGGAAGAGAATGAAATACTCCTACCAGAAACAAGAAATGAGGTGACAAGAAAAAAAGATAGGAGGAGGATTAGTGTGTAGTTGTTGACAAAGCGGTCAAGTAGGTCATGAATTTCTGCTGGACACTTGTAAAATACTCTCTCTCAGAGTGGCTACTATAGCAAAGGAAACCTGTTGTCCTGACCTGCTTACAGCCTCAAGCCTTCTGGTGCTCCCAGGAGTACCTGGTAGTCATCCACAGTCTAACCCTGCCCACACCAACTGTCTCTTAGAAAAGAGAAAAGGAAAATTGAAGCAGGGGGAAAAAAGAAAGACAAAATGCAAAAGTAGAATTAAAATTCAGAAGAATAAATAGTTCATAAGTTCAAAGAGAGAAGACATGGGAGAAGACAAAATAGCAGTTCTGGGCAGTAGTAGCTCTGTCCTACACATTTATCAAAAGGTGAGAGGATAAAACTTCGGTAGAACTTTGTATAATTATTAAATATGGTGTGTGAACTTTCTTATTCATGATACTGGAGAAACCAATAGCATACATGTAAAAAGAAAAATGCCATTTTCTCCTGGCACTCTTGAGGCTTTACTTTAAAGATGGAGGAAAGAAATAGTTTGTGTCAAACTTGTAGTGAGCATGACAGAAGCAGAATATTCAGAGGCTTTAAATCCAAATTAGAAGCTTTGTCATATTTTTTGTAGCCAAATCAGCTTTGCAATTCATGGAAACTTGCATTTTTATGCTACTGTGCTATTTTTAAACAGGGGAAATACTTGATGAACTATCCCTGACTTGTATCAGTCCAGAAGACTGCCCTGCATGTGTGGTTGGAGATGTCAAGATCCCACATGGAAGGAAAATAGTTTTGAACAGAGATGATCCACAGCACTGTCAGTCTTGGTATGGTGGATATGTATATGCAGTCAAATAGCATGCCTTTTGAGTAGCATGAAGGGAGATGATGTGCATAACCTTAAATAAGTTTTTGGGTTTTACTTTAAGTATGTCACTGACAATGAGGTTTGGAAAGTCTCCTTTGTGTCGACAGCCCTTTTCACGTAAACTGAAACTGAAGTTCTTTAATATAGACTGGGATTATTGGTTGCCTGTTGAATTTAAGCAACTGAAACCCATAAATTCCTTTGAAAAATGACTACTCCCATGTGTAGGTAGTCCCACTAACTTCGTTTGTTCCACTTCTTTTCTGTAAAGTGTGATTCAACATCAGTAAAGTCATGAGAATCTTCCCTGTATTAGTGCTTAAAAATCCTACATATAGCACAAGACCTGAAAGTGCAGTGAATCTAGAATTTGATGAGATTACAGCTGGAAGACTACTTAGTATCATTGGAAAAATAATTTCCCCAAGTTTTTCACCTGTTATCCTGTGGAATGATCCTACATGCATGCTTTGCCAAATACAATGAAATTAATGTAGTGCACCATGCTGGATTAGGAGTTTCATTTGTAATGTGGCAGAGACTGATTTCCATTCTGTATGCTGCCTAGTGACATTTTTCACAAAGAACTATAGTATCTGAAAGCTTCTGTTCTCCAGGTGTTCTGTGCTCTGATGGATGCTTTCAGTAGTCACAGTGGATACAAAAGTGTTTTCCATCAAATAATATGACCATATTTAACAGCAACTGTGCGGTAGAACTGCAGCAGCTATTGGCCCAGACTAAGAGCTTGGATCTAAACTTCTTTCAAAGAAGCTCTGAATGGGTATAAATTTTGAAATCCTGTCTTTTTATTGTGGCTAGCTCAATTTTGTATTATAAACCTGTGGCAAGAGGTTTGGACAATCTATTAAATATATGTATATTTGCGATATACATGATAAGCCTTGAATTCCATCAAAAGGTCAAAAGACAGTCTCTGTAAATGAGTCTCTCTTCCTTAATTTTTGTAATATTTAATAATAATTGATCTTAAGTATTGTTATACTACTCTCTGCTCATAAACGATTTCAGAATGTTATGAAAGCTTACCTCACTAGGGAAACATCTTTTGTATAGCTGTCACCTAATTTAGATGCATACACCATCTGTACAAACAATAGGAAATATTATATAAAATGAATTTTATAGGAAATATCCAAAGGAAATTGGAAACTAGAAGAATCTCATTCACATTAGGATTAAAATAATAAATCTTATGTTGCTATATATTAGTGCTATATATTAGTATATTGTATTCTTCAATTAAGAAAATTCTAAAAGCAGTTAGGATGCTAGGATACCTTGGGTAACTAGGATAGCTTATGTAAAGCAAACAATTTTTGCCAGTAAATGGCACCTTATTCAAGTATTGACTCTTTTAGTATCTATATTCGGAGTTTTTTCTGTGCCTGCTGGTTGTGAAAACTACCATTTTTTTGGTCCTTATTGTTTCATAGACTTTACCTATTCTTGATAAAGTTTCTTGGACAAGGGAAGTACACTGACTGGGTCTTCAGCATCCTGTGTGTGAGTGCAATGATGTCCTTTGCTTAGATGAGTGGCCTTGCTAAAGCTAGACAATAGATTATAGGCAAAGTTCCAAGAGATGAAGGGTGCAAATTCTTATGGAGACAGGAAAGAATGAACAGTGAAAAAGGCTGGAGGTAAATGGTGAGGTGAAAAGAAAAATATACTAATGAAGATAAACTAAATGGAGGAAGGAAGAGAAATATGAAGAAAAGGAAGGAAAAAAACAGCTCCCGATAAGATATCAATTAATGTCTCTCATAATTTAATATGAGAAAAGAGAATAAAAATGAGAAGCAACAAGGTAAATAAGAAGCAGATAACACATAAAAAACAGTTAAAAACATATACAAGCAGTATTCAAAACAAGAGAAGTCAGGAAAAAGAAAAACAAGAGTACATTTTAAGAGACAGAAAAAAGTTATTTTCTTCAATGAAGTTAACAAGTCAAGGAAAACCTATCATTCTCACTCAGTCTGCTAATTCATATCTGATCTAAAATCATCTAAAAGCTGACACTGAAGTTTTGTTTTATATTAGCTAGGCCCAGTCCAAGTCATGTTTTTCCTCTTTGTGAAGCAACCCAAATCTGTAAGTTAAATTCACCAGTGGCTTGTGTCACCAGTGGTGACCATACTGCTCAAGATCATATGGTTTCCTGATAGTTTTGGGGTACATTTCATAGAATCATAGAATCCTTAAGGTTGGAAGGGACCTTTAGCGATCATCTAGTCCAACGCCCCTGCACATGCAGAGTCACCTAGAGCATGTGGCACAGGACTGCGACCAAGCAGGTTTTGAAGGTCTCCAGAGAAGGAGACTCCACAACCTCTCTGGACAGCCTGTTCCAGTGCTATGTCACCCTCACTGTCAAGAAATTTTTCCTTAAGTTCCTGGGGAACTTTTTATGCTTCAGTTTGTGGCCATTTCCTCTAGGCCTGTCAGTGACCACTACTGAAAAGAGACCAGCCCCAGGCCTCTGATCATCCTTGTAGCCTTGTGCTGGACTCTCTCTAGTAGCTCCACATCCCTCTTGTACTGGAGGGACCCAGAACTAGACACAGTACTCCAGATGTGGTCTCACCAGGGCTGAGTAGAGGGGCAGGATCATCCCCTTTGACCTGCTGGAGATACTCTTCTTAATGCACCCCAGGATTGCCATTCTCGATCAGAGGGGCATACTACTGCCTCACGGTCAACTTGTCAACCACCATGATGCTCAGGTCCTTTTTTTGCAGAGCTTTTGCACATTATGCCAAAAGCAGCTGTAAAAAAACCTTCCTGTAAGAAACACACAATACTTTATATATTTTCTTCATTAAAACAACTAAGCATAAACAGTTCCTCCTCTGAATGGATGCAATTGGATTTGGCTCTACAAAATCTTGTAGAAGTACAAATCTTGTAGAAGATCTCTGTTGTTTGTTATGTTTTGGGTTTGTTTTGTTTCTGAGATGTTTAACCTGTTCTGTATCAACATCCTTTTATTAGATGTGAGTGATGTATTATTATGAGCATGGATTTTTACACCTAAGTTTGGTGGTTCTTGTAGCCTATGTGAAGGGAAGAACTTAAGCTGTGTAGCCTGTGAAACAGCAGAAGAAATCTTCCTACCGACAACATCTGCTCCAGAGGAGGACATAGAACGGGCACCCAGTGAATACTCATGCAGCAAGATGATGGACTTGGCCTTTCTAATTGATGGCTCTAATAAACTGTCAGAGGAGGACTTTGAACAGCTGAAGGTTTTCATAACTGGCATGATGAAGGAACTCCACATTTCTCAGAAGAAAATCCGAGTGTCAATTCTGGTGTATAGGACTGGCCCCACCATTTATCTTAGCCTTAAAGATATCAGAACACAGTCCCAGATGAGAAAAATTGTCCAAAACATAAAGTACACAGGTGATGAGGTAGCATCTGCTGCTGAAGTCCTTAAATATGTTGTTTTCCATGTGTTTGGAAAAGCTGAAAGGACCAATGCTGCTAGAATTGCTGTGCTATTTATAGCAAGCAAGTCTCCAGGAAAACTCCGTAGCATTCTTACAGCCTTGAAGAATAAAAAAATCACAGTAATACCTGTGGGCATTGGACCTTATGTTAATGTGGAGCAAATCAAGTTTATTGAAAAGCAGTCACCAGATAACAGGGCCTTCCTGTTGAACAATGTGTTGGAGCTAAAGGATAATAGGGACCTTCTGATTGATTATCTGTGTGATCTTGGACCTGAAGAAAGTCTTCTGTTACAAGCAACATCCCCACCACCAGTGTCCAATATCACATTTCCCCAGAAGGACCTCACATTGCCATCATCCTTTTCAGAAAAAGCCACCCCCAAAAGGCTGGATATTGCTTTTATTTTTGAAGGATCTGAAAGTGTAGGGGAGAAAAATTTTAATATGACCAAGAAGTTCCTTGAGCGAGTAATCTCAGGAATAAATGTAGGATCAGAAGATATTCATGTTACAGTCATGCAGTATGCAGACACTGTCACTCTGGAGTATTCCTTTAAGGAAATACAGTCAAAAGGAAATATTATTGAGAAGGTGAGAAATATAGCCTACCAAGGAGGGAAGACCACCAACACTGGGAATGCCCTCAATTATATTTCTAAGCACATATTTACACAAGCAAATGGAGGCAGGCAGGATGTGCCACATTTGGTATATATGGTGTCATCCAGTCCTTCCACTGATGTTATTAAACGACCTCCAAAAACCATAAATGTCATCCCAATAGGCATAACCCCTAATGCAGATATCCAAGAGCTCATAAGGATCAGTCAGCCGAACAGTCCAATAGTCTTGCATAGTTATAGCTCACTTATTGAAGAAGCACCTGAGTTAGTGCTGCAGTCATGCTGCTCTCATAAACTTTGGACAGAAATTCCAGGTAAAGTTGAATATATTTTCTACGTAATTTCCTCTTTCCTCTCTCCTGTCTCCTCCATTCCTCTCTCAAACCACTGAAACAGTTCTTGTGCCAGAAATGGTCCGGTATGTCATTTGATATCTTGTATTCCAAATCCAAATGAAAGATCACTTTTCTTCATTGGATTTCAAGGATGCTGACTCCAGGTTAGCAGTATTGGGCACAGACCTACAGCCAATGTTCTGTAGGCTTTTGTTGGCATTAGGTGGCATCTGCTTTGAAACTCTCATTGATGCACATTAACGTGCAATAGCTTCAGTGTAGGATGGAGAGTGACAGAAGATAACATATTCTCATTTGCCTGTCCCAAGCAAGTTAAAATTGAACTTCCTCTTTTTCAAAACTTCTCACTGTTTTTCTATGTCCCTGAGATTAGAATAGCAAAAAAAGCAAGAATTAAAATACCTTTGTGTTCCACTGAATATAAATCTCAAGACCCTCAAAAAGAAATGTTACTTCGTGTTTTGACTGGTCATTATCCTGTTTTCCCAGATGTAGATATTGCTTTCTGCTTCTGCCATTTCATTAACTAATTTTGACTTTCATCCATAAAGTTTTCTCTCTCTCTCTCTTTTTTATTTTTCTTTCCCTCAGAGTTGTGCAACAAACCAATGGATGTTATGTTTCTTCTGGATGGAAGTTCCAGTGTTGGATCATCAGAGTTTGAGGAAATTAAAAACTTTGTACAGGCATTTATTGAAACTGTTGAGATCAGTATGTATTTGTCTTTAAACTCAAAAGCATAAAGGATTTTTATATTTTTAATACAAAGTAAAACAACATTTCGTTGCAGTTTTTCATTTATTTATTTAAATTACTTATTTACAGTCAAACTCCACAGAAAATTTTATAGGCTTATATTGGGGAGTCAAAGTTGTCAAGTCAGACTTGGTTCAGTTTCTTCGCTATTCAAAGCTGTTTCAGTGCAGGTCGAATAAGGTTTAATACCTTATTATTACTGTGGGGACAGAGCAGCATCCTCCATTTGTCCAGCTGGACTTGTTTTAACAAGCCTGGACTTCTGATAAAATTGTTTTACCTTTTCAATCTAGCATTGAAAGAACAGAAATATGATTATCATGAAGCAGTGGCTGTTTCTGTGGGTGCTTTGCCACTGAGTGTTGATGTGCTTGTATCATACCAGTGCTCCCAAAAGAGACAGTTACCAACACCTCTATCAGTTAGAGAGCTTGCATAGAAGATGAATGTAGCAATAAATCACAAAGCAAACAATAAAACTATAGACTATTTATTTTATTCAAGGTGTTTTCCTTATCTTTGAAAACCATGGAACCAAATGTTACATCATTAACAACAGAACAATAATGATGAAGTTATGAAATGAGTTCTCCCTAGAGTCTTTAAGAGAACTATAAACAAATTATAAAGTGTAATGGGTACATTTGTATGCACCCTATGATTAGGTGTATGAAGTCATGCTTAATTTTACTTCATTCATAAATATTTTACAAAGCATTGTCTAAAAAAAAGGAATAGATTGCATACATGTTACACATATCTTCAGTATATGACAGTGACCATTCTAGCACCACTAAGAGGTCCAGTTGTTCATTCTAAACAAAGTATTGCCCGTGTTCTTTGAAGTTATTTTAAGACATTCTTAGGCATTGCTTGATTTTTTTTTTTAATTTTCTGCTTTATGCTTCAGGCAATACTTCAATTCATGTGTCAGTTCTCCAGTATGCCAGGGAAAATACTCTAGAAATTTCATGGAATATGCCTCAGGAGGCTGAAAAACTTGTAAAGATGGTGCACTCAATTCAGCAAAGAGAACAAGGCCCTACTAAACTAGGTAAGTGATTTTGTGGCTGTTGATTTTTAAACAAGAGGGAGTGGGTGAAAGTAATACTAAATATAGCCTGACCCTAACCACCAGTTTATATCAGTGCTATTGTGTTAGTGTCCTATACTAGGACTATCAGTCCTATCAGTTCACACTGTAGTCTTTAGTGTATAGTTTGCCAGTAAATATATATGTATTTATTTATTGGTAAAGAAGTTTAATTCTCTCTATTAAAATGTATCTGTTCATTACCTGAATTGCAGTTTACCATAGTGTATTTTGGAAAGAAGACCAGTTTGTTTTTCGCCTTGAAATAATTCTCAGGATTTGCATTCCTTCTCTTTCAGACAAGCAAATTTAATTAAATTGTAAAGCCTTTCATTGTTATCCTTTCAGCACCAACTAGCTCATTAGACAATCCTCAGCAGTAGGATTGCTATGCCAATTACCGTCTCTAGATGTTTGTTCTTCCATGCTATGCAAGGGTAATTGATGTGGTTGAAAAATTACATATCAAAAGGATGTTTTTTTTCTGGGTGATGGAGTTCCTCCATCCAAACTCAGATAACTCCGAAGTCCCAGTGTGACTTGCGCTGGCACAATTTTGTGCCTTGAGGTGGCACAAAGCCAGGAATGGTGTCAGAGAGGTTTGTGACTGTTTGAGCTGGCACCTTAGCTGAAAAATTTCTTGTGAAACATTATCATCCATTCCAGCAAACTGCATCCTGAACATGTCCACTTGATTTTTCAGGTGGTAAAGCACAGATTTCCCGTTTGGTTTGTGGAAATTCAGTATACGAATGTATCAGCTGTAAGGTTCAGCAAAAAATGATTCTACTGCAGCATATCTGATCTTTCACCAGATACCCTGAGAAATTTGTTCTTCTGGACTGGAACCACATTTGCTCTGGCAGCAGTATAGCTTTAGGGCCCTATAAGAGCTGAGGAGTATACAGATTTTTAGAGTCTTTGGCCTACTTCAGACAATAAAGAGTTATTGGTATAGAGAAGTGAGAAATAAAACCTGACTTACTTCCATAGTTCGCAGGAGGATTAGTCATGATTGCTTTCTCAGCCTGGAGAAATAAAAATACCAGATGGCTGATGAGACTTCTATAGGCTCTTTGTGGGATAAATTGTTACGTACAATTAGGTAAGTTTCATGGAGACTTCTATGTAGCATGTACAGTAAGCCACACCAAACTTCAGGATAAACAGAGAAAACACGGCCTCTGGGAAATGAAAAGGGAGAGGCAGCCACATGACAGGCTTGTTAGTGTTTTCATTATATCTCACTGGAACATGCTCAGAGTCTATGATGAGAAATGTGGTATAACAAAACAAAATGGAATACAAGTAATTCCTCCCAGTGAAGTAATGAAAGCAAGTCACTGTGGTCCTGTCTTGCAGCCTGTAGGGTGTGTGAACTAGGCTGACTAAATCAGAGACTTGATGTCCTTGGGAATTGCATGGTCATTTGTTTCACTCTCTTTGTGTACAGGAAGTATGCAGACTGTTCAAAAAATTTAGATGGCTCAGTTTGGATTTTGCAGTTTTTGAGGCACCCTTTTGAAATCTCTTTTCTAATTTATTCTCAACATGCCTGAGGTTCACCCATCAAAAATACGTCATTACCCTCAGACCAACACTGTTTCATCTCATTTTTGTTGGTCTCACAGTAGTACAAATATGATTCTGTGTAATCCTTGTGCAGTCTTTGATGAATTAAGTATCCTATTTCAATCAACAAAGCTACATGTGCACAAAAGAACTGCAGACTTGGGACCTATGCCTGACTGAGTTGTCTTTTAAAAAATCATGGCTCATTCACAGTTCCAGTTTTGTTTCCTAGGGTTTCCTAGGTTTCTAACTTGCACTTGCTTGTTTGAGCTCATAGGCATAGTGAGTCAGTACATGAGCAATACTGTACCTATACATGAACAGTAGTTATTATAGCTCTTTAATAGTTGTAATAGCTGAAACCAATGATGGCTGGATATATGCTAGAGTTGCACAGCTCCAAGAACAGAAATATGTCACAGGCTGGTGGGACAGATCTCACTGAGCTTCTGTAGGGAGATCCTAGTAGATGCAGTTACATAAATGGAAGTTGTCATTGCAGCACTAGTTGTACCTATCTTTAGAATGTGACTGCTGCCTTAAAGATTGTCAAACTACAGGAGAAAAATGCATTTTTTATTATTAGGAAATAAAGAAAAAAAAATGCAGTCTTCAAGGGTATAGCAGCCTAAATCCAGCAACCTAAACCACAAAGATTTTCCATGCTTGTACAATAAGATCATATAATTCAAATTTTGGCTCACATAATCTAGTAAGAAGTTGGGGACATTTAGTCATAACAAAATTCTGTGCAACTTCACTTAAGCAATTACTGAAAAAAAAACACAACTAAACAAGCTGAAGATATGAATTAACTGTATAACCTCCCATTCAGCTGAAGAGAATGATCTATTGAAGATGATTGAGACTCTGATGAAGACACATCTGTTCAATATATACTGGTGTTTAGGAGTCCCATAATTAGCAGTCCCTACAATAAATGCCACTTAGACTTTATAAAATCATGATTTCAGCTGATTATATCTTTGCTAAATGCAATTTATATGAGCTCATTTTTTGTTGCCAGATGTCTGCTTCAAAATCTGGAGGAGCTTTTTTCTGTGAAGGAACTTTTTTTTTCTCTGTGGTTCAACTGCTATAAGAGCAAAGTTAAGGAAAGATACACTTTTCTTTGTACTTAGGAAAGAAATCTTAGCATTTTTTTTTCCTGAAAATTCTATAGCTATTTACAATTTGAATAGCAGCATTCTATTTTGCCTGTCATGATTAAACCATTTTAAATGCTTCCTTTAAGATCACCTTATCACTTAGGAGGTAAAAATCCAATATAGAAACTTTTTGTGATCCAGATGTCTGTCCTGATGCAGTCTGTATGGAATTGCTTTTCAAAATTTGGCCAACAGCCTAAGGCCATGGTTTAACCAGTGTGTGACCTGATATAATCGCTTTCATCTATTGAAAGATAGAGGTGTTGTTCATTTACTCCCTCACTCCTGCTTCTGCCATTGCAGTGTCAGTTCCTTTCTTGAACATCTTGAAGTCACTGTGCTGGCAGACTTTTGCAGAGTTTTGTTTGTGGAACTCCCTTCTTTTCTTTTTTCTTCTCTTTTCTTCTTATCATTATTCACCCACATATGATGAAGACTTTTGACTTTGAGACTTCTTTGTTGATTTCTCAAGAGTTGTATGTCTAATGTCTAAAATACATGCAGATATGGAAATCATTATGTTTTCAAAGTCCACATTGAATTTTTGTTTGTTCGTGTGTTTGTTTTGATAGGATATGTATGATTAAGAAACAGAAACCATTTATAGCAGTTAAAGACTGGATTGACATCATTTACCCCTATGTTCAATATCTGGAACATATTGGCTGGTAGTCTGGTTTTAGGATCAAATCCACACTCACAGAAATCCCTCCAAAATGTGTAATCTTTAAAGTCCATATCAAACATCCCATTCACTTCACTGGGGCTTAAGTGATACACCTTGTCAATGCTACAAAATCATTTGTCGACCACTGGCATATATCTCTAAAGTAAAACATGTTTTGTTGCTTTGTGGAGCAGGAATATGGATATTTTCTATTAATATTTGGATTTTCTCTAGGACCCCTCACTGAAGTAAAAAGTGGATGGTGTGGTCCCATATGGCCAAAGTAACATTACAGAAGGAGTTGATCCCTGCCCCTTCATCTAATGGCTATATACTTCCATCCTTCCACTGGAAGTGACATGCGCTGCACCTTCAGTGAGCTGATATAAGGGCCATAAACTATTGAAGTTGAAGCTATCTGAAAACTATTTAGTCTTTTAGAATGACTGTTTTTCAGATGTGGTGTGTTCCCTGATCAATTAGCCACTAGGCCAGGTGGTCAACAGTGTTGGCTGAAGGGAAACAGAGAGCACACCTGGCTGATGTGTGTAGGCATGCCAGAGCAAGATCTAGTGGTCTCAACCAAAATGTTTTCCACTGATGGAATGCATAAGACTCAAGACAGGTTTATAAAGACTGTCCTGAAATCTGTGTTGCTTAGACTTGAACAAATGTTCAAGCTAGTTTATTTAAGTCCAAGATGTTGCTACATTCTCTCCTGCTGATCTTGACTTGAGCCTTGTGCTTTGTGACAGTTATTTAAGCATAAAACTTAAAACCTTTCTTGGCATGAAAATGGTGGCTTACTGCTATGTTACAATCTACTAGCAAGAGAATGTTCAAACACTGTCAGTGGCCCAGGCAGTTTATTCCTAGTGACTATTCTTTATTACAGCCCCTGAGTGGTATGTTATCACTTTCCTTGCTGAGATGTTTCTTCCAACAAGCAGTTGGAACTGACATCTTGCAACTGAAGATGGTAACTTTCCAAATCACTCTAACAGAGCCACAAATGTTCACTTGATCATGTCTTCAGACACTTTGCTCTTTTTTTTTTGAGCTAGCTCCAAACTAAGGAGAAAAACCCCAAAATTTTTTAGTCCACTGAAGCAAATTTTCTATACATGAAACTGAGTAGCTATCTTTCTTTATAATTACCAAATTATTTTTGAAATACTTCCAGTTCTATTACAATGGAATTTGATTTCTTTATTAGAAACCATAAAAACAATGGACTTACCAGTTTACAGATAACTAAAGATGTTTCTGCAAATTTGCAGATTTAGTGGAAGAAAGAACAATGGAGTCTTTTTGGTTGGTGACTACACCAGCCACTCAAAAATCATAAAGAGTCATTATAAAAAAAAAAAGACAAGCACTGAAATTCCAAGCAGTTTTCACAAAATAATGAAAAAAGATTTGAGATTCTTACTGTGTAAAGGTTTAACCTAAAATAGTTTAAAAAAAATGAAATACTTTCTTAGCAATTATTTATTGAACAAAAGGGAAATGACTCAATCTTTTGACACAGTAACCATTCTGGAGGAAACTCAGGGAGTAAAAAAAATCATATTAATTTTTTGAATTTTGTTGTATTCTTTAATTATATATTAGATACATTATAATTCCACATCTAAAATCTGTATGTACAGACATATAGAAAGCAAAGCAAAAGCATTTTTAGTTGTGATTATAAAAGATCTTCAGTAGGATGTGAATTAATACTTAGTAGAAAAGCATTCAGAATTTTGAATTTTTTAGTGCACAGAAATTCTGAACATTTGCATTGAAGTAGCCCTAAATAAGATAGTTGTAATATGGCAAGAGAGAAGAGAAACTTTCCATTTTTGTTTTGTAGACTATTATATACTGTTGAAAGTTTTCTGTGTTTGTGTATGTCTGTGTGTGTGTGTGTGTTTTCTTTCCCCTTGGAAAAACTGATGAGTTTCCAAAAAGTATTTTGAATTCAACAAAAATGAATTTTTCTATTTAAAAATTATTACTTGGAAAATTTTGTGACCCTTCCTAGACCTTTCCTGAACATTTCCAGTGAATGTAGCTGCGCTAGGCAGGTAAAGACTTGTAAAGGGGGAAGCCAGTAGAAATTTTCTTCTAAACTATGTTCTTTGAAGTGGTAAATTCTTCCTCTAGGTCTAATTTCTTCAGATAAATTCTGCAGAATATTCAGCTGCTATTGGGCTATAAATAACCAATACGCTGAGTGAACTTTCTGGCAGTGACCCTTGCTTGAAGTAGCTTGAGAAAAGGAGCTCTGCTTCTGATAAGGAAAAGCAGTGGGTATCATGTTGGAAGAGTACCTGAAGTTTAAAGTGTGTGAAGCTGCTCTGGTGGTTTGCTATTGCATTATCTACAATGTGGCTTCCACTATTTTACAAATATGTTTGCTGTTAAAAATTATTCAGTGAATTTCTTAGTCAAATGCATTCCCACTGAGCAGTTCTTGCAGATACTCAGAAGAGCTATTCTTTCAAATATTTATTGTTCACAATCCACTCTTTGCCCTAAAAATCACATTAGTCACACAGTATCATTTCTACTTTTTGAGCTAGTAACTTCCAAACCCAAAGGAACATTTAAGAAAATGGCATGTGATCATTACCTGTATAAATAGTTGTGCAAAATCTATCTAAACATGAATACTTAAAACATGTTATATTGCTGAGCTCATTATTTTGAAAAGAGATTTGCTCGAGTGGTCACTGATGTAAAATAAAGCAGCAACAGCTACCCATTTAAACCAGTTAGTGATTAGGGTTTAAGGTAGTTTTTATTTTTTATTTTTTTATTTTTAAGGATTACCTAGTTATAATATGTGTTAGTCTAGATTTCAGAAGGATTGCTGGTAGTAGGCATGCATAGCAGAAGTTTATGAAATTAGGGAAGAACTAAATCTCTGGAACTGAGCAATTTACAAGTACTGTTGAGTGGGTTTTAGGTGGTAAAGCATTTGGTAACTAGAATTAGCCACTGGATGTCACTGTCGTTCCAAAAGTTAGAAATAAGTATATGGCTCAGACTTAGTACATCTTCTATTTTTGTACGGTGCATTGGTAATACTTCCGGAGAAAGTATTCTCTAAAGCAAGAAATATGAAGTTATTCACCTCATTAGGAAAAAAAGGTGATAAAATTTCCGTTATTTCTGGGTTGGGACATATTAATAGTACTGGTAGGTCTTTTATTGCTAAGATCCTTTATGTGATAGCAATAAAACAGACATTGAAAGGGCTTTAAAAAAAAGGTGTTTTCCCATATAGTATAAACTACCATACTTTTACATCATTTTATGTATCTTCTATCATGTCTTATATTTGTCCTTTTGTTGCTTCCCAGGAAAAGCCATTGATTTTGTAGTTCAGAATGCCGTGTTGGAATCTCATGGAGGACGACCCAATGCCTCAAAAGTCGCAATAATCATCATATCAGAGAAATCAGAAGACACAGTGGAGACTGCAGCACTTTATGCAAGAATGAATAGTAAATCTCATTTCACTGTTACTATTTTTACACAGGATTATTGTTTTTAAAATAATGCATTACAGTAGAGGATGCAAAACTGAGACATCATTATGTTCTGATGAGTTCCCTGCTATCACCCATGTGTTTAATGGTAATGGTAAGGAATGGTAATAGTAAGAAATAGCTCTGAACAAAACCTTCCTGCTGAGAATGCCTCTGAATTATACCTAAGTTCAGAACCAACATGTTTAAGTTGAGGATCTTCCATAGGATTCAAAAATTTGTAGCATCTCATTTTTCTAGTCTCAGTGGATAGACGAGAATGACAGAAATGTAATTTAATGTTCTAATGATTTTATGATTCAATGATTTCATGTTATAAACACCATTACAGTACATAAAATTTTAAAAGGCTCAAAAGTACAGTGAGGAGGTGCTGGTGTGATTCAGCTCTGATGTATTCAAGAATATAGCGTTGATGTGTGATGAATGATGTTTTTATAAGTTTTCTGGCTGTAGTCTCATCTCTTAGTTTTTCATATCCCTGGTTCCTGAAGAGAAAACTTCAATGTACAACTAAGGAACAGAGGCTGTCTTTATAGATTACTTTGGGAGCATGACCTAAATAGTAAACAATATTTTTGAATGAAATGGCTTGAAAATAACCCAGTTACCATATCATGTAGAAAGAAAACAGTAAACTGAGATTTTTCATTACCTTAGAAAAAGCAAAGTGATGTTTTTGTCATTGAGCATTCTGATGCATGATCTTGTTGTGATTGGTATTGATAGAATTCATATTAATGCTGTAGTTAGAACATAGATATTTCTGCCCTGAGCTGCCCTTAGCTTATGAGACAGGAGTGATGCAAATAATAAATGAAAATTGATTTTCAAAGGAAGCTTTTCCCAATTCTGTTTTATTCTGGGGATTAAAAACAAGCAAAAAGTAAACCAAACCAAAACAAAAACAGAAAGGCTCTCCTTCTTCTGTCCCTTACCAATATAAAGCTTTTTTTCTCTTTTATTTTCTAGGGGTGTCGTTGTTTCCTATTGGAGTTGGAGACAGATATGATGAACAACAACTCAGTACTTTGACTGGGTCATCTGCTGCTAACAGAATCATTAAGCTTCAAAATTTTGAGGACTTAACCAGAATGGTCACATTGAATGGTGAATTTATCAATAAACTGTGCATGGGTAAGTCCAGTGTAGTTGTAGCTTCATAACTGGAGCCAAAACAAAAAACTAAGTAACTGTACTAGGGCAGTGCATTGGAATGTTTATTCCCCTGATGATTAACATAACTTTAATTAATTTCAGGCAACAGTCCAATGATTTGCCTTATCTTGAGAAGTCAGCCCAATCTGTGAGACAGTGTTTCACTGGCATGCATCATCAATTCTAATCCAGACCAATATTTTTAGGTGTAAAATGGAATTTGAGACTTTTCAGCATGTATCTAACAGCTATTCTAATGTAACAACTTTCAGCAGGATCTTAAAAAATGATTAGACTTGCATTTTCAAGAGATATCATCTAATTAGTATTCAGGATTAGTCAGTAGGACATCAGGAAAGCTCAAATGTCGTGAACGAATAGTGCATGCTATAAAATGTTAGAAGTTATTTGTGAGTAAAGATTTCAAATGATGTATTTTTCTGCATGCATCTATGCATTGTCATGTGCGTGTCTATAACGAAGTCAGCCAAGTGGCATGGAAACAAAGAATAACAAAAAATTAACTGTTTCCAGGAAAATTAATACCATGGGTGGAAAAATGTCTGTGTACATTAAATATTCATTCACTTGTATGTAACACTGCCTACCATCTAAGGAAGCTCGCTTCAACTCTGGCCAATATTTTATTTCCGTTTCCTCCTTGGTCTGTGTGTTATGACAGATTTTACTGATATTTCTATTACAAAAGCATCTGTATGTCTGCTCTGCAAACCACTATCTCATTGTGTTAGTCCTTACACAAGTTTTTACAGTTTGCTAGCTCTCAGTTACATCTCTGTTAAAATAAGCATCTTTTTTTTTTGCAGAGCCAAGTACCAATAAGAATGAGGAAGTTAGTGTGCACACAGTCCAGCTTAGAGATATCCGATCAGTCTCCACTGGGATCAATTTTGGCATTTGAAAATCTCTCCAGAGCTTCACACAGCTGCCATTTTCTAGATTTAAACAGCTGCCATTTTCTTTCTTAAAAATAAGCTTTTAAAGATGCATTTCCTCTCCTCACACTGTAAAATATTTGATTTTCTTGCCCTAAATTATATTGATCCAAGATAGTCTCTTTTTGCAGTCTGTGCAAAAAGAGCACAGCCCATTGCTGCTAGAGGTGGAAGCTCTATATAGTTATAAAGGCCATATCCAGCTTTTCCAACAGGACAAACTGCATACTCAAAAAGATGAACCATAAGTGTATTTTATTAGACACCTAAACCTGAAAAAGTTGTCCCTCCCTTTTGTGAATGATAAATCTGGATGTGGACTGGGAAGCTATCTTTTATTTTTCTTTCCTTTATTTTTCTCTTGTTTTAACTTTATTGCAATCTGTAAAGTATAATTTCCCCCTCCAGACTCATATAGTTGGATTTATTGTATGAAGGCAATTTAACTTTATAGATGGAAATATACCAAAAATAATACTATTAAAAAGGTTTTAAAGATATCCTAAATGCTTTCAAAATACATTACTTGTCTTGGAAAAGATTGAGCATACAGGGAATATATGCTAGCATAGTTTACTATTCTGTAAAATGTTTGCTTCAATTTCCTAAATACATGCTAATCAAATTGTCATACCATGCCATTTATATGAAATTACTTTATTTATATATTTAGGTGTGTTACAAGAGCACATTGGCATAGAATTTATGATTTAATGCTACCCTGTAAATATCTAAGTGATTATACCAGCAATTGTCCATCATAGTGATGTCTGAATATGAAATACCTGAATTTAAACACGAGTATTCTTGTTGCAGCTATTAAGATTTCTCAGCAGTTTAAGTGTCTTGGAGTCTGTATCTGTCTTCTATATATATACTAAAAGGTTTTATTGTGTAAAACTCTTATCTCATGTTATCATAATAATTCTGATATAGAGCAAGATCCAGAAATAGGGCTGGAGCCTGACATAGAGAACATACATGCTAAAGCCAGAGCCTTCTATGAAATAGCATCTGAACAGATCTATATGCCAATAAAAATATCACTGGTATGATCACCCAGCTGGTGTTCATATGGTATTTTTGGACTAACATTGTTGTGGAAGTCAGGTAGTGCTAGCAGTAACAAAATTTGTATACTTTTTTGCTTATTCTTGTACATTTTGACAAAAGCCAGTGATCTTCAAGAAGGAATTCTTATGGTCTAACACAAGAATGTTTCTTGTTGTCTAGGGTATGTTTTTAAGTAGCATACTTCTATTTTAATAACTATCATTTAATCATTATCACATTGGATATGGAATGTGATAGCCAAAAGATGTCTTTCTCTTTCAGACCCTGTCAGAGAATGCATAGATGAGGATGGGAACATAAAGAAAGTAAGAAAGCATTTCCTGTGTACTATATCTGTCTTTCAAGCAGTATGAAATGCTTTATATTTTTAATTTTTTTTTGAAATCATAAGTCTTATTATTTGGTTGCAGAAATCTTATACTTATCCTGAGAAAATATTCATAAGTGCTAGTAAGCTTGTATGATCTCTTGAAAGGAATGATACAGATGTTTGTAGTAGTTTGTAAGTAGTACAAGTAAGTAGTTTGGATCCATCAGTATCAGGTAAAATGCCACAGTTTTTGACTTTTTATGTATTTCCTGGTAGGGACCTGGTCCTAGGATTTATCTTGAATTTTCAACAAGTTAAAATTTTTACTGTCATTTTTCCATTGAGAAAATCTGACTATAAGGGAGGATGAAGCTAACTAGAAAAAAATGGTGAATTTTCTAGACACAGGAAAATGTAAATATTTATACCAAAGTTACCTCATAAGGTTGACTTTGGCCAACCAGCCAGATATCATAGGAGTTAAACTTCAACTAGACCAGACACAAAGTATAACCTTTTGTTTTTGAGGTTGCCTACCTAATTAAAAAGGAAGAAAAACAAAAATCAGACTTGAAAAAAAAACCCAACAATGCTGTTTTTAATAAAAAAAAAAGTTAATATGAATGAGATTCCAAATTAATGCTGTTCATTTGAACTTCAAACTAAATTGGGTTTTGCCTTATGTACTTGCTAAAATCCTTCTGAAAGAAAAGGAGTGAGGTCCCAATCCATATGAAAATGAACTATCCTTTAAAATGGTTGTTGGTCTGCTAGGGGATTCTTTTATTGCTTTTTCTTTCATTCAGAAAAAAAAAGGGTACTGGAAGACACTGCAAACATGGTAACTCATGCATTTTGGAGCAGACTATTCAGCATCTTAGGATGCCTACAGTCCAAAGAGAAACTGTTATGTCTCTAGGCTCAATATCAAAATCATTATTTTCTAAGCTGGGTAATTATGTGCCATCATTAGCTTCTTGCCCTTTTCCAGCATAGTTTACAAATCCATAGCAGTGAAAAATCAGGGTCCTTTCCTAATTCAGGAAATACTGTCTGTTACATCAGATCTATAGTATTTTCAGGCATTATTTGGAGTTAGTGCAGAAGAGACAGTTTTCCCAGTGGTTGGTCTGTCACGCACCTGGAATCTGTGGGAAGTGATGTCTAGAGCTGCTGACCTCTTGCAGTTTTCAAGGAAGTCAGAGTTCTCAGAACTTAAAATCTGAGTCCAGATATGATCTAATATCAGAGGTGATAGGATTCATTACATGTTTTTATTGTTATCTCCACTCTGGAAATGATTGTTGAAAAAATTGTGATTAAGGTTACTGTTAGTAGCATAGGAATAGAAGATAGAGTATGCTAGGTCAGATCAAAATATCCATCCAACCCATTGTATGGAGGTGGCCAAAAGTAGGATTCACAAAAGAGTACAAATAAGAACTCCAGAACTTGCCTGACCTTGAATGATTTTTTGCTTTGAGACTCCCACAGGTGCCAGGAGTGCTTAACAGTTCTAGAGAATTTTCTCTTCCATTAATTTATCCAGTCATCCCTTGGATACATGCAAGTTTTTAGTCTAAATTATGTCCTGTTCCAATGAGTTCCATAGCTCTATATAAAGATTGTGTAAAAGGGTATGTTTTTAAGTAGTTTGAATTTCCACATACTAGAAAATGTGAATGAGTATGGTTAGGAAAATTGTTTTAATATAGTTAATTCTTAGCAGTATTTAATTTAGCAGTAGTTAATTCTTAGTAGAATTAACTATTAACTGAAAGCTTCCATGCTTTTCACCAGGCACAAAGGCAATCATAGCCATACAGGTCATTTCATTATGCCTTATGCATTTCTGGTCTTTGAAGGAAAAATCATGTTCCAAAATTAACAATTACAGTAACAGAATATTTCTATCATTGTTCGCCACCTGATTTAAAGAGAACAAACAGTCAAACAAAACCATGACTAAGTTCAAGACTGCCAGTTGATGAATTCAGTCAAGATATGAGACTTTCTTTGTTGTAATCTGTGGTAACAGAAAGAGTGTATAAGTCTAGGTCAATAGATGCAGTACTCCCTCAGAGAGGAAGTCTGAGTCTTCCTCTGGTGTGCTGGCAGGTTCATCTGTTTCAGCTGACTTATTCTTTGCTGTTTAGAAACCTCTGCTTTTTCTTTTCTTTCTGTCCTGTTTCCACTCCTATGATTTTCGTATCAACTGGGATTTAGGCTTTCTTTGTCTTCAGAGACATGTTTTTCTCCTCACCAGAAATTTTGGCTTTGTTTAGGTATTTCAATTGACAGATTTGTTTTAATGTGTTGTGCTTTGCTTTTCTAATCCAACTCTTAGATATTTTCCAATGGATTTCCTATAAAGAAGTGAAGTAAAAATAATTAAATATGCATGGAAACCAAAGTGCCCTTGCTGGATTTGTACGGTGTATACGTACCCTTACAATTTCTTCACTTTCAGTGCATTTTAGGCAAGAAAAAGTTTCATTGAAAAAGCATTCAATTTCTTACTTTTTTCCACACTTGAATTTTCTCACATGACTTTTTCATCACTTCCTTTAGGCTCACAAACCTTAAAAATATTAGGCCACTTTCAAGGCAAGTTCCCCCTCTAAGTCCAAAAGCATACAAAGAATGCCCAATATATTTCCTCATATTCAGTATATGGTTGCAAATTTAGCAGTTCATTTTTAGAACTAATGGCATCTCATAGTTCAGAGTGGCAGAACAATGCTTTCACATCAGTATTCTTGGTTTTCACATTAGTGCCAAGAATAGACCATGAACTGTGTTGTCTACCTAAATATTCTCCCACTTCGTTTGTCTCTTTTGTGGGAACTACAGATAGGCTGAAAGGGAGAACTTGTACATAAGCTTTCTCATTAGGAAATGCCCTTTCTTCCTCACCCACTTCTACATGTGAATAAGAATTATCCAATGCATAGAACCATTGTCTTTGTCATTAATAGGGTTTCTGGCCTCACCTCTGTAGCTCTAGGTCCAGAAAGGGTAATTTTCTCCATTTTGGGCTTGATGTTCTTGACCAATATCTTGACGAATAGACCTGAAGGAAGAACACTCTAATTGAAATTTATTGAGCCTATTTATGGGCATTAGAGGTTTGTGGAACTGGGGCCACAGAACTCCACTTTTTTTTCCAGATATGAACATTGAGAAATTCCACACTATATACCACATCTATTTCTCTGCAATATATAGAATGTAATCCTGGACCTTTAACACTTAGATTGACATCAGAAGATGAGAATGTATTTTACATTACATTTTCTTTTTAATTTTATAAGAACATTGGTTTTATCTAATGATCTTAATCCACTAAAGGAGCAATCTACATTCAAAAAGGGGTAAATCTTTTAAAAGTTTAGGAGTTGCAGATAAAATAACAGAGTACTCCGGTAAGGAGTACTAAGGAGTTTGGACAAAATCCTGTTATGTCCTGCTGTGCCTGACCACCTCAATTGTAATTGAGGTGTAAAATTGTTTCTAAAATAATTTTACAGCTTATGAAAACTAAAGGCTTGGACATTTAAAGAGAAGCTAAAAAGAATTCTTTATTGACTATGCCATCTACGCTGTGGAGTGACTGAGCTAACAATAGATGGAATACCAGATATTTCATTCTGCTGTAAAAAAAATCTCCTATTCTGTACTGCACTGCATGCAATTATCCAAGGCAAATTGAGTAGGACTGCTGTCAGTGTCATGTCAGTAGCTGGCTATAAATTATAGAGCATGGTGTGGTAGAAACCAAGGGTTTTTGCTTTTGTTTCTGCTGCATTTGTTTTTTTTTTTTTTTTCATTAAATATCTACATCTCCTCATCTAGCCTGGTGACAAATGGACATTATCAGATCAGTGCCATACAGTGACGTGCTTTCCAGGTGATTACACAGTTCTGGAGAGCCACCAGATTAATTGTGAGAGGATGCCAAAACCTGTGTGTCACAGCAATGTTCCTGCTATTAAGGTTGAAGAAACGTGTGGCTGCCGATGGGTGTGCCCTTGTGAGTAATTTTACTTGCATGCATATTTCTTCTCCTCATCATTTAAAATCTTTATCAGAAACAAAGTGTTGAATAGAACATAGATCTGGCAAATCATTGAAAAAATGAAGGGTGATTGAAGTGGGATGAATTGAACACTATACACCAGCTGAACAAATCCTCTCTTGAATGAAAATCAGACTGATGTCAGGAGTGTGTAATATAATTGCAAATTCAGGGCCATTACAAGCTTATCTGTGCAAGCTTTAAGCTGATGATGGAATCTTTGTTGATCTCTAGGCTTTATGGTTTGGTCTGACCTCAATCAAAGAAATGTAAGAGAGAAACAATGACAACTGAGTGTATGAGCAGAAATGGTGAATATTGTGTAATTCATGAGTTGGTTTGGATAAAAATTAGCTTGCATTCACAGAGTAGAGGAATCCAACCTGGTGGCTGCTGTTCTCTAGACAGAGAGAGATTCCTTAGGAAAAACCTAGATATAAAAGGAAGAGTTGTTTCCACAGAAAGCAACGTAAGATAGGAATGATCATTTCAAGCAAGTGAGCAAGCCAAAGATTCCAGATCACTTTGGCTCACAGTAAGATGTTCAGACTGCAGTGAAATGGTTATAGTTGGAGAGCAAGGAAGGGTACAAACAGTGACTCCATGAAGCACAGTGCAAAGTACAGCAATCACCAGGAGCAACACCTCGTGTTCGAACCAAGGTTACACTCAATTTATGGATATTTTGTATGCTTTGGTGTGGATTTAGTGACTAAGCCAAGACTCTTTTCCATCAGAGGTGTGCTGCAGTCATTTGCTCAACCTCTATAAAGGAAAAATAGTCAGGATGTTTATCTTTATTTGAATTAAAAGTCCAGAAACTCAGCTCCCAAAACTTTTAAGTGCTGTAGCATAGAAAAGAAAGAGCAACAACAATTGCCTTTCGGCAGCTCAATGTGTATGCTATTACAGCTAAAATATACAAAAATCTGAAAAAATGGAACCTTAGGTGTTATTTTCAGTAGTGTTTAAACTCCCCTTATGACTTTTTGGCTGTTGATGAAGCTTAGAAATCTGTCCAATATGCTTCTGAAAATTGATTTATATCAAAATTGATGTGATTACTTTTAAAGAAAATTAAAAACATAATAATGTTTTATCTTTCTAATGTATAATCTTAATTTAAAATGTCCTCCTCTGGATATTTTAACAACAATTTCTGCAAGAGGCAATGCAATGACTATCTAAACTCGTTACAGAGATTTTGATTTGCCAGATATGCAGAATTTTCACGCAACCTTTAGCGTGTCATAAAAGCACACTTATTCATCCAGACGCTTTATAACCAGCATTTCTTTTGATATAAATATTCCATACATTTACAAATATCTAAGTTGACTTATTTTTATTATTTTGTTGTGCTTAAAGGATGCATCTAAGCATAAAAAGTACATTTGTAATATTTTTCCTGACATTCCATACATTAATAGCAACATGAAGGCGTTATTTTGGTAATATACGCAAATCTCCATAACAAATTTCTGAAAGGACAAAATGAAAATTGCTCCTTGTAACATTAGTCATTGACATGAAAGGAACTTTAGTTCTCTTGAGATTACTGCAGCTTAAAGTGAGCTAACGTGTTTGGCTCCCTATGAATTTAATAAGGCATGCTAAACCAAGCTTGTATTATGTTTTTCTCTGAAAAAGAGTTGATCATTGTTTTTTTCATGATGTTGATCCAAAACTGACCAAGAACCTTTCTAGGTGTGAGTAAGCTTCAAGCTAAATGATCCTCTAAAAATTTATCCAAATCTTTTGTAATACTAATTTCTCCAGAAAAAAAAAGAATTCAAAAATAAATATTTATGTGATTATTTACCAAAGGTCTTTTCAATAATATGTTGCAGAATTTGCAATTCTTTACTTTTCTAGCCTACAAAATAAATGAATTCCACATGCCCATAGTAATTATAAATAAATATTCTAATATGGACAAAAGCAAATTCTTACAACACTTCATTTCTTTTTATTGGTTTGCAGGTATCTGCATGGGAAGTTCGTCTCGACATATTGTCACTTTTGATGGGCTGAATTTTAAGCTGACTGGCAACTGTTCCTACACCTTGTTTCAAGATGTACAACATGATGTTGAAGTTCTCCTACATGAAGGACCATGCAGGGCAACTCCAAAGATGAACTGCATGGACTCTATTGAAGTGAAACATCGTGGTGTGTCCATTCAGCTCTTTAGCGACATGGTAGTAAGTTGAGCAAAATGAAGTATCGGCATGTTGTTGTGAGGACAGACTTGTTCTGTGACTTTCTATTTTTTTTTCCACTCCTAGTTTTTGCTTCTCTTGCAGCCTATTCTTAGGCTTCTAAATACATGCTTCATTTCAATTTCATGATACAAGCTACACTCACATAATGAGACAGGCATATTTATTATTCTTTTTTCCCTCTTTTGTGCTGGTGTGGCAATATGAAAAATGTGGAATTTGGCAATGTCTCCCAATGCTTCTGGCAAAAAGACCAAGACTGTAGGCAAAAATATACTGCACTGTGCCTCTCCTCCTTGGCAGACATCCTTTGTGTGATATTTTCAATTGATGTATGGGAGGGCAGTCTGTATTCTTCATAAATCTATGCAAACTATAATCTATGTAGAAACTTTGACTAATTGAAAAGCTAAGGTGTGTGTTCTGACTGCGTGTGTAAGAAATTCTTTGAGGATGGACCTTAGTCTTAGAAGAAAGGCTGGCTTCCTATGTATTTATTTTATAGGTAGAGGAGTATGCAAATCCAGTCTCTAGGTTCTTTAAACATACAGGAACCAAGTAACATAAAAAGGTGATCTCTTCTGACTCTTACCTAGGAAAATGGGATACACTAAAACATCTGGACTTTGTTAGACCTTCTGGGGTTTAATGATACTCACTGTTCAAGCAGTGTGTTTTAATTTCATGGCATTAGATTAATAGCCTGTATAGATGCAATGTTTAAAGAATACACTCTTACTGAAAAGTGTTGAAAAAGTTGTTCATAAAATACAGAAAATGAACAGTTAAATAATTCTATACATTTTTAAGATTC
The DNA here is from genome assembly GCA_013389825.1 of Crypturellus undulatus. Lineage (NCBI taxonomy): Eukaryota > Metazoa > Chordata > Aves > Tinamiformes > Tinamidae > Crypturellus > Crypturellus undulatus. The sequence continues at coordinate 301,839 of VWPW01001173.1, read as the reverse complement.
ATCGTAAAAAAATTTCAGCTTGCAAAATTGGTTCTTATGTCTAGATTCAGTCAGATCTTCCAAACCCTATGAGATCAAAATGTTATTCAACTTACAGGTTGAATTTTTTTTACATATATGTTAGAACTTATGTGATGATTTTACCTTTTTGAAAACAGGTTGCTGTTAATGGTGAAAGAGTTCATATTCCCTATTCTAGCAGTTTCTTTGAAGTTACTGTCTATGGAGCTATAATGCATGAAATAAAGTTCTCTCATCTTGGACATAATCTCACATTTACTCCAAGAAACAATGAGTTTATTCTTAAACTTAACCCAAAGAGTTTTTCTTCAGGAACACATGGACTCTGTGGTAAGTTAGTGATTTTAACAACTTCCTTTTTGGGGTTTACATAACACTAAAGTTATTGGAATTTTTGTAATCTTGAACCTGTAACTCTGTAACTTCTGATACCCCGCTGTAGATCTTTCAACTATGATTCAGTTAGTATTTTAAGGTGTTACTAGGGTAATATGCATTTATGAGATAGATACATTCTTAGAGTGAAAAGTAAGGGGGTTTGTGAGCAGTGCAAATACCTGGGAGAGCTAATTCTACGGTATCAGACCCCTCTTTAAGAAATTTGATCAGATAATTGCCGTTATTGTAGAGAGTATTATTGTTCTAGAGCTACATTATTCCAGCAGTTTTCATCCTGGACCATAAGGCAGTATTTTAGAGATCAAGAACACAAAAAAAAGTAGTAAAATGGGAGACACTACCTCAGTACAGATGCTGTCATCTACCCAATCCTTCTGTTAGACCTCAGAATTCTTTGAGGCTTGGAAAAAACAAGCAAACAAACAAAAAAACCCAACTTCATTAGTATTATTTCAAAAATGTAGAAAAGCTTGGCCTGAACTTTTCATCCATGACTTCAGATGCTTGATGGATGCAGGGATTTGGGATCATGGTCACTCAATAGTCAATGTAGAAAGGGATTGGAAGTTAAATGACCCTCTGGATCTCTCTCATATCTGACTATAAAAAGAGACAGTGATCAAGCATCTAGCCAAGGTGTTTTTATAGTTTACTTGGATTAATTTATGTCTTTTCCTATTTATTTTATTCTTTCAAATTCATTATCTCAAGGATGGCATTGCTGAATTATCATAATGCATGATCCATAATGCAATTGCGCCCATTATCTGGTAGGTACTTCTAGAAATAGTCAAAGCCACCACCAGATTCTGTCTGTGAACATGAGAAATATAGTAAAACTGAAACTGAATTACAAACACTAAATATAGCAAAGCTTTACACCAAGGCAATCTAATAGTTGCTGATTCTGTATCGGGTGATGTTCGACTTGAATTCAGCTTTCAACTGGTTACAGCTGATCTGAAAGAATTGACTTTAACAACCTGTTTCTTTTCCTAGATTACTAATTTTACAAAAAAACTACTCGACGGGTTTTATGTCTACATTGATCATAGCTATGAGAAAGGTTATTCATTCCTCTTCCCCTTGCAGTTCGTCAAGCAGCCAGAAACAACCCTCTCCCCTATGCCTTTTTATTTTTCAAGGTTTGTTTTATTGCTGATTGAATTCAGATGTCTTATTTTCTTTATATTCACCCTTCTAGGGGTGTGTGACCAGAACCATGCCAATGACTTCATGTTAAGTGATGGCTCTGTCACTCCTGACAGCAGCATATTTATTCATGAATGGACTGTGAAAGAACCAGGCAAGATCTGCGAAATCAGGAAAGAAGACAAATGCTCTGAACATGCCACTCACCACTGCAGCATCCTGCTATCTGCTCAGTTTGCAGAATGCCACCAAATAATCTCCCCCAACACGTTCTATGACGCATGCCAAGAAAACAGCTGCTATGAAGATGAAGCCTGTGAGATGATAACTTCTTATGCACACATTTGCAGGGCAAATGGGATCTGCATTGACTGGCGAACAGCTGAGTTTTGCCGTAAGGATTTTACAATACCTTAAAGTTGATATGGAAATTGCTACATTTCTGCTTATGAAAGAGGCATGATATTTATTCATCTACCTCAGAACTTTGTCTCCTTTCAGTCATCTTTCTAAAGAATTGAGTAGTTTGTCTTGGAAATCATAGTGAGTGACTGGGTGTTGAATGGTGCCTGATTTCTTTACTTAGAGGAGGGATCGGTGTACAAACTGTCTAACTTTATGATACGGAGTCCTCCTATCACTGTTTACAACTTGCCTGGGTAATTCTAGACTTCTGAATGCTATGTAATGAGGCAGAATTTCCAGTTTAATATACGTTATATTACAGGTCAGGTAATAGGTTTATTATCCACTGAGTTTCATGTTACGGAAAAGGTGTTAAAATACACAGCTTTGCTAGTATGCATGACCAGGAGGATAACCTAAGAAATACATGCAAAAACTATGTATAAGCAAAGACAGACCCCACTAAATCTTCTGAGGGCCAAATCTAAAAGTCTGCTCCGGTTCTGCTTGTTAGTTTTATTTGCTTTGGTACAGGCAAATGAGTGCCTGTACAAGGCAGACAGGGAAAGCTGGAATAATGGAACCACTCTGCTTCCTGTATTTCTCACAAGTGCTGACAACACAAATTAATACTTTTCTGGATTCTCTATCCTTGCACAGATTTGTGTGGGCATCAAGACTTTCTGAAAATCTACACTAGAAACAAGGCCCCAAATTTCAGAATATGAAAGGAGAACCAGGGTGATTTTAGCCTTATACTTTCCCATAAAAATGGGGAAGCAGACACTTTCTGCAATGTATTTTCTTTCCAAAGTGTGCCAGTCACATAGCAGCCTAGAAACAAAGCTAGCTGTAATTTGTATTGCAAATCTGGTTGTCTTTCTGATTGTATTTGCTTGATGTGAAGACTTTACAAGTGCTCTAAGAAGACAGTATAGGAAGTTATGAGCCTCACAGATGTCAAGAGCAAGGAGGATAAGCACGCGAGTACTAAAATCAGCAGGTTGTTGTTTTGTACATTTATTCTCCCATAAAATCTTACAGACCTAAGAATTTCTGCTCTATCATTCTGTATTCTTTTTCCTGACAACCTATTCTTATTATGAGGCATTTCATGCATATGTAAAGATCTTACAAAAACACGCCAAAAGCTTAAGTGCCATTAAGTAACTCTTGAGATGGCTTATTCTACAACTTCTGTTAGTCTGTCTATACGAGTGGCTACAAACATTCAGATACTTGCCCGCAGAGTTTCTGGTTTAGCCAAGTATATGAGATACATATGGATGTAAGTCTTTTCCTTCACAACTAGATTCTTGTGTAGTGCTTTGCTGTCCCAGTTATTTCCTGCATCTCCTATCTTCATTTTTTCCTCGGTAGTTGTAGTAAATTCTTGTTTCCTTGGTTTCTTTCCCTCCTGTTCTCCATATTCTTTTCATCTCAGAAATGAGCCTGTATAATACCACAAAATCTTCATACACATGTTGGTTCTGTTCATGTTTTAAGTTCAGACTGAAGGAATTATGGCACAGGAAAAAAAGGAGGTGAATGTGCATTTGGTCTGAGTTTCCAGTTAATGTCTTCAATAATTCTCCAAGAGATGTTTTTGAGGGCAATATTACTATTGCTGACTAAAACTTCTAAGAAACAAGTCTGTTTAGAATATAGTAGTGGAAAACAGAGGGAGAAGTTTCCTAGTCCTAATTTTGCTATTTTCCAAATTTAGTGCTTCAGACAGACTTTGCAAACTGTAATGTCCAAGGCAGAGTGTCAGTGTTTCAGAGTGTCTCTGCAGTCTTAAACTTCCTGTCTTATTGCACAGTGTACCAGGACAGCCAAGGAGCAGCCCAGTTTAACACTAGTTACAGGAAACTGTAACTAGTTTTGTAGTTCTAGTTTCTAGTTTCGAGCAGGTACTTGCGTGCAATTATCAAACTATAAAATTTGCCAGTTACAGAGACAGTTTACAGGACAAATTAATGACTCAATACACTGTACAGCTTAATCATTCTACCACTGCATGTTTAAAAACAACGGCATCATTATAAATGATCTTCCTTTGTTCCCTCTTCCCCAGCTCCTGGGAATCTATATCATTTCTGTAGTGTTTGACTGTGTTTTTGTCATGCTGTATTGTGGCATATGAAGCAGCACAAATCCTCCCCGACAGCCCTGCCTGAATGGGTGAATATACCAGACTATCCTGTAAGGGCATGGCCTGCTCTCTGGTCTGTGCTAGTTCTACTGTCTGGATTGTCCTTGGTCTTTTTTTGGAAGAAAGGGTATGTTAAGCAGCAGTTTCCGGTCTTCCAGCCTTTTGTCAATTCATGGAAGGAAAATTTACTATAAGGTGGAAATGCATAGTATTTTTCCAGTGCCCCTATAGTATTTTAGGCTTGTGTTGGAGCAACTTGTGGTCTCCACTGCTAGCCATTTAACTCTGAGGCATAGAAAATGCACCTCTTTTAGCAGGATTACTTACAGTGAATTTCTGTTGAGCAGAGTTTCCACTCAAATAATATTGGAGAGTTTATCTTTATGTGGATATCTTAGGAATTTCTAACAATTCACTACACTGCTGTACGAACATGTGTTGGGATTCAGCTTTCAGTGGTGAGAAAGCATTATTCATCTGGAAAGAGAGTTATTCATACAACACTTACTGGATGTAAGGTCAAGGATGTAACATCATCCAAGGTAAATTTAATCTGTAATTACAAAAAAGGGATGGCAGCTCAAGCAGAGGTGACCAATCTACCTATAAATAGCTCAAGTATCAATAGAAGTTAGCAAATTTTGTCCATAAAGAAAGGATATTAAGAAAACTGAGAGCAGCAACAGTTGCAGTTATTAATTTTCATATGTTGACATTTCTGAGTGCTTTTCAGCAGCTCTTTGATGTCATTTGTGTGCAGTGTGGGCATGCCACCAAGGTACATGCTGCCAAGGTACATCTTATGGATGAATGGTATCCTAGTATTGCATATGAAGCAAATGGATATTTGATAATATTCGGGAAAGATGTGATTCTTTGAACAAGAAGCTGGTTGCAATCAACTGCCATGGGGATTCCAGGCAGGATGTTTTGCTTGGAAACAATGTTTTTCTGTACATGGACATCTTTTTGTTTTATTTTTCATTAGACCATTTCACAGGCCCAAGTTAAAAACAAGCATGCAACGCGTTCTGCCTGCTCAGCTCAGAGGCAGAGAAGCAGGAAAAGGGGCTGGAATAGGAGGGCGGAAACCATGGGATAAAAGAACCCCTTAAACCACCTCTTCTAGTGAAGGATTTTAGTTGTGAAGCTATGCCTGAAATGACCTGGTGTTTTTTATTTGCTGTGTAAGCAAAGACAATAATGACTGAAAGTTTTAAGCCATTATATATAGTTGCCATTATGGGGATGGCTTTATGATTACCTTAAGCTGATCTGGGCCCGGAAAGTCAGTTGCTCTCTTCCTTTTGCATCTCTAAACCATGCATTGCCAGATCTTTCATTGTGCTGGGAATAGTTCTTACGTACTGCTTGGTGAGGACTGAAAACTAGTTGCAAAGTAAAAAATGTGTCAGCGAAAAAGAACAGCGGGGTGAGTAGTTTAAGAGAAAGAGCTGTGCCTTTTCATGGCAGCATTAATCTAGGTAGGTTTAAACTGAACTTAAACTGCTCAAAAGGTCATTGGAAAATCTTCGCTAAAGGTATTCCTTTGGATACAGGAGACGTGTTAAAGGATGTTTAACAAAGCTGTGCCTGAGCAGTGCAGGGAGATTGAATAGCAAGGACAATAGCTAATACTCCATACTGTCTTTGTCCCAGTGCATTATTCATTCCAGCTTCGGTATCTCTGAGGATTTAACTCTACTTTTTACTGTATTTGACAGTATGGTGAGGCAAAAACAAGCCAGCAGTAAGTGATCTCCGGCCAGTTGCCCAATTTGAATTATATTATACTACTAAGAGGCAGAGTCATCATCATCTGAAGGGAAGGATGCTTTTCTTCACAACCTTGAAAAAATGAACTTGTAAAGATGACCCCAGCTTCCCTGAATATCCACTTAGGACTTAAATGAAAGCTGCTTTATCTGGTCTGATATGTCTGAACCACAAAGTCAGATCCCAGCACAAACTGTTATTCTAAATCTTCCACTGTGAACTTAATAAGTGATTTATTTATTTTATTTTGATGGACTCACACACTTTCCGTAGATCCTTGCCCTAACAATATCTACTAAAAGTAGCTAGAATACTTCAAAGGGAAGATAACCAGCCGTTGAAAGTTCAGTACTTTAATCTGCCAATCTGTTTTAATGAACCTTCGAAATATGCTAATCATAGGTTTACAGGAAAATATTTCTCCCAGCTTTTGTCTTACTGCTGTCTTTTTGGAAGAGGAAGTTGTGTTTCGTTTCAGTGGATATACGAAATTGAGAAAGTAGTATCAACAAATGATTATAGCATGTATCAGACAGACTAGTAGTTTAGGTAGATTTCATCTGAAAGTAATTTGGCAGAAGAATTAGAAGATTTCTAATCACGTGGTTTACTTTTATAATTTTCCTCTTCTTTCTACTCAGAAGCAATGAGCATTTGAGATGAACAGAAACTTAAGCTACCAACCAGTATCAAGGCTGTTCAAATACATTTTCAGGGGACAGACTGTGGGGACCTTATGTTCCATATCCCTTACAGTAGTTTCTATACAAAAACAGAATTATCTGTAAATAGTATAGGATCTCCAGAGCACAAAGACAACAGTATGTCTGAGAGGCTTTCTACAATACCCTGATTGTTATTTTAGTATGTTTTTTTTGGGCACTGCTGGAGTTTATCCTATATTCTGATGCTACCTATGTGTGTCATAGTCTACACTACCAAGGCTGAGAGGGTACTTCCAAAAAGGGCATTCATATCAGGTCATTTATATTTCTTTTGCAAAATTGAACCACCTTCTTTCTTCTTTGAAAACCCATTGCTTTTACACAGGGACAGGATTTTTTGTGGTATCTCTTGAGTCAGCATTGTGGCTCTTTTTAACTCACTTTTTTGACATACCTGGCTTGCTAGTGCTAGCCAAAGGGAGGAAAGAGAAAGGGCTATATGAACTTATATGAGCTACCTCAAGGACTTTACTGTTAGTATTGTTTTTGATAGGGAACTGTCTATGGATCAAGGCTGACAGGCATCAATAGTACCCTAAGATAATCTAATATTGTGCAGAGGTATACTAGATTTGCTTTAAGACTACTAAAGGGAAGCAAGATGATATCCAGTGTGCTGAGTATACTTATGGGAAATGGAATAGAAAAGTATATGATATGCTACCTTGACAGGTGCTGCAGATTTATTTTTACACATGTTCATTATAGCTGAAGTGAGACCATCACAACAAATAAACACTGGTGCTTGCCATAGTTATCTTATATTCAGCATAATTGTTTATAGGAATATTTTTTTCTGGAAAACATGTAGCTCAGATAGCTGATGGTGGACAAGATTCTCAAATTATATAATTTCTCCTATTTTACTTAGATAATAATTTTGTATTTTTATAATCTAGCCAATATATATCATAAGGATATTGGACTCTCCGTCAAATTCCTAGGACTTTTTAAGCTTCTCTATGTCTTCTAAAATATAACAACTATGCACAACTCCAGCACATTAGAAATAATTGAATTTAGAATAGCTCAAAACAGAGCAGGCTTATCCTTAAAGGCATTTCTTTTCTGTTGCCTTTGGCTATGGTATATGTAGACAATGCAGCTGATGAGTGCCTGTTTGATTTGGAGCTCAGGCCTCCCTGCAGTAATCTTTTTAAGTATCTTTTGTCAGAGAACTATAAAAAGCTTTATAAACCTCATAAAAGGGAAAAATTGGAAAATAAGAAAATATCTTTTCTGATGGAATCTGTAGAGAACAATTACGAAGGTTACAGCAGTATGCAGCACAGAATTAATATCCCTAGGTTCCCAGAGTAACTGGAGCGATAGTTTTACGTTTGGTTTGAGAGATGATGATCTTAGTTTCATGAACTCATCAGTAAACTTGTGTGCATTAGCTTAAGAAATGAAACTTTTTTTCTCTTTAGGCATTTTTGTTAATCCAACAGGTTTGTTTTTGAAGTATCCATATATTCTGTTCCCAAGCTTTTTTTAATTGCTTAGAAACATTGCCAATTGCCCAAAACTTCTTGTTTAATACACTAGTCTGTCCTGGATATCTACCAACCCTGCACAGTTACCAATGTTTCTCTAATACATTTGATTCTGATATCTCTTATACAGTCCTGAAAAAAAAAAAAAGCAAGATATTCTGCTAATGTAAGCCCTTGTAGCATTGCTACGGTAAGTAGTGTTATTCTGATTAATATGACCCGAAAATGTGGCTTGGTGATTTTGTGTGGATTTTACGTTAAGCATGTATCCTCAGTCATTTTTTTTCTACAGATTTGTATACTTTTAAAGAAGTGTTTTTCAAACTTGTTAATGTCTGAAGAGCAGAAATTTTATTCACGAAGATCATTTTCAAAAAAACATGGACAGAATTCTAAAGAAAGCATAAATGAAAACATTGCTTTGCATTTCAGGTCTGTCTAACAAGTTTTTCTCTGTCTCCCTGTAGCAATGAAATGTCCCACATATTTGATATATGATCACTGCCACAAAGCCTGCATAAAGCACTGTGAGAACAGCACTGAGCTCAGTGTCTGCACGGATTATCCCACAGAAGGCTGTTTCTGTCCACATGGACAGGTAATTTTCAACAATAGCTGTGTTGCTGAAGAAAACTGCACACAATGCATCAGTGAAGATGGCACACACCACCAGGTAGCTATATACTTAGCTTACCTTTGTAAGGGATTGTGTTTGTACCTTTGAACACTTTTCACTTTGGACATTTTATTTACTAGCTTTTATTTCTTCACAATTGGCTGGTTGTCAGCCCTGTGTATCTTCTGCGTGAAACTAGATGAGCTCAGTGTAAAATGCACCGGAGGGACTCTACAGACCTGGAAATGCATGAGAAATCTGTGTGAAGAGAAGGCCACAGAGAAAAGAGAGGGGATGGCATAAGTGACCATTTACCAAGATAAGAACCTCCATTCAGTAGGCTTTTACCAATAATGACAATTTAATCACAAAATTGGAATCCCTGATCAAAATCACTGAAGTGCATTGTCTTCACGAAGTGGTTGGTGTTGAGCAGTGAGGGTAAGCTGAGCTTAGGTGAAGTCATATTAGATCCTCTCCCCCCCTTTTTTTCATCAAATATATGCATGTGAGGATTATTCATTTGATGAAATTTATCATATTATTTTTACTTGAAAAGGGCTGAACTAACTGCAGTCCTGAGCTAATTGCAAGTCCTGAATGGCAAAATGAAATGGAGAAGTCCCAGGTGCCACTCTGCAGTTGGAGTGTTCATTTTCCTCTTTAACAACACACAATATGTGCACAAGCTCTTTGTTGTATCTCCTCTTCAAAACAACATTAGGATTATTCCTCTTCATCTCCAGCCAATCAACTCTAGGACATCTTTCTGAAGTCATTCAGTCCTCTAAAATCTTCAGCTTTCTTGTGAGACTTTAAGGGAAAGGGGATTTATTTTTCAGTCTTTTATGGACATCAGATTTGTGTCATTTTTGGATGGTCTTACTCTACTGCCAAACCTGATTTCACAGACAGATCTCTTTTATAACATATATCTTCTGTAAGGACCAGAAGTCCTTGTAAATAATATTTAGTGTTTAGTCTATACTTTAGGCGAAAAGATGTATTCTTACAAGTAAATGAACATGTATACTTTGAATAACTGCATTTTTTCACACACATATTTAGACTCACAGATCAGCAACAATTTTTTAACACTGATGGTTAGAACAAAAGGAAAAAAAGAATATTTCTGCTAAAAACATTTCTCTCAAATACTGTTTGCACCAAATTAACGTAATGACAGCATCAAACTTGTAGAAGAAATGTCATTTTTAGGTGACAGGGTACCTGCAAATAATGCATACAGCTTACCGGAGGAAGTGTTTCGGGCACTGTTGGACCAATGCAAGTGGCACTGATTGCAAATTTGCATGAGGAATTTTTGTTATGCCTGCGCAGGAGGCACACACGCACACGAGAATTGCTCGGGCCCCGCAGGCACGCAGGTCTGTGCTTGCAAAGAGCATCCCGTGCCATGATTTGTGCGTTAGTGCCACCTGCTGGTATTTGCGGAGCACAGCTAAATGACTAAATAGCGTTGCAGTAAATAGGATTTTGCAGATTTCCTACTGCAGGGCAAGGATCTGGACGAGAAGGAAAAACGTAAGGAATGTGTGTTCTTTCATTCCACAACAGTGTGATTTTGGTGATATCTTTGAAAATGAAAGCCAGATTTTTGAGAAGGACTGAGCCTATGTAGGTCTTATGAACTTGGATTTTAAGTTACAGAATCTCCATACATTAGAGGGTTTTTTATTCTTTATTTTAAATATAGCATCACTGGATTTGTAGAATACTTAGCAGAATTGGTAAAAGTCATTGAAAAAACAAACAAAGAGTAACTATAAGAAGAAGAAGAGAAAAAAAATCCATTTATTTCTTCTGGAAGCTCTCCCCACTTTCTCACTTTCCTCCTCCAAACTTGCAGTGAATGTAATCAATACTCTAAACTCAGATCAATTGTGCACAATTTCCATTGAACCTAAAAACTTTAGTCATTTTATTATGGTTCTATATGAAATCATTAGTGCAAATACAGATTAAAGAATAGGGTCTGTATGCTTTCAATCCTCAAGTCCCCACGCAATGTGGTGCAGTTTCCACTTAATTTTTTCAAGATTTTGTGGAGAAAAGCTCAGTATGTCTCTTGAGAACAACGTCTGCAGTCATATCTATCTACTTGTTGCTGCAGAAGTTCTAAAATTCATGTGAGCTGTGACATACTCCTTAATGGGGTTTTAACTCTGAAAATCTGCAGTATGCAGTAAGCCCTGGCAAGGCTTAGGTGTGGATGGGTTTGTCAAGAGCCAGGGAGGCTCAGCTTACACAGTCATTCTGCATCACAGCATGACACCCTAACCTATTCAGCATCACACCCTAACCTATTCTACAAATTCTTGCACAGAAGCTGGATCAATTTTGCAGATTTTCTTTATTGTCTATAATTCATCTTTTCAGTCTTTTTGATTCATATGGCTGTTATGTGTAATCCTCATAGATAACTACATGTTTAAAATCAAGGATTTCCCTTCCTCTCACAAGAGGCAAGTGGTTAATTGTACATTTTACTTGTAATTTCTGGTAATGTACTTATTATCATCGGATAATCACAAAAGGAGCGACAGTTTCTGATTTGGGACTGATATTATTCATCTAGTCTTCAGCCCACTGGGAAATGAAGAGATGAGACCACAGATATTCTTCATAATAATGATAAAAAAAGTTTATTTCTCTGCTTAAGTACTACTAATTTGGCAAAGCAGCCACTTTGTGTATTTCCAAAAATATCTCGATATCTGTTTCCCTTATTAGCACTGAACATTCAGCCATGGTATGTAGTTCCATGATTGTACTGTTACTCATAACATCTGAGAATGTTTCACACATAAAACAATAATAATTCCTCATCCCAATAATGTATTTTTAAAATCACTTGCTAAATTGACAAATTACATTTTTTTTTTCAGAATAACATGTCTCTTTAGATTTTTACTGTTCACAAAACAAGCAATTCTTTATATATTCTTTTTTTTTTTTTTTGGAATAGTTTTGTTCACCCTCATCCACTGCCATCAACAGCATACTTAGTATGAGCAGTAGTAGAAATTAGTAAGTAGAACACTTAGTGTCTAACTTTTGTTTTTATGCAGCACATGGAAACATGGATTCCTGCCAATGAACCCTGCAAGTTCTGCACATGTCTTGACAACAGAAGAGTAAACTGCACTGTCCAACCTTGCTCTACTGCCAAACGTAAATTGTTTTAACTCTAAGTATGATTTCACTTGTACTGATTTTTGTTGCCTGTTCATCTAGTTCTTATCCAAACATGTTTTGTGGGTGTTTTATTCTTACTCCAGCTGTTGAATGTGGTCCCTGTGAAGTTCCTCGTCTGCGCAGAGATCCCGGACGATGTTGCCCAGAGTATGAGTGTGGTAGGTTCTCACAACGTATTGGGATCTACTTGCCATTTATTTTTACTAGGTGATTTAAAGACATAATATTCACATTTTTACTTAATAACATTCTGTGTTTTAAACCATCAAATGACTGTATGAGAACTATGGGCAGAGGAAGGAATAAGAATCTGCGTTTGCTTCCTACAAAGCATGCCTCTTTGTAATGGATGCAGAGGGGAAAATCTAAATGATTTTTCAATTATATTTTTTGAATGATCTGTATTAAATTAAGCACAAAGAAAGAAAATTAAGCACAACTACAGAACATTAATGCACATAACCCAAACCTGATCTGTTCTCTAAGCTATTTGGAAAACAAGTTCTAACTTGCTGCACTCTATTTCAGATTTTAATTTATTTCAGAATTTAATTTCAGATTTTAGGATAGCAATTGAGTGTAGGGAAAACAACCAAATGGGGGTATGTGGACTATTGGTCATATGTTGTCTTAAAAACTCTCTCAATTTGTTTTCAGTCTGTGACCTAGTCTCCTGTGATTTGCCTCCTGCCCCTGACTGTGAGTTTGGTCGGCAACTTGCCCTGACCAACCCAGGAGAATGCAAACCAAATTATACATGTGGTAAGGTATCTTTTTAAAACAGAGTAACAGTGGTATATTCCATTTGACAAATTCCTTTGGGCGTTGTTTTTTTCCCTCTGTAAGATTTCATTTGGAGCTAATGGACAGGAAATTCATTGAACTTGCAAGAAGGGTGTCATTAACACTTTTTGAATGCATTTTTGATTTAAGGAAAAGATAAGCACTACTGTCTTGGATGTGTGTTTTCTGACCCATATGCTTTCTTTAAAATCTCTTCAATTGTTTGTAAGAGAGGTATATTTCCTCAGGATAAGACCTTTTCCTGAACCTGCAGCACAGACTTTGACCCGAGTCTTTTATTTGCATTACTTCTTACTCTTTACATAGCTGTATAATACTTTATAGAAACAATTAGTGCCTTGTTCTCCTCAGAAGTCGTTGTTCAGTTGCAGCACTCTGAAATATTTTGTGCTTAACATGGTGCTTCATATCTTTTTGCTAGCCTGTAATAGAGAAGCATGCAATTTAATTCAAAGTCCTTCCTGCCCACCACATCGAAAATTGACTGTTAAGAAGACTGAGTGCTGTGATAAATTTGAATGCATCTGCAGCTGTACGAACTCAACAGTGAGCTGCCCGACTGGTTATTTATCTAGGTCTCTCATCAATGACTGTGGCTGCATATCTACCACCTGCATTCCAGACCAGGTAAGGGAAATGTACTGGGTTTTCCACAGATAAAATATCTTTTATATGTGGAGTGACAATACCACAGTAGGTGTGTTACTAGATGTAAACAAGTTCCAAAGCTGAGTATTAGGTAATGATACAAAGGCATTTTCAATTTATGTGCATGCAACAAAAATAAACAGTTCTTTTATGCTGGGCATGTTTTATTATAAGCCTTTATTCAGACACATTTAGTGCATTTTTTTGTGACTTTGAGATTTTCAGAGTCACTCAAACATTACGAATTTCAGAGATGATTCTGAAATTGGAATTTGTTTCTGTATAACTCAGCTATGTGCATTTGGATCAGTACAGTTACCATATTTAATAATTGCTTTTCTTTTCAATCATATACTAACTATTGTATAAGAACACCTCAAACCCAAACTGCTTTTGCCTTTTGATTGCCTTTGCCTGAGGAGGCATCATATCTCATATGAACTATACTACCACTTATAAATTTTTGCCAAATAGTATTTGACTGTGTTAAAGCATTGCAGGGTAAATTTGTCTTTTATATTTCTGACCATTTTATAAGCAAGTATACTACCTTTTAACCTTTAAGATAATGTTGCTTAGAAGAGAGTTTGCAAGGCAGTGTTACCTGTCCACTGGAGCAAACTTACCTTACAACTTAGCTTAGGTTGCACTGTCTTGCAACTTAGATCTGAGTTTTGTTTTCTGCTCCTCAGCGCTTCATGACCTTGCATAAGTCATTGCATTTCTCCATGGATCAATTTCTACACTTATGAAATAAAAAGCTCATGTCTTTAATAACATGAATCTATCTAACATCTAAAACCTATCCATTGTGCAATTTAGAAGGTGGCACTTCATTTTTCTGTAGCTGTGACAAAAGCAAATGAATGTTTGTAGTTCAACATAATACCTTTTGTCAGATCAGCTGAAAAAATTTTGTGTGCACAGACCCTTCTTCATGACCTTCTCTAAAATCAGATTACAGCCAAATCCTGGACAAATCCACTGAAAGATAAAAACCTCTGTATTTATTCAGTTATGAAACAGCATTTTTGACTGCATTTATTTTCCTTTCTTTAGTAGTATTGCCAAAGCTTAAAGGCCTATCATTTCCACTGGGTTCAATATATTCCATATAGTAGGTATCATGTCTTAAAATAGTCTTTCAGGAGCAGAAGTGTGCCCGTTTCTGTACTGATTGTTGTATTCTGTAGGTGTGTGTGCACAACAACATTGTCTACCCCGTTGGGAAAACCTGGGAAGATGGTTGTAGAGAATGTTCTTGCACTGGAATGAAAGATGATGTTACAGGACTTCAGATGATGGAATGTCATGAAAAAACATGTAATACGTTCTGCTCTCGTGTGAGTAACTTTTAAACTAATTCATTACCCTGTGGAGCCTTGTTCTCCCCTATATATTCTGAAGGCCAGAAGAGACTCGTTTGTCATTTTTGGCTGCCTCAGTGCAGAAACAGAGATGAGCTACGTCTTGTTCTACAAACCGCCTAGTTGCTTTTTAAATTCTTACATTAGGATGCACATAATGTAATTCCCCCACACCTGCAAATTTGTACAGTTGACCAAACACCAAATGTTCTCAAATATGAGTTGTAACACCGAGACCTTCAGTGGCTGTTAGAAACCTGCACACAGTGGTCCCTAGACACATTATAGCTGTTTCAGCTGGAATGACTCTGAGGGAACTGCAAGCAAGGGCATAATCCTGCAACTCTTGCAGAGCCCTTTAACTACAAGGTACATATACTGTTTCTGTATTGCATTCACTGTGCTGGCTGAGATGCTGCTGCAATGTTTTGGGGTTTCTAGTACCCCATGTGAGGCAAGATTCACTTATTTTTTTCTGCTCCAGCTTTTTCTCTGCTTGATGGGTAAACAGTGAATTTCTAAACAAATATGTCCTACACATCTGCCAACCTTCCAAGCCATAGTCTATTCCCTAAACTTCTAAGCCTGTTTTTGAAGGTGTGCCTTTTTGGTAAGAAGGTTGTTTATAAGCTCCAATTTATGCAGTAACATTCAGAACAGAAAATAAAAAGTTAAGAAAAATCAGTATATGGTATCTGATCTTCCTTCCTGCTTTTAATTAATTACATTTGGAATAAGGCTCCTCGTTAGCAAATATTACAAATAGTATTATGACAAGTCAGAGGTGTTCTTTTCGCTTTCAGAAAATCAATAATAATGTTTCAGAATGGAAAACTAACCTTGGCAGACAGTATCTCTCTGCAGCACCCCATAAATGAGTTAGCATTGTTGTAGAAACCCTGCATTGTCTGACCTGCTTGTTTCGAATTCTCTTTTGAATTTACTTTAAACTGTATTTTAGCATATCTGACTGTGCATTTTAAGTTTGTCTATGAATGTTTAAGTTATGTAAGTTGTCAATTCTCTTTTTTCTGAAGAGAATCAATTCTCTTTTTCTGAAATCTATTAAGCTTATCATATCTCAGTTTTCAAAGAATTTCAAACACCTTAATATCACTGTATTCCAATATTATTTAGCTTCCAGCCTCCATATCAGAACAGAGCTGGACAGACTGTATGCGTGTGAATACACAAAGGTGTGATCTAAATATAAACTTTTTTTAAATATTATTATTCTATTTGACTATTTTCCTGTATTTTGTCTTGAATACTGTGTAATTCCTTAGAAATATACAATATTTCTTCTTTCATCAGTATACCAAATATTGTGAAATCCATTATTATACACAATACAGTGAAAAATATGAGGGTAGATATGAGAGCTCTTACAAGCAAATTCCTTCAATCGTCTTTTGTAGAACAGACCTTTTTTTTTTAATACTGCTATGATTATGAAATATTGGATTTAAAATATCTGGACGCACTTTGGCTCATAGCCATGACTTGATCAATAACCTGTTATTCTAGTAAAGCTTTGGTTAGGTAAAGCTACAGGTTCTGGTCAAATCAGCCTTAAGTATTGCAATCTGAAAAATATTTTCATAAAAGAAACAAACAAAAAGGCTTGGAGGGCAACAGAAAATATTTTTTGGGGTAACCTGCCACTTCTTGTCCTCCTTTAATTGTTTTCGAAGTACTAGTGAGTGAAACCCTAGCTGTTGGATTCTGGAGAGTTCAGAGGTTTTTTCATTAACTTATTCCTGATTCAGTGAATAAGCACATCAAGCACTAAAGCAGTTCTACAATCTTGTTTAAATTATCCCTAAGTGTTTTCTTTCAGTTAAGATAAAGGAAACTGCTGACATTGAAGACTTCCTTTAACTGTGAGTCATCACTCAGATGAAATTCAAACATCCTTCTGCTTATTAGTTTTATTTACATTAATAGATTTTAAACTGTGCAGTATCATTGTTGACTCTCTCACACTGATTTATGTGAAAACAGCTTACACTTTGTTTACATAGAGAAAAAAAAAAAGCTACTCCTTCCAGATATGACAAAATCACACTCAGATGTGGTCTGTTGTTAGCTGTTTAAAAGCTTGTTGAACTGGATGGGCCACTTGTTTGTTTTGCAATGGCAGTGTGGCCTTATAGTTATGTTTTAAAATTTTCTTTACCAAAAACAAACGAAACAAGCATTAAGCATTTATCTCGGCTTTTGTTTAGAGTTAATTTTCTCATGTGTTTTCTCTTATTTCTGAGTCTTTTTTTTTTTTTTTTTTTTGTCTTATAGGGATACAAGTATGTCATCCAAGAAGGAGAGTGTTGTGGAAGATGCCAAAAGACAGCATGTGAGGAGCAGTTGTTCTGGTCACGGGGTGACACAGATACTCGTTTACACGAGGTCAGTCAGTCAGTGGTGGTGTGGGCCTTTCCTCTTCTAGCAGAAATGCCCTCAAATCATTTGTATTCCAGAGAAGGCAAAACAAACAAACAAACAAAAAGCAAACAAACAATCAAAAAAACATAAAGCACATGCAAGAAATTAAGGCAAGAAACACTGAAAAACAGTGTTCTTGTATAGGTAGATTTAACCACTTGGTTTTGCTAATACACAATTTTTTTAGGCTCTAAAGAAGCTATCTTGGGATGTAAAATTAGTAACTTCAAAAGAAATAGTGCAAAATAATATTGGGATAGGATGGTTTTCAGACTGAAGATTATTTGTTTAAATTATCCTCATTAATTTATATTATTCTACAGATAGCAGCTAGATTGGATAGTGGATTGCTTACATTTCATGGTCCTATTCAAATAGGATATGGTGCACATTGAAATGGAAACATTAATTGTCATCTCTTTGCTAAAGACGATGGCTCCAGGCCAGAGCAGACTGCACTGGTCCAGGCACAGTTGTTCTTTTCTCGGAATAACAGTTTATTTTCAGCAGTATGTCTCATCCCCTTCAATTCCTGTATGTCTGTACCAAAAAGTCCAAAGGGAAATGAGCGTATACAACGTCATTTTAAATTCATTGCAATAAGCATATGACTCTGGAACCCTCAGTGGATGTCAGTTTCTTTTCTTTCCCTCAGTTTTTAATTCTTTCAGACTAATCCTTTTGTCCTGTCCCTAACCCAACTGGTCAGCACAAATCTTTGCCTACCCCAGTAGCACTAAATTGCTTAATCCTATGTACCAGTTGGTATTTAACAAAGGAAGGCAGAAATAGTAAATTAAATATATTTCAAATAATGGATCTTCTCACTCTTTTCTTCCTAAATTGTTATTCATTATAGTGTTATTCATTATAGTGTTTCTGCATTTATGTCACTGTCACTGTCACCATATGTCACTGGGAAATCTGTGCTATTAATGTTCGATTGTCCCTTTCATTTTGAAAAATGTATCATTTTCTAGCCCTGTCTTTACCAGGGTACTTCTTAAAAAGATTCAGTATTATCTTCTGTTTCATAAAATAAGTATGCAAAAGCTGTAAGCTAATGTTCCGCCATGTCTTAGTGATTTCTGTCATCCTAAATGAAAAATGGATTCTGGAACATCTGTCCTTTGAGGAAGGCTGATAGAGCAGGGCTTGTTCAGCCTGGAGAAAGCTGAGAGGGGACCTGATCACTGTATATAAATACTCCAAGGGAGGGAGCGAGGAGGATGGGGCCAGACTCTTTTCAGTAGCAGTCAACAACAGGACAAGAGGAAATCACCACAAACCGAAGCACCAAACATTCCTCAGGAAAAATTTCAAGAAAAATTTCTTGACTGTGAGGGTGACAGAGCACTGGAACAGGTTGCCAAGAAAGGTTGTGGAATCTCCTTCTCTGGAGATCTTCAAAACCCACTTGGACGCACTCCTGCTCCACATGCTCTAGGTGACCCTGCGTGTGCAGAGGGGTTGGACTAGATGATCTCTAGAGGTCCCTACCATCCTTAAAGATTCTATGATTCTATGATTCTGTATTCTTCCGTGTCTTTCTTGCTGTGCACTCTTTCAACTCATCTGTCATTAACATCGAAGTAACTATTTAACACGTGAGAGAAAAGTACTCATTCAATTTCCGAGCAAATGTATTTGATTTTACAGTACTGAGTTGTGGGGCTGGAGTCTCATATTCACCAGTCTTAAAAAGTTAACACTGATCTATTCTATAAAATTGTCAGAATAGGGATTTTTGAGCACTCTTGAGTGGCAAAATATTCCTGCAGAAGTAAACATACACTTTGTAAATCAGCATACTGTTTGTGGCTGTCCTTCCTTTATCTGATGGCACAAACATTGCTGTATGCTGTAATATAAAATACTTCCACGTTTCCCTGCCAGGTTGGCACACAGTGGCAATCTCCATTCAATCATTGCATTATCAATGAATGTGTCCAAGTGAACAATGAGGTTTTTGTGCAGCAAAAGAACATTTCTTGCTCTCAAATGGATGTGCCCAACTGTACAGAGGGAACTGAATTACGCTGCAACCAAATAGAAGACTGCTGTCCTTCCTGCAGATGTGGTAAGGATTCATATGTGTCAAGTATAACCACTGGAGAATTAGTCAGCTGCTGTACTGATCTCCTGTTTCTCCTGTTTAATTTCAGAAATGTTTATTATGAAAACCTAATAATAATTTGAAGCTCTGCTGTATGATTTGGGCATTGAGTGAAGCACCACCTCATGCTATTACTTCCTTTTTCCAAGTGATATCCCTTCCTTTTTCTAAGTTGTCTCCCTTTTAACTACCTATCATTTTGTCCTACTTACTAATGCTTTAGGGAGACATGCAAGGCAAGATCTAAACTAGCAAATTATGTCATGTAGCTATATTGTTAAGCAGTTAAAATGGACCTTGACATGTTTCTGACCTAGAATGCTTAGTTCTCTCCCAAACACTTTGCAGGCATGGTTCAGGAATTAAAGTGTTTTAAGGTCTGCTCCACACAGGATTTCTGCATGCATCTGTGCCCTCTTATGAGTGCCAGTGAGCACTGGGGCTGTGGCATTCAACTATTGCAGACATAGGTCTGCAATAGCTGGCCTCAGTCTGGGAAGGCTCCCAATCACATTTATTTGACAAGAATAAATGCTACAATGCTATAAGCATCCAGAAGTGTAAGGAAGAAAAGTAAAGACTGCAACTTGGAGGAAACCTATGACTACCTCTTCTGGGATTGCAAGGAATGAACTGAAGGGGAAAATCCACATTGTATCATGTACTTAGTAAAAACAGCTCAGCAAAGTAAATTTTGAAGATAGAATTCAGGATAACACTGGCAAATTATTGCCTTTACAGTCTAATAACTTGTCGTCTGCCTTTATATTGAGAATGGATCTAGTGGCATAAATTGGAACAAAAATAAGTCAAAAAGCATACTCATGGTTTGTTAAATCTGAATAATGGCACGATAATGGTAACTGTAAATGGCATATTATTCTCTTTTTCAGTACCTGTGAATGGTTGTCTTTTGAATGGCACTGTTATTGGGGTAAGATTGATTTCTGTTATTTGATATGGCAGTTAGATATTTCAGTATTTTAAAGAGCATGTGTAGTGCATGAACTTGCCAAAAGTTTACAGGGCAACTTTGTTCAGTCAAAATCTCTGCAAATGAGACTCTGTAGTAAAAGCAGTGGTAATGGGCTCAGTCGGCTATGTTTAGTTCATGATCCTGCCACAGGTTTCCTATATGACAATTAATATCTCTCCAAATAGGGGACAATAGTCTTTCCTCATCTTGTAAGGATGTGCTCCGAAACTGTGGCAGTGTGGACTGTGTGATGACTTGCAGCCTACCAAACACACAGGAAACTAGCTGTGAGGGATATTTTCAAAAGTGATCCTTGTCTACTTCAGGGAAGGAAAAACATCCCTTATTTTACCTAGAGGATAAAACAGATTAAAAAAAGAATGGAAACTGTTGCTCCACCTGTGTGGAAAAATAAGTATTCCTCTTTGTCTATTAGCAGAAACAGGAAAGCTGAGCTCCCTTGCTGTTTGACCTCTGTCTCCTTTCAGATTGCTGCTGATATGCCCTCAGAGGAATTTTTTTCTCAACTACATATTTAATGCATAGATTAAGACATGTTTAACCCAATCTGTGACACTGGGAAGCATTGGAGTTAGGCATCTGATCTCATTTATGCTGAATTTATCTTTGGAGAGCTCTGTCAATTGTCTATTGTTTCTCTAAATCCATATTCTGGCAGAACCTTTGGTGTCAAGCAACTCTAAGCATTCTCATCATTCTCCAGGGAAATTGGTCCTTTTTACTTGTTTAACCTGACTTTTAACCTATGTATTCAATTCAATGCATTTATTCCTTTTTCCATTTATTTAGAAGGTAAGTTTGCTCACATCTCTTTAGATTTTTGAGATATGGCAGAAAGAACCTTCCTCCATTGATTTTTCTCCATATTCTTTTCATTTTTTTTCCTCCATATTCTGTAGGCATAAGCTTATCAGTTTATTAGAGCTAAAGTCTTGTAATCAAATATACTTCATTCTGTACAGAAATTACATTCCTGTAGAATAAAATCCAAAGAGTATCTCTGATTTTCTATCAGAACATTTGGAGAAGGATTGTAAAATGGCAAAAAAAGTTATAATCTGCTGGTTTTTTGACTCCTCTATTTGTCTTCTCTATGGTATGTTGTTAAAATTCATTGTGGTGTTTTATAAATTTATAAAGATCAAACTTGTAGAGAATGTCATACCATTTAATAATTGCAAATTCCTGCCATCCTTTGTTATCCAGAATGTGTACATATGTTCTGTATTTCTTCAAAGTGCCTTTCCAGTTATATACTGTTCTTTAATGAACTGTGTAAATAGTTATTTTTTTTTTCTCTTCCAACACAATGTTTAGTTAACATGTCAGGAAAAAAATGGTTTCTTTTCTCTCACATGGTTTAAAATATTTTAACCACTTTATTTAAAATAAAGCATAAGGAAATTTTGAAACAAATATCATGTTGGACACAAAATTAGAAGTAGCTTTATTTTGGATATTGAAAAACATTCCTATCTTAATAAAATTTCCTCAGACTGCTATGAATTCATGGCATAAGACTTCATTGTTATCTGATTATATATAAAAATGTATCATAAGTTTTAATACAGTTTTTAAAATGCATTATTATTCTTCCTTGATAATTGGTCATTTTATCAAACATGGTCTGTGCAGAAAGACTTTGAGGGTGTTGGAATTCTCAGCATTACCTTTATGCTCTTTTCTCTGCACAAAGTCAAACATTACTGAGGATAGCATTCAAAGAATATACTATTGGCAAAATCTTCTCTAGGGTAGAGAGTAATGAATTTGGGCTGAGATAGTGCACAACAGAGTGGTGTTTTGGTATGGCTTAATCCTAAGCAATAAAAAATACAAACTTTGAAAGATTTCTAAATAAAGCAGCTATTTTGATATGACAAATATGACAAAATAGTTGAGAGGGTTACATTAGAACTTGTCTTAAGTTAATGGATATTTTGACCTAAAATAGTTTTATTTAATGAATAAAGTAAATTAGTTATATATTTGAAAATTTTTGAGCAGCTGGAACTACCACCACTTTGACATGACTTCAGTGACTGTTCCAGAGCTCTGGTCAGAAAGGAAGATATGATGTCTACAGAAGTTTATACTTCCTATATCTCAAAGCCTTCATTCTGAGAGTATGATCCTTTACAAAAAGGTTTCAAACATCATTTTACATCAAGGGAAAGCTTTGCTTCATTAACTCATTCATTGAATAGTTTCAAGTTTTTGAGTCTTTTGCTGCAGTGCTGTTAAAATGACTGTGTCCTTAATTCGTTTATGTTTTTGTCTTCTATCTGGTTACCAATATTATATTGCAGTAATTTCATGTATTGCATTCACCCCTGCTCTTAACACTGCTGCAACTGGCTTTAACTGCAGATTTCCAAGCAGTTGGCTGTATTTATCAAAAGGATTATCAGTATCACTCATCTGTTTTCCCAGGCTTTTAGTGAGTAGAATGTTTGAAGGGGATCTGAGTAGATTTGGGCTTTAGGCAGGTTATTTTGGTTATGTTGTCTAACACTGCTGGTAGATGTTGTTTTATTCTAATTTATCCAAGATAACGTGATAGGTGTATCATATGAAAGTAAAAAGATTTATCAATCCATTATTTTACTCAGTTCTGTTATGTGAAGCTATGTTTGTTCACAGAAATACATTGCTAAAGTTCATTTGCATTCCGATCCCCGATCCACATCGTGGAACTAAGCTGAGGTGCCAATTTCAGATCAAAGTAAGACATTCCCCCAAAGTTTCAAGGCACTTGGGAATGTGAGTTGGGTTTTGATATGTCTCTAGAAAACTTTGCCCTAAACTTCTGTCCATAAATGATTTCAGTATAAGCGCAACTTTTCCTATCCTTCTGTATGAAATGGACTAGAATTTTAAAACTACTGGAAGATCTAATGAGAGTATTAGCTTGTAACTTTATAGACAGTTTCTTAATGAGTCATAAACCCATGCATACAGCTTTTTGTGATAGTCAATTACCTCTAAAAGCCTGAACAATATATGGTTATGATAGCAAATAAAACAACCCCAAATGTATTTTGAAATGGGTCACGCTCATCTGGATACCTCACATATTTGCGAGGCTTTTTTGTCTGTGTGTATGTCTATATAGCCACAGTAACCAGCAGAGTAATAGTAGTGTTAGCGAGTTGAATAATCTTGTAAGGCCATGTAGTTTGTACCATGGCTGTCATGGTGATATCTGAATGCTTCCATTGTTTAGGGTGAACAAGAAATCTACTGCTTCATGTGACTTTGCTATAACAGGGAAAAGTTATAACTGCAGCTTCATACCTGGCTTTTAACCCCAGATTAACTGTTATAGTGAATGTCAGGTCTTCACACTAATGAAAGTGAAGGATTCTCTGTCTAGGTCTAGAGCTTGAGTCAAAATGATGGCAGTAGCTCAATCAGAGAAGTATCTTTTTGGTTATCATATCCAGTCTTCCACTGTTGCTTGCACCTCCATCACAGACTCCTAGATTACTTTAAAAATGGGAACCTCCACATTATATCCACCTCCATATTTGTGGAGTTTTTTTTTTCTAGAGCTGCACAAAACAAGAAAGAAGTAATCGTTATTGGAACTTGATTAAAGGCCTTGAGAAGCTCTATTATGCTCCAGGGTAGGAGGGCAAATAATATGCAGAACATTTTTTCATCAGTAATTACGTTGGAGTGTTGGCTCTGAATTACCCACAAGTCCACTACGTTTCCACTGTTACCTTTGCCAGCTCCTTGTTCTTGCTGCATTTGTTGGATGAGTGTTTACTCATCCAGTATTGGATGGAAAAATTTGGAATGTGAGAATATGCAAAATATGTTGCATACCAATCTACAATTAAAAGGAGAATTCCTGTGTCCCAGGGAAGTCAACAGTGAAGTTCTATTAACTTTTGAAACACTATTCAAAGCTTTCATTCATTTCTGATATTCAACGTCTATTTGCTTTATTTATTAGTTTTTAGACTAGACTTTGTTAAAGTACTTAATGTATTGTCCATCTAGCCATGCTGGTTTGTTTAGGGTTGAAATGAAGAAAGAATGTGTACGTGAGTGGCAGAATTATCTTGTTTGTTTATATGTTAGGCATCCAAATCTGTAAACTCCAGATTCTGCTGTTTCCCAACTAATAGCCTGGCATTTTCCACTCTCTACATTTAAAATGACATTTTTATTTGCTTTGAAAAGTTATTTGAATCCAGCAAATGAAGTATTGGAGAAGGAATTTTAATTTTGTGCCAGCTCATATTCTAGTTTGATTGTAGCTATGGACAAGTCCAGCTTTTCACTCAGTATCTTTTTCTTTCGCCTTCTACACGTTGTGATTTTTAAGGTTTTAGGGTTATAGACATTCTAAGCAGTGCTATGATAAGTGCAACTAGTACAACTAGTAATTTTTGTTGACGAGTTGCAGGTTATAATGGCATAAGAACCGAAGACATGAGGGCAAACCTATTTACCCCACTCAGAGAAAATAAACTGATGAAAACCATCTAACAAAATCTTCAAAACCACTGTCAAAGAATCCTTTCTTGCTTTGCAAGCAGAGAAATATGAAAAAGAAATGTTCATTTGCAGACTTAGGAATTCTAAATGCTTTATTTGGAAAATGGCCTCTGGAAATTGGGTCATGAGTTTTCTGTTTTCTTTTGTCTAGAATTGCAGCAGATGTAATGAAACAGATTTAAAATAGCTAAAATTGCTCATTTATTTGAGTTTTGATGAAGAGACAACTACTGACTTAAAAATTTGTTCTAATGTTTCAGGTGTGGAGGCGCCTGATGGTGGATCAATGCACAACATGTCTCTGCACTCCACAGTCAATGACTTCTCAAAGATATAGTCTGACATGTACAAAATTCAGCTGTGAACCATGTCCAGTGGTAAGTGAAAGTGGTCTGATGTTTCTGAAGAAGAATGTGTCTGATGATATGGTCATGTCACCCACTCTATATAACCATTCATGTTAGGTACAGCTCTGAGACACCTTACCTTCCTTACATTTTTTCCTGACAAATCAGGGGCCTGTGTTCTTCTTTCCCTGCATTAGATCACACCAAATGCAATCTAACTCCTCATAGCAAAGGTAATTCTTCATAGAACTCAAGTCCAGAGGTCCAGGCATTCCAGGCTGCTTATCTTCAAGGCAAGATGGGGTTTGACACAACACTCACAGGAACTGCTGTGTCACCTCTCTCACATCATCTTTTCTTCTTGGGATTGGCACCTCAGCTAGATTGCTGTGCTTCAGGTCTTTCATACAAATATTCCAAATCATCAAGTAGCTGAGCTCAATATTTCTGCTTGGTTCCCAGCCACGTTATAGATAGTTTGATGAGGCTGTCCTCATTAATTCTACTAACTATTTTACAGTCTCTATGTTTCCACCATCTTCAAGAAATGAGCTTGGCTATGAAAAAGGCAAGTAGCTTCCCTGACCAACAGTGACTGCCTGAGTAGTTCTGCTGAAATATATAGATTTCTGTCTTTGCTCAGCACCAATATCTCAGGTGAATTGAGACTTAAGCAAACTGGGGAAGCTGACATAATAATCATCTCCCCTGTCCCAGGAGCACAAACCAGCAGATAATTTCACAGAACAAGGTTCAAGAGATTCCTTCTTTTTTAGCTTCTCCTGAAATAATGGTGGAAGCCAGGAGACACCAACCTGTGTAATTAGTGACCCTAGCGTGAAAAAGCCTCCTCTCTAACAGGAGATAACATGGGATCCCCTGCAGATATCTGAGAGAGGCATAAATTGATCCTTGCTTGAGAGGGAGAAGGCTGTTTTTCAATCTCTAAGTAGAATTGGAAGTAGCAATGTAGGAAATCATTTTTTTTGTTTTCATCTGCACTAATAAATTCAGAGGGAGATTGTAGGCTCCAGCTTCAGTCTGTGTTGAGTAATTGTTCTCAGTGCCTCAGCTAGCCTATTCTAACCAGTATCTTCCAGATAATGCCCAGGCACAGGGCAGTGGTTAGCACATATGGAGGACAGTTTCCAGTAAACCTGATAAACAAGGCCAGTCTGTGCCAGGAGGAGAAGACAGTCAGAATTACATGTCCGAGATGTACTGCTCCACTTCTCTGCAGAGCTAGAAACAGCCCTAGCTGATCCAGTTTATGTACTATAATGTACTGTAATACCCCTGCTCTCCCCAAATTCTCTTTTTTTCCAGAATATATATAAAAATCATATGTATGACATGTATGCCTCCAACCAACCAGAGTGTTTGTTGTCTTAAAATATTCACATCCTCCTAAGCAGCTGTTAGCTATGTGCAGCAGCTGGAGACATTACTGTGAGACACTCAATGTGTTTACTTAGAAGGTTCATTTCCATATATATTTTTTTTACTTCCCGTTATCCATTCTGTGACTTTCCCTCCACCTAATGCTGCTCTCTCTCCCATGCCTTCTTCCATCACAATTCTTTCTTCCTGTGCCATTTGCCAGGTCATATCAGCCCTCTCTTCTGACCTCTCCTATTTTATTTCATTCTATCATACACTCTCTGCTACTCTTAGTTTCCTGTTTCATCAGCTCATTTATTTACCTTTCTTTCCATAACTCAGATTTTCCATTCTGACCCAATTCTCTCCTTTCCCTGCACACTATTTACTCATTATTTTGCCCTTTTCTCCTACTTCAAGCTTTTCAAACTAATTTTGCAAGTTGCATTGTGTAGTATTCACTAGCTTTGCAGAAATGGTCCTCTCTACTACATATGAGAACCATACGTCACCCACAGAATTTCAATCAGGTCTCTACCCCCTCTGCTGTCGCATGTTATTTAGTGGAACCAATCTTGCACGTTTAAAGTCAAAGAATTTTGAATTTAGTGGACAAAAATATGAGAATTAGTGTCAAGCTATATCTAAAAGCCAAAACAAACTTAATACCCTCCACAGCTAACAAAAAAACAGATAATTAGTTAATTTTTTTTGATAGCTATCACTTCACCTTCTGAATTTCCAAAAACTAGCTACTACTTATAAATGTGGGTAAAAGTCTTAAAAAGAACCAATCCCAGAACAATATGACCTTTGCCTTCTAGAATTACAGAAGGCAAGAAATTCCTGGCTCTTGCTGTGGAAAATGTATGCCAACTTCATGTGGGATCAAGTTGAGAGATGGAAGGCTAAAATACCTCCAGGTAAGTTTCAAGCATTTTTTCTTTTTTTCTTTTTCTTTTTACATTTCTTTTTTTTTCTTTTTTTTTTTTTTTTTTTTCTTTTTTTTTTTACTTTTTTTTTTTTTTTTTTTTTTTTTGCTTTCCCCCTTTTTTTTTTTTTTTTTCTTTCTTTCTTTTTCTTCCTTTATTTCTTTCTAATGGATCCAGGGAAATTGCATTTATTTTATCATTTTGAATTAGGCTGTATGATAATGCTACTGTCTTTTTCCTTATGTCCTAGAATTATTTCTTAAAAAAAAGTTCATTTCTTGGTTGTAAATGAAAGACAAAACAATAACAATATAAATTTCTGGATGAACAATCTAGGGGCACATGTAAGCATGAATATTATAAATGAAATTTTGCTAGAAAATGAGCCCAAACAGTTGCTTCAGTAAATTTAAACCTCACTTTAAGCAAGAAATTAGTAAGTTGAGTAGAAAATGTGAATCTTATTAAAAATGTCTCTGGTATAGTAGGATTTTAAACATGAACAGACATTTTTTGTTTAGAACCAGTCAGCATTTCACGTGAAACAGGAGATAACATTTCATGTTGTTTCATTGCTCATCTAAATTTTAGAGTGTGTGTGCATTTCTTTTAGCAGTCTTCCCTACTGAATCAGAAGTTAAATATGCATATACGTCTTTCTCTGAGACAGAGGCCAAATTCCCAAGGTTCTCACTTAGATAAGCTTCTCTCTTAAGATGGACTTTTTTTTTCCCCATGGTAAAGTATCAGGTTTTGATGACTTTAATTGTGTTGTAATCACTACTTTATGAAAGTAAATCATTCCCATAGAAAAACTTTTTTGAGAATTATGTTTACTAAAGGTTTCCATTTATAAACTTAATCACCGTTGTGTATTGATTGAATATCAGTAAAGGAATAGTCAGGTTGCATAGTATTGTGAAAAATTATGGTCCCATGTTGCTTTTAAGCTAACAGCCCTTAAATCTTTACAGCCAAATGAATCTCTTCAGGATGGCTGTGACAATCACTTCTGTAAAATAAATGAGAAAGGGGAATTAATCTGGGAAAGGAGAATCACTGGCTGTCCTCCATTCGATTCCAGGAGGTGTTTGGCTGATGGTGTAAGTAGCGGAATGGGTCCTGTTTCTATGTTCTCTAATAGTCTCTTGGTTCTCTAATAGTCTTTATGGTCCTGTATATATGTACTTTATGTATATTCGGGGTGAGAAGCCCCACGCCTCTCCCAAACTCTTGACTTAACTGAGCTTGAACTTTCTTTGAAATTCAGGAAAATGTAAGTTATCTTTATTTTTAAATATGTGGTGGTTTTATGTGGGTCTCTACTGCAAGGAGAATGACATGTGGTAATTATGCTCCATATGAAACAGCAACAACAGG
Source organism: Crypturellus undulatus (assembly GCA_013389825.1). Taxonomy (NCBI): domain Eukaryota; kingdom Metazoa; phylum Chordata; class Aves; order Tinamiformes; family Tinamidae; genus Crypturellus; species Crypturellus undulatus. The sequence goes on along the minus strand of VWPW01001173.1, from coordinate 272,950 downwards.
AAAAAGCTTGTTCTCACAATGTTTTCTGTTTGGGATCCAGAGCAAAGCTGTGTGGCTAATAACACAAACTAAGAAAAGTATCAAATCATCTACTTGGTGATATAAAATGTGTATAAAAGAATAAGGCATGTTTTGGCTACTCCAACAGCCAAAACAGGCTTCCCTGTGCTCTAGGAAGAATGAAAATTTAGACATTTGCAGTGGTTTTGTTAAAATGAGCTGTGAAATGATCTCCTTCTCTGGAGATCTTCAAAACCTGCCTGGATGCGACCCCGTATAACATGCTCTAGGTTTCCCTGCTTGAGCAAGGGTTTTGGAGTAAATGATCCAACCTTAACCATTCTGTGATTCTGTGAAACAGTAACTTACCCGCATTTTCTGTGACCTAGGGTTAGCTCTAAGCTGGAAAACAGTGTTGTGTACTCCAGGAAGGGATGTAGTATATGGTGCTACGTTTGCTTACTCAACATGACAAATACGTGTTATACACACCTGGTCCCGTTTTGTTGGCCATGACAGAACAAAAACCTTTATGTATGTAAATTCAGGTGTTTAGTACAACAATGGCATCCCACTGCAGCATAAACAAATCTTACATTTTTCCATTTTCCCCCTTCTCCTTGAATTTCTAGAATTTTTCTTCCAGAAGTATATTTTTCTACACACATTTTTTGAAAAAATAAAACACAAATTTGACAGATATGATACTTTATAATCACTTGCCTATAAATTTAGAGTTGCTGTGGAAGAGCCGTGCTTACATCTACACTGATAAAAATGTTAGGAAGGATGGTTTAAATCTTTTTATTTCTTAAGCAAACTTAATATTTAACTGTTATGTGTTTTATCACTGTGGATACTAGAAACTCTAGTATCACTAGATACTAGAAACTATAACATCCATACTGTTAAAAAAATGCTAATATTAGTTAAGCTGGAAACAATATTTTACAGGTTTGAACTTGTAAAATGTTTTTTTTTTCTTTTTTCTTATTTTAGGGCAAAATTGCAAAAATTAGCAATACTTGTTGTGATACATGTAAGTAAATAAGCTGAAAGACTTGTTTGGAAATTGTAGAAAATGTAGTGGGGTACATTTCCTGGGTACCCTGGGTAGTGAGCTAAGTTACCCATGGGACTTTATATTAGACAAAGAATGTAGTCAAAATAGATCACCAAATTCCCTCTCTGATTTGTGTGTTGTCATCATATTTTGTTGAAGGAGAAAATGTATCTGGACAGTATTCACAAGTATTTGGAAAGAAATAGACACCCTCCACATTGACAATATGTACTGTCATTTCGATGATAATTATGAATATTTATTTTATTCATCTATGGTATCAAACACAGTGTTTGACAGCAACATAACCTGACACTGAATAGCTGAAGCAGCCGCTTCATGAATAATGAATGGACTTAAAATGTTTTTAGTAAAAACAGTTGGTGAAAGTAATGTAGTTGCAATTGGCTGGGAATAATGTAATAACCAAAAAGGAGTGGGGGAATGCATATCAAAGTGACTGGTTTGACTATGTATTCAATTCTGCATTTTGAAAATGAGTCCTGCCACTCCTACACTGCTGATAATCCAACTGTCAGAGTAGAGTTGTTTTGTGTACAAAAGGAAGTTTGTGTACGTGAGGAAGCATTGCATGTTTGGGTTCAGAATATCGCAGTTCCTGCCCTCCATCATCTCTTTTTCAGCTCTGTGCCTGCGCTAATAAATAAAAGATGACCAGCAGAGAAACCCATTATTACACTGCCACGATAACTACTGTAATCATACCCCAATGAAGAATGTTAACTCTACAAGTGTTTGCTGCCATTGATATATAATCAGTTAGTTCCTGTTCAAGAAAGAGAAGTCAGAAAGTTATTGAGACAGGCTGTCATCAAATGGCTCAGCCAGGTAATTTAGTTGACAAGTTTGATTGACTAGGCTGCAAGTAAAGAATATTGTCAATAATCTGTTTAACATTTAAAGGATGAAGGACTTTGCTAACTGGACATATGCACTGCTGCAATTGAGTTGCAATTGTGTCAATTCCAAATAGGCACAGTTTAATGCATGTATTTAAGGTATATTACAGTAGAAGTGATATCTCCCTGCAGCAGCAAAAGCAAACTAATCAAAGTAAAATATATTACACACAAAAAAGGCCATGTAGCATGGGCTTTCAAATCTTCTTTCCTCGTTACATTTGCTTGGATGCAGCCCCAAATTGAAAGGTGCTATTTTACAATGCAGTCTTATGCCTGGTCAGTTCTAGATTCACGTTTCTCCATAAGGCAGAAGTCACCATATCCCAGGGCTGAATTTAATTTAAAGTTGTTGAGCTCAAGTATCATGCAGCTCTGTAGTCAAGATTGGTGGAAAGTAATAACACAAATAATTAACCCTGTTCTAGTAGAGTTTTGCCAGAATGCTGAGTATTGTAGCTGAGAAGTTTTATACAAAGCCCGATCACCCAACAATAAAGTGCCCAGCCAGCTGAACACAAGTATGAATGGATGCATATGTGGAAAAAGGAACAGTGATTGACATGTAGCTTTGAATCAGATACCGCTAGATATCAGACTTTCATTGTCTCTCCGCTTCAATGATGTTGTATCCAAGCCTGAAATTCCATCAGGACACTGAGTAATGTATATGCAGTCTGTTGAATATTTTATTGAGAAAGCCAAACTTTGGCAAAGCTGCTGTAAAGACAAAGTATTGTAAGTATTCTTTAAGTTCAGGTAAGAGAATAATCAGTTTCTCATGGACACAGAAGCTTAAATACAGGTTACATTATCTTCCCAGGTCTTGAGACAGTTTATCTATCAGCAATCTTCCCTATCTAAAGTATTCTTTGGCAACTGGAGTTTGTTAGTGTGTCCACTACATTCTTCTGGATTTTATATACCAGGCAAATAGTTTTGTCTTGTCATCACAGTTTTGTGGTAGAAGTAGAGGATTTGATTATTTACAAAGGATAAAGGCTTTCTTTCCATTTCAGAAAGAGGGCATTGTATCTGCACTACTTCTAACTGATCACAACTGCACGTATGCTGTTATGTGCACTTGCCTTTGTAAAGAAGAACACACTCTCAAAAAAAAAAAAAAAGTGAAAAAAAGTATCTGGGCAACAAGTCAGTAAATTGTGTTCAAAAAGTCAAGGAAACTGTGTTGAGCCTGACGACACTGATTTTCAAGTTAAGGGTTTATTTTCAGGTGAAATGTGAAGCCCTACCACGGGAGATGATCTAGTATTCACATTCCCTTGAAAAAGGTATTGATAACTATGTTTGCTGCTAGGAAGATAGGTAACACTTATTTTCAATTTTTTTTGTATGTTAAAAATAGTCCAGTATTCTGTTAAACATAGCTAGAGAATATCTTTGAATGGAGGCACTGAATTATATTAATACTATAAAGAATAGCTGCTTGCAGTGCTAAAGCAACTGCTTAAAAAGTATTAGCTCCTTTACAAAGCATTAGACAGTAGGACCAAATATCCAGAGTGTTCAGAACAGATATTCTGCATTAGTCTGTATAGGAACATGTCAATATTGAAGTCCAGTTCCAGTATCAGACAACAGGCAAGGGAAGTGGAGGAATGGAGTCATTGCCTATGACCACTGTTTATGGATCATAGCAACCTTACTTCTCAGAGAATGATCACTAGGTTCCCTGAACTTGCATCTTGTACACATATCAAATCCGTCCCTACTGCCTCTCATCTTGATTTGAAAAGAAAGAAAAAAAGAAAAAAATATGATTACTTGCAAAAACTACCAACAAACAAATATTAGCATATTCCATGACCAGTGAGAATAGGAGCAAAATTCTCACTGACATGGAGGTTTCTCTGCTTGTCATCATTGTTCCTCTGTGTGTGTTTAGACAAGCCATCATATAACCCAGCAAGCATAACAAAGGCATGCTCAGGGGAAAAACAAAATAAATAATACCCACTGGATTTTCACCTGATTGCCCCAAAACTGTTATATGGCCCTCCTAAGTTCATTGGGAGAATGCAACCCTTCCACATTCTTTGACTTGGAAGCTTATCAAGATTCACAACGAATGACTTATCAGGTATGAATTAATGGAAAATGGCTGTATCTTGCTTCTTGGCAGTTGTAACTGTGGAATATCAAGGAAATACACTCACATCATTTGAAATTAACCTCTTAAATAAAAATCCATGAAGTACCTGTATGCTTCTTCTTAGTCACCTTCTGCATCTACATGGAAATTTACATGCACCCACAGAGATAGTGGCATCTTGTTATCTTGAACTGTCTTTAAACAAAAGCAAAAAACACAAAAGCAAACTACTGTGGAAACCCATGGATTAAAGTCAAAAAGGCAGATATGAGGTGATTTTCTGTCTTTAAAATAAATCAGTAAATCAAAAAGAAATGAGAGGAATTCTAATCTGAAGTGAAATCTTAAGACTGCAGTATGGTATATTCATACTGCTGTACATTAATTATTATATAGCAAAAAGCTTATTCTGCAGTTAGGAGTCTTGTCAGTAGTGGCATCGCATTACTAACAATTTCAAGCTTAAAAGAAGGAAAAGGGAAGAATTTTTTCTTTCAGCAATTGTCAGTATTGTCAAAAATTGATTTATTTATTATTAATTCGGTAGGTGTGAAAGAAGAATGTCGACCAATAAGTAACAGACTGCAGTACAAAAATATCAATGGATGCATAACAGATAAGGAAGTGCCTATTTCTCACTGTGAGGTAAGGTAAAACAAACAAAAGAATCCCCCACTCACCTTCTTTCATACCCTTTATTTTTTTTGCAAAGGGAGGCTTCGGCTTCCTCAGGGCTTCGATTCAGTAAATGCTTTCTGCCCTTCTCATAGATTGGCTTATACTGTGTGAACCCTCTTGGAACTAATTTCCTAAAATAAATTGGTGTTGTTGATTTTTCCCTATTCAAGCCAATACAACAAGAAAAAAAAAAAAAAGGACACACATTAAGGTACAAAGCCTTTGCCTCTAGTACAGATGAATATGTTGTAAATGGCTTTGTTAGGACGTTTATAAAGAAGAGAGTTTTCATCTCAATATTAGTGAAACTATTTTTTCAGATGTGAGTGTAAAGTTAAGCTCACACATCTCTCTTTAGGCTCTAGGTTTGAGTTATGAGAATCTAAATCAGTATTTAGAAGCTCAATGTTTTACCAGAGATTTAACCTTGAGTTCTGTATTTGATATAACTTCTCTTTTTGCCTGGGCACTAGACTGTTGTATTCTGAATTTTTCTTGTATTTCTATAATTGGATTAAATATAATATATTTAGATATAATTGGATTAAAAACTGAATGCTGTGGCATTTTGTTGCCCATCACCCCTTAGAGATAATAGAGAACTTGAAAAAACTTGAACATAGCAATCCTTACAGATGTTCCTGTCTCTCTGAGACTGAGAATCAAAAAAAGCATTTTCTCCCCAGAACAACGGCACCAGGATAACAGCTCATTTTGAAATAGCCACGCCTTATACAAGGACAATATACAGCCTTTATGCACAAATTATACAGTACAGGCAGCCAGGAAGTTTGGCTTTTGCCTGATCCTTAGCTTGAGATATAGGCAAAATGTACCTTTCCCTTTCCTATGATTACTGGAAAAAGAACAGAAACAGGAGGAAAAGTATTGAGACCACATATGTAAAGAGTTTTGAAATAGGTAACTGGATAAGAGTTCCCATTTGCTATTACACAAGACTTACACTGAGGGGGAGCCTTAAGAACAACAGAAAGTTCCCAAAGAAAATTGTTACCCTCTTCTCCTGTCCACCAGGTTAGTGGTAATTAGGTCTTTAGCCATAAATTCATACATATTTGAGTTTTACAGCAAAACACTAGACTCCAGGCAAGGAAGTCCGTGGTTGTTTCCGAGGGAAGAATCTGGATTCTGGTATTATTGAGGTTTACTGCTACTGAAGATTTGTATCTCTTTTTCCTCTTAGGGTAAGTGTGGAAGCAATACCAGATACTCCATTCAAACGGGCAAATGGGAAGATGTGTGCAGCTGCTGCACAGCCACTCAGACCACCACAGTCATGGTCTCCCTGCGATGTGCCAATGGCACAGTAGTGCAGCATTACATCCCTTCTGCCTCTCAGTGTGAGTGCCATTCTCGGAAGTGCACAGACTGATTATTTCCAAGAAGCCAGATCATTTAACCTTCAAATTTTATGGCCAAGAAACTTTACACAGGAAACCTCCATTTCTCTCTGTAGACTATTTTATTCAGTAGATTTCCGACTAATTAATTGTATCAACCTAGCAAGCAATAAAACTTACTAGCACAATGGAGCATATTTTTCTGAGTATTCTTTGGATGGTTAATAAAAGAGATATTTAAGATTATATTGCTACTTTTCATCTTCACCAAGAAAAATTATTTGTATTATTAAGCTTATGCCACAGTAGCAGGAACAATTTATTCTATTGAAAAAAACGTATTTCAAAGCATTTAGTGCTGTCTTCATAACTACTACATTTGCATTCTCCATTCCAGATCTGAGTGACACATTTTGATTTTTTTTGTGTTTAGCCCCGTTCCTTCTCTCCTCCTACCCTCCCCCCCATCCTTATCAGTGAATATGGCAGTTATGGCATAAGACTTAAAGAGTTCACAGCAGGAGGATTTTGTTCTTGGTACATAACCAATACTGAGTATGGATGGGAAATCAAATATTTTTCTGCAATGTGTACATTTTTTCCCCCAGAAATTGTGTGCCAAAGAAACTGCATGCCATCAATTTTGAGAGAAAAACTCATAATTAATCTATAGGCATATATTTGCAAAAAAAAAGATTAGTGGTGAATTTTCTTTCAAAGATGATCTATAAAAGTGCTGAAGTACACAGTAAGGACTGTTTCCTTCATTTTTCACTGAAGAAATGAGGACTTCCTCAGGCAATGTACAAGCAGTCTAATCATGGGCCTTGCTCTTCCTTCATCATTCACCATATTGCAAGAAAACATGAAGATGCCTTTCTTTTTGAAGGCACAAAATTAAATCTCAAAGAAAGAAAACAAAATCCTCCTTTTCCTTAGCTGCCTCCAAGCCAGGTACCAAATCTGTTCCATTAGTTGTAAAAAAGGATGCTCTTTAATATAACCAAGCAGTAGAATTGTTAATCATAGAATCGTTAGAGTTGGAAAAGACCTTCAAGATCATGAGGTCCAGTCAAACTTGAACCTCCTCTGGCACAACTTGAGGCCATTTCTTCTTGTTCTATTAGTAGTTATTTTGGAGATGAGACTGACCCCTGCCTCACTACAACCTGCTTTCAGGTAATCGTAGAGAGCAATAAGGCCTGCCCTGAACCTCCTCTTCTCCAGACTAAATAATCCCAGCTTCCTTAGCTGCTCCTCATAAGGCTCTTCACCACCTTTGTTGCCCTTCTTTGAACACGCTCAATGTCTTTCTTGCAGTGATGGGCCCAAAACTGAACACAGTGTTCAAGGTGTGGCCTGACCAGTGCTGAGTGCAATGAGACGATCACTTCCCTAGTCCTGCTGGCTATACTGCTCCTGATACAAGCCAGGAGGCTGTTAGCCTTCCTGGCCACCTGTGTACGTTTCTGGTTCATGTCCAGCCAACTGTCAACTAGCACGCCTGGCTCCTTTTCTGCCATGCAGTTCTCCAGTTACTCTGCCCAAAGCCTGTAGCATTGCATGGGCAATTAATTAATGGCAGATTTAATTTATTTACTGCTTCCAGGGCTAAGTATAGCAGGATTTAAATTTTTCATGGTATGAGCAGGCCACTGAAGAAAATATTTGGGAGGGGAATAGAGCAAAATACCAGTCAAACAATTTCATTGGGACGTAATAACTTCTCACCACACCAAAACAAATACCCGAACCAGAAGTAAAACTTCATTGTGTTTGCATTTCTGCAAGACAGAAATATTTTGACTTCTGATAGACTGAATTGTTTCATTTCTGTAAATTCACAGTGCTGATCCAGAAGTGGGAGGGCTGCTTTTAAATAAATTATAAATTTCCATCACTTTTTTTATTGAATTAGTAAAACCTGGGAATAAGTTACAGTTTTTAATTTTATTTATATAATAAAAATATATTCTTCCAGCTCCAGCAGAAGTGGCTGTCAGCTATTCTAAACCATATGCAAAAGTCAAACTGGAGGATAAGAATACTATTGAGAAGCTTAACACAAAAGATCAGGGAATCAGGATGTCCCTGTAGAAGACATTTCAGAGGACATTATTACCAGGAAGAAAAACACATGAACAATATCATATGCTTAGATGGATTTAAATACCCTCCACATATGCAAATGACTCTCTTTAGAAGCTCCTAGCAGATAAAGCAAAATTTATTCTGCACTTTCACCTAAAATATAGACTTATGTAGGAACCAGAGAGATCCCTTTTCCCCATTTCCCATCTAGCTGTGGATTTAACACATGCGGTATGTATATCCTTTCTTCCCTCCTTATTCATTAAGGATATTCTCCATTGCTGAATAGTGCTAGGTCATTTTTCAGAGGTTATTTATGAGCCTCTATTTCTCCTGTCTTAGGAACAAAACATGCATCAAGCACATTAACCACAAAACTCTTTGGGAAAGGAACCAAATTTGATTAGCACCATCCCACTTACTGCAGTAGGTCTCTGCTCCTGGTTTTTTTCCATCCTCACACTCTATCTTCACTGATCTGCTTCAGAGATTAAGCTTTCCGTTGAAGTCAGTTTGGGTCAGGTAGGTTATCAGCTGCACAGCAATAGAACTGAACCTACAAATGAGTAACTCCTAGAAGACAGACATGTCAAAGTAGAAGTAGATAAAGATTAAGAAGTAGTGTTTTCCTCTTCCCTTGTTTTTACAGGGACTGCCTGTTGTTTTCCATTAGCATCCTCACTAAGACAGTTTTGGGCTTGTGAAATTTGGCAAGATTGCAGCATAGTGTTTCATGGCTGCAGACAGTCTTTCTAATCAAGCACCAGCTTATCAGCAGCTTATCAGCATGGTAAGGACACAAGGGAACATTCATATGGTAGAGACACAAGCAGGCAAAAACAGCTAAGATTTTTGACCAGTAGCAAAGTAGATGGACAGCACTGAATTAAAGCTTTCTCCTACAAACAAACAAGCATTCCTGCTCTCATTACTTCTGTCTCAATTAACAATAAAAGTCTGGTGGATCTGATTTTTTCTAGACAGAAACAGACTGCACTAAAGATTTTGCGCTTCAGACCAGAACAATTAGTTTGTTTTTTCCTAAGGAGTTTCAGATTAGTCAACAGGAGACAAAGAGGAATTTGGTTGTAGGATTAAATTCACGGTAGATGTAATTCAGTGTGATTAGATAAACAGATCTGTATTAACAGTTTATACCAGCTCAACAATATGCTGTGCTATGTGGCTGTTCTTCATACTTGTAAGCTGCAATTCTGTTTTAAAGCAGGACAGAGCTGTGCAGTAAGTCAGACTCATCAATTAACTTCTGCAGCAGAATCTAGTCTTTGAGGACACACTGTTTAACTTATGCATATTGTTTGCAAGTCTTACATGTTAGAAGCTATGCCAGTTTTGGCCTTTCAACAACTGGTTCAGAAAACATATCACCACTTCAGAAGATGAGAGTTGTATGGGCGAATGCATTACAAGATAGATCTACAGAACATTAAGTGGATTTGAGAAAGACTCTTATATAAGCTCTTAATTATTAAAAGCATGTAAACTCTTTGCTAACTTTTGCAGACTTTCAAGCACCAGTCCTCTTCCACAGGTGAAACACAATCTGCTGTACGGGCATTATTCACTGCAGCTTGACATTGCCAATTAACATTATGACTAGGTGTTCCATGAAACACACTGATGCTCAGATATGATTTTTTTTTCTTTTAGTGGGAATGTGTCATTAATAAGAAAGACAGACTATGTCCTCTTTACTCAGCTGTATATTGCTTACTATCATATTTCATCCTGTGTATATTATTTATTACCTGTGCTAGCTGTATTACCTGTAATAGAACCATTCTTATGGCTTATAGGAGCCAGTAATTTGAACCAGGGAAAGTAAACCTTTTTGCTTACAATGATCACTGCAGCACATGGCTCTATATCCCTATACTTCCTCAGACTTAGTTGGCAAGCCTTTCTTTCTTAGCATTTAGTTGGTGTGAGATGTAATATATTACATGTATGAAATGTAATGTAGGTATTAAATAGCATATTTCCAACAAGTTTTCATTCCCTTCTCCCAGAGATAAGCATATACAAGCAAAGCTGTAGGTTTGATATCTATCCAGGGTCTAGACTAATTGATCATAAAACAGCAAGGCAACCCTCTCCCACACACATTTTAACATTTGCTCTCCTTGGAGAATTCTCTGGCACCACTTTGTTACCTGGTGGTTAACAGGAAATCTATGTGATTGCAGCATTGTTCCTGTTCAAAAATGACATGCACCAAGATCTGGGCAGATGTGGACATTTAATCAAATTTAACAAGCAAAGAATGATTCATTTCTTCAAATGAAAGGAGTGATTAGGTAATTAAAAAGTAATAGAGATTCCATCTCAAAAAGTACACGCATCAGCTACTGTGCATTGGCTGCTTTACAAAACTCTATAAACTAGCATCCCCAATGCAAAAGAGTTACACATAGCACTTGGAAACCACCTTATTTCTAGGATCTGATGGCTTTTACAGAGTGAGTCCAGAAGATGAGGCACCTAGATCATTCCCTCTTTCACAGCTGAAGACATTTTTTAAAAGAAGTTCTGAAATGATCACCCTGGACTAGCAAAGTAAGAAAGAATATTATTTCATACTTGTTGATTGATCCTGTAGGATTTAGGAAATAACATTCCTCATGAGGGATAAAGAAGAGTCAGGTGATTTCACTTTTCGTATCCGAAGACATTACTTCAATATTTGCATTTAGATATAATATTATTTTTAATGTATTAATCTTCCCCCTATGCATGGAGAGAGAACCTAATTGTCACTTTTCCCCATTGTCAGTGGTAAGCAGCAGTGAAGAAAAGTTAAAGTAGCCTATGAAAATCTATTCAAGGTGGAAACCTCACCCCTTCCTCTTTCAAATAAAATCTGCAACATAACATCAGTGTAAATTACATCTAAATTCCTCCTGTAACACTTCAATTTAGCCAAAGTAAAAAAAGTGAACACCATCTAATTTAATCTCATTTTTTAAGTTTGCCTATTTCTAGCTCATTAAAAGGGTTACTGTCCAATTAAGAATTGTCTACAGCTTAAACATTTCTTAGCCTTGCTGGGAAAAATTTTAATGCATCTGATCCAAGTTTGAGTGATGTCAGTCACTCTCATCCCCATATGAGCTCAATGGTATTGATAGCTTAGTTTTGTTGGTACATATGCATGCCTCTACTCACTCTTCTTTCTGTGATATAGACACCTGCTCCTCCTGCAGGTCATAGTATCTGACACTAACTCACAAGATTAATAACTCATTTAGTTCATGCAGTAAAACACTGTACAACATTCAGTCATGGAGCAAATCTGTTTCCTCCTCCCATACAAAGGCAAATGTTGCACTGTTTAGTGTATAAACTAAAAGACTTGAACTTCAAGGAATTACTGTGGAAGAATGGCCTGTAAAAGGGGAAACTTAGAGAAAACCTAGAGCCTAACAGAAGTTTTGGCCTTCCAGAAGCTTGCTTGGGGTGATACACATCCAGGATGGCTGATGTGCGGAATCTACCTCGCCCTGCAACACAATCTGCCCTCCTAGCACACATTGATAAGAGCAAACAAAGAGGGGATAATCCGATGGTGCGGTGCAGACATGAATGAATGGAGGGTGGAGCGGAGTGAAGACACCGCGGCCAAACTCTATTGTACTCCCTGCAGAGGTGGTAGCCTGATGGCACCATACAGCTGATGATAGTGTGATAACTGGTGCTGGGTCAACAATGGTCGCAGATCAGTCCCTTCTGATAAGCTTTGCTCAAACCAATTCACAACCTCATCCCACTAAGCACCCCACTAAGCAAGATATCTAGATTCTAGATTAACTTGGGAGACTTTTTGGAAACCAATGAATAACAAAAGCGAATATGACTAGAGTCACTCAAGCTCCGAATGAATGTACAAGAAAATATATAAAAGGCAAACTAGTAAGAGCAGAAAGGAAGAAGAAGGAAAAGCAGCAGCAGCAGGGGAGGAAGAAGAAGGGAAGATTCCATCGTAACTGCTGGGTCGGTCAACGTGCTGATCCCCCTCTTTCCTCCCCTCGGGTCAGAACGCTGCCTGAGGAGACTCGAGACTGAGAGCCCTCTCCCATCTTCTGGGGTGAGTGATGATTGCACATTTGTACATCAGAGCTAGCTAAAAACCCTGTGCTCTAGTAGAGAATTTCCTTTACTGACACCCGAAACCTGCTTTGGAAATGTTGCATTTGAACAAATCCTGCTGTTTGTGAACTTGACTACTTGTTTGGGGGGGGCAATCGGACCTACAGTTGACAGAGTGTTCGTGAATCCGATACTGCCAGAATCGAGTTTATAGTAGATTATACTATTTGGGAACTCGATTCGCTCCTAGGAAGGCAATCGGACCTACGGTCCTCAGACTGTTCGTGAATCCGAAATTGCCAGAGTCGAGTTTATAGTTGATCATACTATTTGGGAACTCGATTCGCTGCCACCACTACGGCTTTCAAACTGCAACATTTTCTGACAATTACCTCTCCCTCCAATTACCATTATCAAATGAAAAATCTTCCCTCAGAAGATTAGTGACCATTCCTCCCAATATGTTGCCTAAAACTTAAAATGGAAGGCTAAGAAGGATCTATCAGCTAGTTTGATTATACAGTTGATTACAAAATAATCCCACGAATATTTCATGCATGAATGACTGTGCAGTGTCCAGGCAATCATGTAACTTGAGTAACTGAGATGCAAAAGGTTCCCACCCTTACCTCTTATATAGAAGTACTGGCAAAGCTGGGAGTTACAGAGACACTCTTTCCCATGGAAACCATCTAATCTAATCTAATCTAATCTAATCTAATCTAATAATCTAATTCTTAAAGCAATGATTTTCTGGACAGAGCTGACTGTTGCAGAGCTTTCATTTTGCATCTGCTCTTTTTCCCCTGTTTTTCTTCACAAACTTCATAGGGGATTAGGAGAAAATATCACTCCTGTTACATTGCTTGCTGAGGCATTGTGAAGCACAAACCCAAGATACTGAGGTTCCAGCAGAGATTTGATACAATAGTTGCTTGTTTTGCCCCCCCTTTTTTTTTTTTTTTTCCCTTCCTCTTTCACTCCATGATGGTAATTACTGAAACAGAAGGTCTGGCTAATTAGCTTCAGTTGTAGTTGCTTAAAGCAGGATCAGTCTGGAATGGAAATAGCTGCTGATGCTACTTACAACTTAAGCTAGTAAAGAAGCAGCTTATGCATGAAGCCAGCATAGTCATATCTTATGAGTACTGTAACAGCATTCAGCTAAACCAATAGACAACATGGAAGCACATACACCTGGTAAGTTTATTTTTTGCCTTTATATTTATTTATTTATTTATTTGTTAATTGCTATCTATGAAGCTGAGTAGACGTGGACAGAGAGGGGAACAGCAAAAGGACTGCTTTGAAAGCATGTAGTGTTTTCTTTCAGGGCATTTTCACATTTTCAAATGAAAAAAAAAATGAATCCCTGCCTCTCCCCCATTCTTTGATGGGGAACACTTCAGAAACAAAACCAAACTCTGGAACTGTGGTCCAGGTTATATGCTGGTAGCTCAAATTAAAAACATGCAGCATGACTGTTTTTTTTTTCTTTTCTGAAGAAAAGTTATGGGTCAGCATTGTGATACGTGTAGAAAGGATAATCATTAAGCAAATGCTTTGTGTTGGGCTTCTGCTGTCTTTCACAAATTTTCATTATTTCAGTACAATCATGGGAGAGAGGGGAGAGCAGTATCCTTTTTCAAAAGATAAGTGAGTTCTGCTCAGCATGTAAAACATCTTGAATATGAGTCCCTACTTTATCAGTTTAGAACTACTTCACTGCTCTGCAGTTCTTTCCCGATTAGATTTTTGGAGGCTTTTTTTTTATTTTATTTTTCAGTTTGTACCTCTGCTGTGAAGTCCAAGCTCTCATGCAGCTCTCACTGAGCTCCTTTCTGGGCTCTTTCACCTAGCCGCCTTTATAATATTAATGTAGCAGACTACAGTGAGCAAAAGTCATTGGATATAAGACCTAATTCTTATCTCTGTTACTTTATGGAGTTATTCCAAATTTACACTGAGTGTAGGAAAATCAGGTTCTTTCTGTAAGCTGTAGAAAAAACGTAAAAAAGAAAAGTGAGAGAGGTGTGTAAAGTTATACACACAAAAGTCTAAATATAGATGTAGGTTCATTAAGTCTTTAGTTAATACAAACATGCAAAATAAATCTCACAGTTTGTATTATATCGTGTAGTTCCCATGTCTATTTCCACAGATCATTCCTGTCTTTTGGGGAAATGGAGGGGGAAATTGTGTTGTAAGCATCTAGTATCGGCTGGAATCAGGTGGAGCAGAGCCCTCAAGACTAAGGTAGATAGTACAGCCTCTCCGATTTCCACATCTAATTTCTAAACTCATTACAGTTTTCCAATTCTATCCCTTGGACATGGAGACTTTCATGGTAACAAAGTTGTAGATACACCCAAAGAAGAGACTAGAGTAGAGATAGGATTATGAATGAGATTGAGCCAGAAACATTTTCCTTCAGTTTAGCCCCTTCCTACTTGTTTCCACACAGCTGAATTACCACTAAGCAAGAGATTCATGTTTTTACTCTGTAATTTGAGGAGTGCTCTTGCCGTGCTTATCAAGCTGCAGATGGCAAGGGCAAAAATCACCTCTGAAGTTCTATTTAATGCTCTTTCCCTTATGGCTATATCTCCTTGTCTGGACACTGCCATAACATTCAGTTCCAAATGCCACATCCTTGGCAGTGAGAATCTGTTGAGCAAGATGCCCCTTTGCATTTGACCGTGACCCTTTTCTCTTTCCTTCTCAGTCTTCAAGAATATATTCAGAAGAAAAATACTCTTTATAGAGAGAAATTTCTGTTACTGCATTTGGTTGTTATGCGACTGACTTTAGAAGCAGGTACACACAAGGGGACCAAACACCTAAAATTTTAAACCAACCCTATGAAAGTAACACTATTATTCTGAAACTTAATGGTAAAATTCTACTTTTTCCTTCTTTTATTCAAATACAAGGAGTATTTGTACAATTATTGGTAATAATTGTATACTTCACTCCTATTCAATTATTACTAACATTAGTAATATCACTAGTAGTAATAATACTAAATTATTACTTTGTAAAATTATTGTACACAGTTATAAAATTGTATACAATTATTAATATGCAATTGTTACAAGAAGTGTAGCTTTAGCTATGCTAGATACAAACAGTAAATTCATCTAAAATCTGCCCTTCAATTAGATACAGAAAAGAAAATACAAGTTTACTAAACAACACTTCTAAACTGCTAATGTTTTGAATCTGCTTGCAGAGCAGATTGAGCACATGCATGATAATGGCTGTGGTGCCTTTCAGAAATACCACCTATATACAGCCTCAGTCTTTGTTGGGAAGTGAAGGTGATGAACAAAAACAGGCTAGTATGTGTTCCTTGAGCAGCCAAATTGTATAAAACATATTCTGAAGGTGACTGTGTCTCTGATAATCTCACAACTTGGATCACTCAGATGAGTTAATTACTTGTTACTCAAGATACAATACAAAGGTCATAATTAGTTAGGGTCCTTATTGCACACTTCCCAAGCACTGGCTCTTTCAGAGGCATTCTGTCTTTCCATTTTTAGCAGTATGTGCATCTTCTGCACTTAGACAGAAAACTGGTTGGTGAGGTCAGCACATGGTCAACCCTTATTTTTTACACAAAGCAGTGCAGGGAGGCTGAGCAAACATGTAAGATTTCCATTCTGGTTGTGATGTGGTGTTGGAACTAGTGCTGGTACAAGACCTGGTCACCTTCTCAGTGTCTTCTATGAGCTTCGTCTAGAGGAATGTTGACTTTGGAAGCGGTTTGCAACTCTAAGTAGTTTTTCTGGAGAGAAGTTACCAGTGATGTTTCTACAATGAGCATAGTTCTGAATATTAGTTTTATAGGTTGTATGCAAGATTCATTCTGCTGCTGTTCACACAAAGCTTGTTTCTGTCAATATTAATTCCTTTAGGATATTTACAGAATGAATACAGAGATAGATGTCCTAGAGGTTGACACAAATCCATGGTCCCTGATGGGATACACCTGAGAATGCTGCAGGAGCTGGCGCATGTTATTCCTAGGACACTCTCCATCATCTTTGGAATGTCCTGTAGAACAGGGGAGGTGCTGGAGGACTGGAAGAAAGCCAATGTCACACCAGTCTTCACAAATGCCAAGGAGGACCCAGGCAACTATAGGTCATTCAGCCTCACCTACATCCCTGGAAAAGTCATGGAGTAGCTCATCCTGGCTGTTGTCTCCAAACATGTGGAGGATAAGAAGGTGCTCAGGAGCAGTTAACATGGATTCACCAAGGGGAAATCATGCTTGACTAACCTGATAGCCTTCTATGATGGAATGACTGGCTGGGTAGATGAGGGGAGAGCAGTGGATGGCATCTACCTGGACTTTTGACGCTGTCAAAGGTGTCAAGGCTTTTGACACTGTCCCTCACAGCATGCTCCTGGGCAAGCTCCAGAAGTGTAGGATAGATGAGTGGAGGATGAAGTGGATTAACAACAGGTTGGATGATAGAGTCCAGAGGGTTGTGATCACTGGTGCAGAGTCTAGTTGGAGGCCTGTAGCGGTGTCCCCCAGGGGTCAGTCCTTGGTCTAGTGCTGTTCATTTTAGTCATCAGTGATCTGGGTGAAGGCACAGAGTGCCCTCTCGACAAATTTGCTGATGATATGAAACTGGGAGGAGTAGCTGAAACCCCAGAGGGCTGCCCTGCCATCCAAGAGGGACCTGGACAACTGGATGTTGAGCAACCTAATAAAATTCAACTAAGCCTAGTGGAAGGTCCTGCACCTGGGGAGGAATAACCCCAGAAACCAGTACAGGCTTGGGACCGGCCTTCTGGAGAGCAGCTCTGCAGAGAAGGACCTGGGTGTCATGGTGAACAACAAGTTGACCGTGAGGCAGCAGTGTGCCCTCGTGGCCAAGAAGCCCAATGGGATCCTGGGGTGCATTAAGAGGAGTGTCTCCAGCAGGTTGAGAATGTGATCCTGCCCCTCTACCTAGCCCTGGTGAGGCCACATCTGGAGTACTGTGTCCAACTCCACAGTACCAGAGGGATGTGGAGCTGCTGGAGAGAGTCCAACGCAAGGATGATCAGGGACCTGGGGCATCTGCCCTATGAGGAGAGGCTGAGGGAGCTGGGCCTGTTCAGCCTGAAGAAAAGGCTGAGAGGGGATCTAATCAGTGTGTACAAGTACCTCAAGGGAGACAGTGAGGAGGATGGGGCTGGTCTCTTCAGTGGTGGCCAATGATAGAACTAGAGGAAATGGCCACATACAGAAGCACCAAAAGTTCCACAGGAACTTAAGGGAAATTTTTTTTAACAGTGCGGCTGACAGATCACTGGAACAGGTTGCCAAGAGAGGTGGTGGAATCTCCCTCTCTGGAGATCTTCAAAACCTGCTTGGTCGCAGTCCTGTGCCACGTGCTCTAGGTGACCCTGCGTGTGCAGGGAGGTTGGACTAGATGACCTCTAGAGGTCCCTCTCAACCTTAAGGATTCTATGATTTTGTGATATCCTAGAGGCTGACAGGGTAGAATGATGGCAGGCAGCATCTGAAGTACTGTAGTGCCATACACCAGGACAGTTACAGGTGGAACTCATTCAGAACAAAAATTTTTGGTTGAGTTGGTGAGATATGGCCAGATGAAAAGATTTTAGTAGAGGAGGCTTCTTTCAACTCTGGCACAGAAACTGCATTTTCATTGAAAGACTCATTCTGAAAGGAAATCCTGAGCTGCTTTGCCTGTTTACCAAGGTTAACCTAAAGCTCATTACCCAGTTCCCGAGTGCTGGGAAACATAATGGAAAAGAAGCAATTTTATTATGAATATACTGCAGAATGCTACTTAGACCCACCAAAAAGAACTGCAAATAAAATTTTTGACTACGGCTTAGGCTTAGTTGAAAATATTGGAGAAACATTGTGTGTAGCTCTGGAAATAAAATCTTCACTTATTAATTATGTGCTTTGACATTTTCATCATGGTGCCATTATGACTTACTTTAATGAAGCACATAAATGAAGTAAAAGGGCAGGTTTCCTTGAGACAGCTGAAAAGTAGGAAATGGTTAGTCAATCTATGACACAAGTAAGAGGGAGAGGGGGTGAGAAAGGGACAAAAACTTGCTATAACCATCTCTAAGGAAGGAGCCTTTTAGTTGAATTATCTCTTTTAGTTGAGTTATCCTCTTGAATTATCTGTAAAGTTGATGACCACTGCACAAATCTTTAAGTTTCTGTATACAGCTATTTTTTTCTTCTTTTTGAGATGTTATTTCAAGTGCTTTGTGACTAGTTTTGTTTCAGCAATACAAGAAAAAGGCCCTTCAGTCCCATGAAAACTGAGCAAGAGATGCAGCTCTTCCTGCCTTTCCTCTTTAATGGTTTCCCTCACCGTGAGAAAGGTATATCAGAAACTGCTAGCACATTCTCATGGTAGGGAAGGCCAAAGTCACTTTCTCCTGATATATTGTATCAAATCCCATTTAGAAACTTTCTGTCAGGCTGAAAGCAGCTCTGTTATGCTGTGGAAGCTTGTTGCCCCCTTATAGAAAGTGTATGGGAAAAGAGCTACAGCATTACTGGTGTTAACAACAGGGACGAAGAGATACTGTAGATATACTGTCTCTCTGCATGTATATGAGAAAAGGGATCAAGTCATTGTTTCTGACTCCAAAATTACCAAAGAAACTCTACATGTAAAGGTCAAATCAGCTCCTGTGTGCAGTCATGCCACCACTAGAGGGGGGGAAAAGCATGAAAAATACTGGTATGGTGTACACAGATTTCTGTCCTCTTGGATCCA
>VWPW01001173.1:0-253827 GCA_013389825.1 Crypturellus undulatus | reverse complement strand
CCCCCCCCCCCCCCCCCCCCCCCCCCCCCCATAATTGTCATTCTTTCATTGAGTTACTACATGTGTAGGACTGACTTGTGCATTTCTACGTCTGACACGGTATTCTTATATTCTATTGTTGCAGTATGTGCCTTTACAACAGATATTATCAGTATTGGAGGTGATGGATGAAGGGTGGCATGTAACTATCTCCAACCTGTTTATGCAGCATTGGGGCTATGTAACTTGTTGATATAACAAATGTGGAACAGATCACAAAATTAAACAGTTCAAGGCATCCAGAGAAGCAGGACTACACATGTACATTCATTTAAGATACAGCTAGCTCATGACCGACACAAATAAGCTACAAATCAGAGATTTTCTAGTTCCTACGGAGGTATTAAAACAGAGGGTGTACCACTGAACTATGTTCAATGTTGTATTATGGTTTCCCCTTTCCTATCAGTTCATGAACAAGTAGCTGCTATTTCTGTCCTTTCACTACAAGTGCATCATCTGAAATTATGAAATATCCATTAGCTGCAGTATTTCCTGTGCTCTTTGGAAACTACCTGCACAAAAAACAACTAACTTATCTCTTATTTTCAGACTTTCCTTTACCTTCCTTACATCATGCTCTGAGCAGACAAAAATCAGCCAGGGACACTTTATCAGCATATGACAAAAAATACCTCACAGTTCATCAAAACAGATCTACCTTGTACACCAACAGAACCAATGGAGCTTTTGAACCATTTGGCTGTTTGGAGACCTACAGCAGCAGTTCTGTAAGTAGGATTGTATGTTTACTGATTTATCTCTAATGTCTTTGAGATGAGGAAAAGAGTCCTGAAGTAGTGAGAGCTGAGCATGACACATTCCTTTTGTGCACTAAACAAATCACTGCTGTATTATAGAAACTGCGCAAGCAAATGGATGCAACATCCTTAGTTGTTTACAATTTCTTAGTGTCTATGAAACACTAATTGCTACCCTAGTGATCTCACTAAGGTTTTACTAATTATTTACTTGAGTCAAAATCCCTCTGAGCAGGAATGACTGCTGTGGCTCCTGTGCAAATGCCTTGGTGATCATCTGGGCAAGTAAGTGCACGGATATTGGCATGAGATGGATTGAAAGATGGTGTACAGTGCGACAGTGTGAAAGATGGTGCACAGTGTGACTGCAACTTGTAGAGCAGAAATATCATTAAATGAGAATGCTCCTAGGGTATGCTTGTTACACTTGGTATTAGAGGACTAAACTTTTTATGAAATGTAAATCTTACTTTCCCATTTTCTTATTGCTCAGTGTGCTGATTATTTGCCTTGCAAACATCAAGAGGTCATGGTGAAGATGGTGACATAAATTACCAACACTGACTTTGACAATGGCTATTATAGAGGATGAGACAAAACTTGATAAACAATTCAGAAATGTTTCTCAAAATAATTTGTGTTCCTATCTCATAAGTCATTTTGTGACAGAATATCACATGGTTAGGAAAGATTTGCAAATTATAGGCTAGAACCTTAGTTTGTGCAAGCTATGACTTGTCTTCTCTGCAACAGGAATCAATCATAATGGCCAACATTGCAAGGATGAGGGGATAAGAAAAAACAAGAGTCAACTAGAGAGGGAGCAAAAGAGGCACCATTATATCTGCTCACTCCTTTTCTCTGTGTAGCTTCAACAACATCTCATGTTGCTATAGTGATCTCTCAGGTGACTGGGATGAGGCAGCTCGCTATGCACACATAGCAAACAGGAAAAACATCTCAGCAAGTTTTTAATGTTTTCTAGCCTCCTTGTTCCCTCTTATCTGTATCTAATTGAGCTTCTAATTTCTGTCCACAAACACCAATGAGGAAGGAGAGAATGCTTAGAAATCATCCTCTCTAGAGTCAGCTAAATCTCTGCACTGCATCAGCAAATGTACAATGGTGATATCATTACTTCTGCACTGTATTGTGTGAAAATTGTTGGGAGACTGCAAAGCTGGACCTTAGTAATTTTCACTGTGGCAGGGATGGATCCAGAAGGTCTGCATGGACTGCCTGTGAGTACTATGTGAAATGGCTCAAACTAGGAAATGGGGAACTACTGTAAAATGCTCTCTCCAAAGTAGTTTTATATTCTACCAGATTCTTATTATGATGAGTGTAAATTTACATGTGCCTAAAGGGACTCTATATATGCCATACAGACAAAATGAGTGCTAAGTGCAACACTCAGAGCAGATTATTTGGTGGTAATTTCATGAGACAAAGAATAGAGTATGAATGTATTTTTTTCCTATATATATGAATTTTGGATACTGAAAGCAACTTTGTGGGGAGCTGAGACACGAAGAACAGTCATGAAAAATGTGAAAGTGTTAGATGTAGGAGTATATGCCAATACACACATTTATATTTATATGCCTTCAAAACTTCATGTTTTGTTAATGAATGGGGAAAACACCCAACTACACAATATGCATAGTTAACTTTGAATTCCAGAATACCATGTGCATGTAGTAGAAGGAGATGTAGAGACAGAAAGAAATCTTTGACCGGTGCAGTGTCTTGTCAAAATTTTACTTCTTGTATTTGTATGACCGCTTATGTGAGGCATAAATAGCTCATTATGAGTTAGATTATGGACTGATTGCTTTAGCTCGGGTAGAGCCTATTTGCTGGTTTGCATGTAGCTCCAAAATTACTGGAGGGCTGGTATCACTTTAGTAGATCATAAAATCATTATGGTTGGAAAAATCCTTCAAGATTGAGTCCATCCGGACTCTATGACACTGTACAGAATAATGTATAGGAATTTTATATTTAATGTTAAACTGGTGATTGTTAACAGTTTTGAAAAAGGTATCAACTCTTAGTGAAAGATATGTTGGCAAATGTCTTAAATTTGATGTTAGTGTTGGGGCATGATGCTTGCTAGAACTGAGGCAGTTTGAATCCAAAAGAATTTGGATGGTGGAGAAGACATGACAGAGGTGATCCAAATGGCAACTGAGCGGAACATAAATGATCTGAATTATTTTAGTAGTTATTTTTCTTTTACAGTATTATTGGTTAATCATATAGTCTTTTATAGTATTATTAACATACGCAGGAGCTAGCATTGTTAGCCATCCATTGACTATGTTCTCTGTAATCCCCTCGCATTTGCCAGACTGTTTTTGTATAGCCCTACTGTTGGTCCCTTTGTACTAGTTTGAGGAACTACTTTCATTTTTCCGCTTTGAGCTTTCTCTTTCTTGCTGTACATTGTTCTATGCTTCTCTTCCCTGCCCATCTCCACATGTCCTGTATAATACCGTAAACTATAACGTGATATCTATTTCCATTCCTCAATCACATCTTAAAACGCTGATTTGTTCTTCTGCATAGAGTGTGTGTTCCCGGTCCAAGGAGGCATTGTGTATATGTATACCTGCGCATCAGATACGTAGAATATTCCATGTATTGCATAGCATAATTTGAAAGTTGTTACCCTTCATCATATGCACTTGTTTACAGTTGGAGCTCAACATGACCTAATTTGTTCTACAAGGCACAGATTTATAGGTCATATCAAGAGTTAATCTCAAGGTTTTTACTCAGTGTAGCTAATGCTATCATGTACTCGTGTAAAGTTTGGTCCTTGACTTGTTGTATTCCTGCCTTTAAGACTTGTCTCCTTTTCTCACAGATTATAAACAACTACCTGGATGGGACTCGAGGGGCAGCAGACAGGGCCACCCCAAGTGGCATGCATTTCAGGGATAGCAAGAGAAAGGTGGACTATGTTCTAGCTTACCACTACCGAAAACGTGTTTCTCAGCACCAACCTGTCTCTGGCTCACTAGAGCCCCTGCACGGATTGGCCTCTTCAGCCATAGTCTTAAATGGAGAGACTGGGAAAAGGTGCCTTGAACAACTGCAGCAGCAGAGCGGTGAGCAGCATAAGCCACCAGAGCAGCTGGGGCTTAGCCCACTGGATGCATTAGAGGAAGAAAAACAAGTTCAGAGGAAAGAATATGAACGAAATCTGGTGGAAGCTGGGCTGGAGATAGAAAAAGATCTTGAGGTAAGAGCATGAAGGGTGCATGGTCAAGGATGTTGTGCTGCTTACGGATTGTTTTGCTTCAAGGCTGGGATGTTCTGGCTCCGTGCTGGAGGAAGAATTCTTCTCCCAGAGGGTTAAGCATCTCCAGTAGCTCATGGGTGTCCCTGAATGACACCGTCTGCTCAGAACATGATGTCTGCCATGGTGTCTGGTGTCTGCCAGCACATCTGTCCGATCTGTCCTAGCCACAAGACTTCCTTTGCAGGTATGGAAAAATCCACTACTGCTTGTCTCAGACAGGGGTTATGAGTTATAGTTCTAATAGGTATTCCAACCTTAAGCATTCTATGAGCTTTGTCACCTTGACATCGCCTTTGTTGTTGTTACTTCATTACATTGAAGAAAATCAGACCTATATTTTCTCTTAAAAAATGTAGCTTTTCAACTAATTTAGCCTCATATATTCCCTTATGCTTGCTTCTGTGCAGGTAGTATGTGCAGTTTCTCTTTGAGCCATGTTACAGTCATTTTTACCCGCTACTCTTGAAGATGATGTTACTACTAGGTTCGGATTTCAGGACTGAACACTTCTAGACCAGAATTAGGAATCTTCAGAAATATATTGCACAAATATTTCATGTGTGCTTAAAATACAGGATGTGGACAAAAAGATGGAGAAAACATATTTGTACGGGTTGGTTCTTGCTGCCCAGGAAATAGGTGGTTACTTTCCTGTCACTACACAGAAAAATCTGCAAACTATTCAGAGAGCTGAGCATGGGTCTTCCAAATCCCATGTAAATGCATGAAATACCGCAGTATCCTTTAGATGCTTTTGAAAGCCACAAATATATGTATTTCTTGAAGGAGAATTTCTAGAAGGTTCTAGTTTTATGTGCTCTGTTGTTTTTGACACGAGAAACTCTTTCCCTTCCTTGAGCTGTAGTTGTACCTAAATGATTTCATATAGTTTTATTGAAAGCTGAGACATGTTCTGCAAGAGGTATCTCCCTATGCTGCGGCATGTGTTACAGGTCCTAAGATGATGCTGATAGGCTGCTCAAATGGATAACCATAAATAAACTCAAAACAATTTTCCATGTTGCAGTTTCTGTTCACTCGTGACTTTGCCTTTGCACCTTTGACCTAAATAGATCTTTCTTCTCCATCTTATGCTATCTGCATATGGATATGATTTTTATCTTTATCTTTATGAATTTTTATTTTTTATTATAACTTTATTATTATTTATTTAAGAACAATGGGATATCCTCAACACCACTTTTCCTGGAACAGCATCAACTGAAGAAATCTGTGCTAGATCTGTGGTCTTCAATGTTCATGCCTACACAGTCCTCTCTAGGTAGTCTACAATAGCTTTCTAGCTTGGAGAGAGAAAAAAAAATGGTAGGGACTGTGTGGATCTAGTTCTTGTTAGCTCAGTTGTTTGGACCAAAAAATAAAAGGAGTCAGGACATTGTGGTGTGTGTGTTTTTTTTTTTTTTTTTTTTTTTTTTTTTTTTTTAGTAGGAGTTATGAACTTATTTACTGGATAATATATATACAGTGAGTACTAATGACATCTAGTCTTCTTGTGGCTAGAAAAGTCACTTAACCTGTGACCTCAGCTAACCCTAATTAATAAAGACTGTTTTGTTGATTTAGGTTAATCAACTAAGCACAGCATTTTTTTGCATCTTAGTCTGCTAACCTCTCAGAAGATTAGAATCCCTCCATTGCTGCTTTGTTGGTCTAAAATATGTTAGATGTCAGGAATTTCATCCCTAGGAACACAGGACAACATAATGACAATTTAAGAATTTGAATTTTATTTCTACATACAACCCTTCTACAAACACGAACTTCCACATGTGTATGTTTAGTGGAGTATGTTTGTATATGCGCACATGGGTATCTGAAGATGAGTATGTATTTTTTGTCTGTTTCAAATAACTTGCTTCTTTAAGTCCAGCAATTAATATGGCTGTTTTGTAATAGATAGTTGAGGGCTATCTTTATTTCTATTGTCAGCTCATTAGGTAAAAGAATAGAGATGAGTGAATAAAAGAAGATATATAATTTGCATGTGAAAGGGTAATATTACCTTTATGCAAATATTTAGAGAATAGGCAGGACTGTGGAACATCTCCATAGGCATCCAGGTATTATTTCTCAATTAAGAGTTTTTTTGACTAGTTCTCAACTTTCTATCTATCATACATTACTCTGCTCTCCAGAGAAATCTTGTTCGCTCTCTCCTCTTCCCTCTCTTTCTCTCTTGTTTTTTTCTCCAATTAAAGTATTATCTTGGATATACAAGGCAGGGTATACAATGTGCATGAAGCTGTGTTAGAGCTTCTTCCCATTTAATGTGACACTGAGTAGACATTATGATGGATGGTAGTAACTAGATGTAGTGACCTTCTTACCCTGCTGAATAATTGATTCCTGACCTAACGCATTTACTAATGTGTTATAACAGTTTTTGGCACAATCTGCTTTCAATCTTGGTTTTTGTGTTACCTGAGACCACAGGTCAAGTTGAAGGAGCTTTTTGGTTGATTATCCTGAATTCAACTCATAACATTTGAGTGGTCAAGTTTTGCTTGTGCCCACAAAAGCAATTTAATTCAGGCTTATGATTGTGGGTGGAAGGGATAGAACAGTCAACCAAACTTCTATTCAAATCTGCTAACAGCAGCAGAAAAACAAAGAACTTCTGTTTTGTATGGCTTACAATAGATAAAAAGAATGTATCTATGACTGATCTGTTCGATGTTATGGAAGTAGATAAAATAATTATGGTATTGACTCTTGCAGGTGTCTTTAGAATTGACTAATTTATATTCTAGGGTGTTACATGGATAGCCCCAGTCAAGATAGATCCTGTAAATGCTTATCAGCACAGTGTTAAGAATTATCAAGCTTTCCTTCCCCTCCTTCAAAAGTAACACACATGAAGAGTACAGTAAAATTGCTTTCCAAAGACGTTTCTGCCCAAATCCATATTCTTTAGCATGTTTTCACAAAGTGCAAAGTAAGGTCAGCAGGTCATATTTATCCTTGCGAGTTAGCTGGCAAACCATGTCTGTCAGTTCCAAATAAGCCCTATTTAACACCCACTGAAATGGGTCAAATTCTGCTATAAGTTTGCAGGAAATTAGATGTACACAGAATAGGATGAGGCTTAGAAAAGGCCAAGATATGCTGAAATATTCTCAACTATTCTACCTTGTTTCCTAGGAAGGGCAATAAATGTGGTTACCTCTGCCAGCAGTACTTGATGTTGAGTACATCATTTGAATTGTACTGCTGTTTTAGAGACTGCAAAGGTATGTTTTGTATTCAGATAGTATTATATGTGGCAAAAGTGTAATTGAATGAGAAGGTATTGGAGATGCATCTCGGTATTCTGACAAGGTAGACCACTTCTCAACATGTTAGAAATGAAACATACTTTCTTAAATAGAGTTTAAGAAATGAAAATATTAAAAAAAAAAAGTTACTTTTAAAAATAAGTGTAAATGACCATCCAAAAACCTCATCTAACTTGAATTTTTGAGCTAATGTGTTTCTGATGTTTATAAGCTGTTGACTTAAATGTACAGGTAAGGAAGTCCTTAAGGTCCTATAAATGAGCTTATGCAGTGGTGTTCCCCCTTCTCCTCCTCTCCACCCCCCTCCAAGATGTGTTTTTGTGGTATAATGTACTCTCCATTTGCAAAACTTCATCTTCCAATGAACAAACCCAAACAGCTCAATGTTACGCAAGGGTTTAAATCTCCCTGTTTTGTCTAAAAGGTGATAAATATGTTCCTCTCTTACAAATGGGAGAAGGCTGTATCTTTTGTCTTCAACTGTAAAGGGCAAGAGTTACCAAAATTATTCACAGAAGAGTTTCCTTCTCCCTCCCTCCCTTGTTCTCTCTCCCTTGTTCTCCTCCCTCCCCTATCTCCACTTCTTGCTGAGGACCTATCTGCTAAGCAGTTCAAACAGTACTCCTGCTATGAAAGTTGTATGTGGAGTAATCACAGAATGGTTGAGGTTGGAAGGGACCTTTAGAGATCATCTAGGCCAACCCCTCTGCTCCACAACCTCTCTGGGCAGCCTGTTCCAGGGCTCTGTCACCCTCAGAAGAAAGAGGCTCTTCCTCAGGTAAAGATGGAACTTCCTGTGTTTTAATTTGTCCTATCCCTGACCACCATCATCTTTACCTCCTCCCCTCTGGTATTTTTGCATGTTAAGATTCCCTCTCATATTTCATATTCTCTCTGTTAGTGTACTCCCTAATATCACATTTATGTCAAATAACATATTGCAGGTTTTTTTTTTATTTGTAATAGCTGTAATAGCTACATTATGTTGGTATTGATTGGCTATCGGAATTCCAATTATTCAAACTGAAAAGTATTAACATTTTCAGGTAGGAGATTAATTCCTTTGTATAGAATTTTTTTTTCTTCCCTTGGCATAACTATTTTGGTATAAAATATTTCAACATTTAAATAAAAGATGAAGGATATTGATAAGATGAGGGATATGTAATATTAAACTGAGAGTAGTCCTGAAAGTGTTCTCTCTATCCCCTAAATCTATTAATGTGGCTTGCAGATGATTCTAAGAAAATATTGATGCCTTTAGTGACTGTGAGAAATTTCTTATGTACTCAGTATTAACATTATACTTGTCTCAATATGCGCTTTGATCTAGCATGCAGAAGAAAGCTAAATAGTAGCTTCCATCAATTTTAAAAGCATAAAGAAATCTAATATATATCTAAGACTGTTACCACATTAATGAGTACTTTCTATGGCAATGAGAGTATGCAGGGTAATGTAATATTGGAAGCAGTCTTGCGTCTTTTGTACTCTGAATCTTTGGACTAGGTACTCAGAACAAGGGAATGACAGTGCTATTAAGAGTATCTTTGTGTTCCCACTATATAAATACTTCATGGCATTTTTTTCTACTTCTCTAGTTACAAAAATATTAATTAGTTAAAACATGTTCTTGGTATGTTACTTATGTGGAACTGAAACAGAATACAGAACTATTATTAAATTCAAATTAAGTTTGAGCAGGTAAGGAAGGGGTTTGATAAACACTGAAATGGCTTGAAGAATGTTAGACATGGTGGTTAATATCCCCTTTGCACTTAGTGTTCTGGTTTGACTTCCATCAACTGTAGGGGGAGCCTCTTTCACGTTTACCAAATGCTAAAACGATGAGAATGCTCACAAAAAAAGGCTCTGCTAAAGCATAGTGGGGCAAGAACTTGGTACATACCTTTTTAGGCCCTCTTAGGAAAGGGGAGGGAAAAGCAGAGAGAAAAAAAAAAAAAAAAAAACGATGCTTCCCTCACCCATAGATCAATTACTGCAAATATTTTTAAACTATCCGTCATCTTGTTTGCAGTAGAAATTTTAGTCTTTAAAATAAACGCATGTAGAGAATTAGAAGAACAATACAGGAGGCCCCGAGGAATGCTGAACCATGCTGGTGATACTGCAGTACTTAGCCACCAGAAAAGGCTTGCATGCTCAAAGAGTGGTAAGTTCTCTAAGCTGTTGAGCAGTTCAGCTTGAATAGTAGTTCTACAAAACTAAATTAGTAAAATATGAGATAGATCTGGGATTTCGGTCTTCACGTTTCTTGCTTTCTGCCCTTTGGCTGTTGCTGTTGACTGAGATGCGGAAGCAGCTCCAACAGGTGCAGGGGGAGCACCACCTCAATATGAAATGGAAACAATTTGGAATGAACACTGGTTTCATGCTAAACATCTTAAGAAACAGTAGTGGAAGTCTCAGTTAAAGACACAAAGTCATTTGCTTTCATACTCAACCAGTGCAAGAATTTTTGCTTTGCATTGGAAAGAAGTACAAGAGTTTTTGAGTTCGTTCTGCTAGATGTGTTTTGCACTCTATAGAGTGTTGCATTGTCTAGTGATATTAACACAAATAGGAGTGTTTTGTCAAGCTGTGTACGGAGAAGAATACTGGAAAAAAAGCAATTTTTAGAAATAAGAATTCCTCTAAACACAAACCATTTCTTAAATCCTTTCTAGAGCTAAGTTTTTTAAGTAAATGCTCATCTCCTATCTCAATAGTCATTTCAGTAGTTGATGAGACTTGATGGTAGAAAATGATAGAAAAAAAGATTAGTTAACAGTTCCCCCCGACAATAATCCGAATCAATAAATATAAATAAAATGGAGGGAGAAGTGAAGAGCATGGGTCACTCCTGTGTGTTGGATCTGAGGGACATGACCATAAGTTCAACTTCTGTTTACACTTGAACTCTGCTCATGATGACTAAGGTCACCTATAGCCTTTTGTAGAAGACAGCCCGGCTTGTGACTGCTATTATTCTTATTACCTTTTTTTTTCCTCCAATGTCAAAAGATCTGTTTTGCATCCTGGAAACAACGGCAGGAATATAACTTCTCCAGTGGAACTCTACTCCAGTATTTCTGCCTATGTCAAATTTGGCCCAAAGTCACTTTTCACACTTCATGCCACCTAAAATCTCTACCTATTTGCATTGTCACAGGTAACAAAATGGAGCCAAATGCTACTTTAGTTCTTAAATGAAAGGTGAAAAGGAGTGAGGCTTGGTTTATATTATTTTAATAGAAGGTTTTGCAGAGTGAGGCTGTAATTCAAGGACAAACAGTAGACATCTGAAACCAGGAAAACATTTTTAAAGGTCTAAAACATTTTGCTTTAATGTATGAATGTTTAATTCCTAAATTGCAACTTCTGCTGATACCTGTGTTTATCATAAAGGAAACAAACAAGTAAGCTACATAGAGGCTTGTAATCTGATTGTTTTCAGCCACAAGTTGCTTTGCCATTCATCACAAGTTTTCCTTAATCATAGGATAAGCATATCATGCAAAACTGTATCACATTTCTTTTTATTGTCCCAAATTCTGCCTGAGTAGTTAGGGATGCCCTATTTAGGCAAAAGGATGCTCTACAGTGTCCAGGAATCAGGCTATGCAATTCCTATCAATATTATTGGGAGTTAGGTGACGAAATCCCTACGCACAGGAAGGGAAAATTCAGTGGTGAATTCTCTTCTTTATACACAGGGCTGATAACTGTGCAGACTAGTAAGTTCTCCTGAAGTATATCTAGTAAGAACTAGGTACTGATTTCAGTACAATTACTACAGCTTAGCATTAACATAACTGAGATTTCATTACGTAAAACTAAGTTCTTTGGTTTGAACAGTAGCGTAGTTTTTCATTTGTGGAATTTGTGAGGCTGAGTGATTTATGAAAATGGTGAATATGTTTGAATGAATATGTCTGCTTTAGATCCATACCCATACTCTATTTATTAGGAATTATCAAATACTGCTTGCATCTCCCTTCAGTTTCTGGATGCCTCTAATCATTTCAGAGGATGATTGAACTGGTTAAAAGAATTGAGACCTATATTATACATTTAAGGAAATTCTTCATGTAGAGTTAAGTGAGTGATCTTGGAATTTCAGCAGAAGTCTGGGGATAAAGTAACTGAAGGAACTATGTTTGAAAGAGAATGAATTACCAGTAGTTAGGAAAAAAAAAATGGAAG
Organism: Crypturellus undulatus; assembly: GCA_013389825.1. Taxonomy (NCBI): domain Eukaryota; kingdom Metazoa; phylum Chordata; class Aves; order Tinamiformes; family Tinamidae; genus Crypturellus; species Crypturellus undulatus. The sequence goes on along the minus strand of VWPW01001173.1, from coordinate 242,215 downwards.
TTTGTACACAGTTGTTCCTTGTTACCTTCATAAAACACAACCTTTCTAGAGAAAGTACAGAGACACAAGAGTCAGAATAATTCTCCTGACAATGTCAAGGCAACCATTACTTTCTGTAGATTAGTATCGATACTGGAAGAGCATCAGTGTCTGTCTTCTAGGGGATTATTGGGCATCCTTCATCAATCCTCACTATTCATGCACTAAAATTGATCACAGGCCTATATGAAGTCATAATGTCAGAGTGTTTGCTCATCTTTTTGGGAATACTTCATGCATGGAGACTTAATACTTCAATATTTTTGATCTTTCAAAGACTTCTGTACAAGTTTTTGTTTCTCCCAGATTATCTCCTGTTCTAGAATGATGTTGCTTTTAAAAATTTGCTCACCCATGCCCCAAAGTTGGCAAAACTGTTTTTATTAAAAATCGACATTTGCTTATTAGAAGACTAATGAAGTGTAACTTTTGAAGTGAGTTGTTCAACAAGGCTGTTGAGAGCATCAGAGTAGCAGTGTAAATCAGAGCTTGCACCTTGAGAGTTTTAAATTTGTATTTTTTTTAACCTACGTTCTACAGTTCATCGGTGACTCTCAAAGTTTTTGTTGGTTTAGGGATGCTTTGTTAGATCTTTACAGACTTGCAAATCGATTCACAAAAAAAAAATCATAAAATCATAGAATCATAAAATGCCTAAGGGTGGAAGGGATCTCTAGAGGTCATCTAGTCCAAAACCCCTGCACACGCAAGGCCATCTAGAGCTCATGGCACAGGACCACATCCAAGCGGGTCTTGAAGGTCTCCAGAGAAGGAGACTCCACAACCGCTCTGGGTAGCCTGTTCCAGTGCTCTGTCACCCTCACTGTTAAGAAAGTCCCGTGGAACTTTTTGTGTTTCAGTTTGTGGCCATTTCCTATTGTTCTGTCGATAGACACCACTGAAAAGAGACCAGCCCCATCCTCCTCACTGCCTCCCTTGAGGAACTTGTACACACTGATTAGAGACCCTCTCAGCCTTCTCTTCTCCAGGCTGAACAGGCCTAGCTCCCTCAGCCTCTCCTCACAGGGCAGATGTTCCAGGCCTCTGATCATCCTTGTGGCCCTGCGCTGGACTCTCTCCAACAGCTCCACATCCCTCTTGTACTGTGGGGCCCAGAACTGGACACAGTACTCCAGAGATGGCCTCAACAGGGCTGAGTAGAGGGGCAGGATCCCTCCCTTGACCTGCTGGAGACACTCCTCATAATGCATCCCAGGATCCCATTGGCCTTCTTGGCCACGAGGGCACACTGCTGCTTCATGATCATGCCTGTCATCTACCATGACGCCCAGGTCCTCTGCAGAGCTGCTCTCCAGTAGATCAGTCCTCAGCTTGTACTGGTGTCTGGGGTTATTTCTCTCCAGGTGCAGGACTGTGCACTTGGCCTTGTTGAATTTCATGAGGTTTCTCTCTGCCTGGTTGTCCAGTCTGTCTGCCCTGCCATCCAGGTCTCTCTGGATGGCAGGGCAGCCCTCTGGGGTATCAGCTACTCCTCCCAGCTTTGTATCATCTGCAAACTTGCTGAAGGAGCACTCTGTGCCTTCATCCAGGTCATTGATAAATAAATTGAACAGGACTGGACCAAGGACTGACCCCTGGGGGACCGCAGGCCTCCAACTGGACTCCGCACTGCACCCTCTGAGCTCTGACATCCAGCCAACTCCATATCCACCTCACCAACCGCTGATCCATCCCACACCTCCGGAGCTTGTCCAGGAGGATGTTGCAAGGGACGGTGTCAAAAGCCTTGGTGATGTCAAGATAGATGACATCCACCGCTCTCCCCTTATCTATTGAGCTGGTCATCCCATCATAGAAGGCTATCAGATTAGTCAAGCATGATTTCCCCTTGGTGAATCCATGCGGACTAGTCCTGAGCACCTTCTTGTCCTCCATGTGCCTGGAGACAACGGCCAGTATGAGCCGTTCCATCACTTTTCCGGGGATGGAGGTGAGGCTCACTGGCCTGTAGTTGCTCGGGTCCTCCTTCTTGCCCTTTTTGAAGACTGGTGTGACATGGGCCTTCTTCTAGTCCTTTGGCACCTCCCCCGTTCTCCACGATCTTTCGAAGATGATGGAGAGTGGCTTAGCTATGACATCCGCCAGCTCATGCAGCACTCGGGTGTGTGTCCCGTCAGGGTCCATGGATTTATGAGTATTGAGTTTCCTTAGGTGATCTCTTACCCAGTCTTCCTCTACCCCGGGCAAGTGTTCCTCTTTACAGGCTTCTTCTCTTGTCTCTATGGTCCGGGACTCTACAGGGCTGCCCTTGGTAAACACCGAAGCAAAGAAGGCATTCAGCAACTCTGCTTTTTCTGTGTTATTCGTAACCAGGGTGCCCATCCCATTCACCAGTGGAACCACATTTCCCCTGACCTTCCTTTTGCTGTTTATATTGAAGAAGTTTTTCTTGTTAATTTTAACATCCCTCACCAGACTAAGTTCCAAATGTGCCTTAGCTTTCCTTGTCATATCTCTGCAATTCCCTGACTACACTCCTGTGTTTTTCCCAAGGGGCCTGTCCTTTTTTTCCACATTCTGTATGCTGCCTTCTTCTGCCTGAGCATTGCCACAGGCAAAATGCGCTTTTAAATGCACTAAGATCCTTTGTAATTTAGTGCTAATGCTCATGTTTTCCTTTGACTACTCTATTAAAATTACCAGTTCAGTCCCTGGCAGGACAAGAGCTCTACAAATCAAAAGGTTTTTGGGTTTATATATATATATGTATATACATAATGTTTATTTATTTATTTAAAACCTGATTTTAGGATTATAAATTATTATAAGCTGTAGTTTTTGATTAATTCATTGGTAACGCTTCTGATCCAAGTATGACAATTCCATAATAATGTGTTATGCTCCCTTTAATTAATACTCAAATTCCATTATTTCATAAATATTATAACTGGAATTATACAGTAAAACTAATTTTGTTAATGGTGTAGAATTCAAAGTACTGAAAAGGACTAAAAAGTAGTTCTAAAATATATTCCTGTGTTTGTATGTGTCATTAGTAATTATCAAAGAGTAGTTACCATATGATTACAGAAACTGTGAAATTACAAAATTCCATTTAAGAAGTGTAGTTAAAGAACTATAGATTTTAAAAATTGAAAACCAATCCAAATCAGGATAAGTCTGATTACTGCTGTTTATATTATTGTTGGGAAATTCAAGAAATGAGAAACTAGTATGTTTTGAATAAATACAGAACAAAAGAATAGAGTCTGTTTTACCAAGATTATCCTTCGAGTGGAAGGAAATGGAACAGACTAGCCTAACAAATTGCAGTGGGAGTAGAAAGAAACAGTGATATATGCTATGAAACAGAGATATCTACTATACTCTCAAACTTATGTAAATGCTATGTCAGTCTGAGCAAGAATGTTACAGCTAAAGATATTATAAAGCATTTAAACTAGCCTTGAAAGCAAATATAGCATTCATATAATTGCCGATCAGAACATGCAGTAATAGAGGGGGGACTTTTATGTACTGTTTCTCATATAGACCAAAATATGCAGTTAGATTTTTGCTGTATCTTACTCTACTCATTTCATATTGATTGCCAATTACTACTTGCATCTTCTAACTATTTTTGCTAGTTTGCTTTTTCTCATTACCACTTTTTCAGCATAATTTAATCTCTGACATCAGACCAATGTCCAATTGCATGTTGTGAAGAAAAAGTACCTTTTAATAAGTATTAATTAAACAGATTTAGTGATGTTCCCTAAAAATAAAACCACAGTTCGTTTACTGTATTTACTGTTTTTGTATATATGTATATATGTGTGTGTGTGTGTACATGTACTTACTGCGAAGCCCCAAAAAGGGTAAGAATTTTTTTTTTCTTCTATTTTTTAATCTGGGGTATTCTTTCTGATAAACTTAATTAAGTTAATGGTATTGTTTGATGCATAATTAATGAGTTAATGATATTGTTTGATGCGTGATCACCTCTGAACTTTTCTTGTATGTTGACACTTACCATACAGCATTTGCAGGATTGTGAAAACAGGGAATGCTGTAGCAGTTTCCCTGCTAAGACACCATGTCCTGAGATGGTTTCTGAGTCAGGTGGTCATAGAAATCCTTATAAATGCACTACAGTAAGGAACTCCAAACATGGTGTAATAGAGCTTTTACTAGAGGAAGGTTGTTTGTGAATACTATTAAAATGCAAACTTAAGTGTGTGTCCCTATCAGAGCTTAAAAAAACAATGGTTAGATTTGGTTAGCCCTTAATGACACAAAGAGAATTCTTTGCTTCAGAAAGCACTCATGAATAGCTACCTTGATGTATATAGAGAAATGCATGTAAGATTAAAGGCCTTGCAGGATGTGACTACAGGTTTTACTATGTGACCTACAGATAAGATTTGTCTCAAGTATTGTTGTTGTTGAAGCAATATAAAAAGTAGACAGAATTTTCCCCTGCTCAGGAATGATTTTTGTTATGAAGGGTTTGGCTGTTTTGTTGTTGAACATATCTACCCATTATGGAGACACAACCTAGCATAATATTTGGAACTCTGTCACAAAAGTGCCTTTTCTGACTTTTTAATATTTTTTGTTAAATTGTAATTTCTAATAATATTCAGTGTGGCAGAAGTATGGGGAAAATATGGCAGAAATATGCTGAAGCAAAGCAGAAAAAAATGTTCAGTGTGATGTAATATTTGGAGAAAAAAACACAAAAACAAACAAAGCAAACAAAGATATGTGGACAGAGCGAAATGATGCAGAGCAAGCAAAAATGTTTATGAATATGGCAAAATAAAGAGTACTTCTAATGAGATATTAAAGGGAATTAAAATGCAGATGAGGGTATTATCAATGTGCAGCACCATGCTTATTAGGAAAATCTGTTTTGGATTTCCTGTAAACTTCAAATTGTGTGATACCACCAGGATTGGAATGAGAAGTCTTACATTCTTGCTTTGCTATTCTATTTCTCTTAAAGTAAAAATCTTTGGCATAGGATGAACAATACGAGTGTTAACATCATACATTCTGCTAAATATAATTTTGGAGGGGTATTATTTGGATGTCCTCTTGCCAAGATTCTCCATTAGACTCTGCTGTAATAATTCAAGGAATCACTTTTCCTTGCTTGAAGATTTATTCCGATCACAGTGCTGTTGTCCTCTACTCACCTTTGGACCTGCAAGTGTCTTAACAGTGTATGTCCAACAGCTTGGTCTCTGCACTTCATCTTGTTGTGCCTTGCTGGTTTGGACCTGCTTCTCTAGGACATCCTGTGATATAGACTAGCTCTATTACATCTGAGATGATTGCTGATCTGCTGGAAATACAATCTCGTCCCTTGCACTCTGTGTTGCTTAGCACAAGAAAAAATGTTTCACTGCAGAAATGGCACTATTCAGCTGCAGCAAGATGCTTTTGCTCTTCTCCATACCTTGTTTTAAAACCTAAACTGAATAGTATCAGGACTATCAGTATAATTTAGCAATAATTAAGATGGTATTACTGGTGAAACTGGAGTCAGAGACTGTAATCTGAGATGGATGGACTTTTGAAGCAATATAGGCTTTGAGAAAGTATAAATTTAAACATGCTGTGATACTTGACTATGAAAATGTAGTAAAGGGAGACATATTGGTGACCTTTTCTAGCACCCGCTTTCCGCATCTATCTTAATATTTCCAGACCCATTGCAGAAAATGACACGCTTTTCATAGTAATTTTCAGACCACTTCTGGGCATCGTTATATGTTAGGTTACCCAAATGGAGATTGTTAGGCTCAGAAGCAGGCATAGAGCAGGCATGCATCATATGATTTATTTCAAATGTGCTTCTATTTACTACTGTTGACAACTGCAAAAAATAATAGAACAATTTTCCTAATACTCTGCAAGAAGAGAAGCATGATTTTCCTCAAGTAACCAGAGTATTTGGATGCATGACCAAAGAGCACCATTAGCTTTCTGTTGGTTTGTTGATGAAGATGAAAGTATTTAAGGCCTTTAATTCTCAACAATAAAGTATATCGAGAATCTTTTTTTTTTTAAATGCTGCGTTTAACCTTTTTTTTTTTTTTTTTTCCTTCAATCAGTTCTTGCAATTTCCAAATTCCTTTTCAGCTTCTCCCCTTGCCAGAATTGTTCTTTCTTGTCAGGTCATAACCTTTAATTGTGCCTATCTGAACAATGCTGTTAATGCAGTGGAGCTGCATTGTCTGATAGCCTAATCTTATAATCTTATTAAAACATCAGAAGGGAGGCAATTGTTTCATCATCTTTATTATTTGTTATAACCACCAGATGGTAACATAATCATAATTTGAAGACAGAGAGAGTCTATAGTGGTCAGAGCACCCATGCATCAGCCTAGTGCTCAGCCACTAAGTGAACAGCTCCTAATCAACTGTGGGTCCATCTATCATTCAGGTGCCTCCTGACTAAGGTATGACACAAAAGCCTATATTCTTTTCAAGGATGGTACACTGTATTGCTGACTGTGTCTTTTGTTTATGTAATTGACTGATGGAGAACTAACAACAAGAGGTAGGGTGACTGATGCTGGGGAAAAAGTAAGTGTGAAAACACTTTAGTTAGTTTTAGTTAGCCTGTTAGTTTTTGTTAGCTGTAATGACCAAAAGAATGACCAGAAAGTTTCAAATTAAACTAATCTAAAGCAATATGCTGTATCTAACAGTGACAATGAGATTTTTTTAAATTTATTATTAGGAAATAATAAGAACAAGAAATGCATTTATGATACTTCTTCTCTAATGTTATTTTAGACTCTAGATATTTTCAGGTGATTTTATGTACTTGACATAATTTGTCTTTCTAGTAAACTTTAGTGAAGCTCTCTTCCAAATTCTTGCGCATGTTTTTCCTTTAATGCTTGTAATACTCTTCCATGTTTTGTGAAGACAAGCATTGCCTACTGCATGGACTTGTGTCCTTTTGTTGCCTTGGAACTTCATTCCCATTAGCTCCACCTTTTACCATTCCACTGTTTTTCCTTTTGATATTTTAACCCCTCTTTTCAGTAGGTTTATTTTTTTTCCCTCTTGTTTTCCTTGAATCTGCTGTAATGAGGGCTTAATTTGAATTTCATTAATCCCTTTACTGGTAACATACCTGTTATCTGGTCTAAAGATTGATTCAAAGCTCTTGCTGCCTCGTACGGACAACTGCTTATGATATAAATATCTGTGAAGATTAGTGTCTCATTCCTTCAAGGGGAATTACATTCTGCTCTTTTAAACATTAACTCTTTTGTCTCAAGGACTTTATGGATTTTACTATTGGTAACCTAGTTTCATATGATGTATTTTACAGATGATTGGCTTGTATTACTAGCTAATTTGGCAATGAATGTAATGAGGCCAGCTGATTAAGCATTTTTCCATTCACCTTGCCAAAATGCAAGAGGTGATAGAGTAGACACTCCTATGTTTATTTTTCTGTGGAGTCTGATTAGGGCATTTTCTTTTTTCTTTTTCTCTTTTTTTTCCATTTTAATATTATTTTCTAGTATCCTTCAGTCTTAGACGATGTATTTAAAGTGTAATTTGCTTTGATAGCAAGGGAATTGAGTCTTTGACATCACTAAGATTTGTTTATGAAGTTAATGTAAACGGATACAGTTTTCCTCTGCTGCTTGAAAGTCACACTTTTCATACCATAGTAATTAATCACCATAGATAAATACATAGAAAATAACGAGGGAAATACGCTAATTTAAAAATTAAAAATATATCCTTAGATATTTTCAGAAAGAATCGAAAAGGAATGGCAGTCATGACATATATGCAATCTACCTCTGTATTGGTTCTGTAATGAATAGTGCAATAATGCTGAGTTCTGTTCCTTTTGTGTATTTGGCAGACTTAACAATTCTACGTTTGTGCTTGAGTTTCTAACAGCTCATTTACGTTCTGTAACATGCTGTTGAATGTATTCCTCATGTTCATGTCTGTATTTTTAGGCTTCCTATACCATCTTCCATTCAGAGACCCTTTCTGTCTATAGGTGATTTGAGAAACAATTGCAAAGGATGTGCAAAGCCAACTGTTTCATTCCACAATGCTTTATCTAAGGAATTAAGGTCAGATAGTTTCTTTTAAATCATTTGGACCAGAGCTTTCATTCCAAGGTGTTCTGTTCTTTGCTTATGAACACTACTAGGTTCTTAGACGTTTATGTTTGGAGGTGGGAGTAAGAGAATAAAATAAACAGGCCATTAACACTGTCACTGTTGGTAGAGATGAAGAAAGCGAAAGGCAAGCTGTCAGAATGTACAAATTATTGTAGCTTTGATTAAGATCTGAAACTTAGACTTGACCACATCTGCTTAGTGTATTGTTAAACAGCTAAAAATAAACCAAATTGTGTGAACTACACGGAGTTTAGCTTTGCTGTGCCTGAACAGACCTGTTCTAAGATTCTTCTTATTGGAGCTGTTGGTATTCACTGTTCATTTTTTTGGGATACAGTTACAGTCATTTATAAGGTTTATGGTGGATGCTGGAGAGCCATATGGTAAAGGTAATCTGTATCCCAAAGAAATAATGGAAAGCAAAAGGTAAAATGACTACCATTTTGGAAGGAAAATGGGGGAGGGGGAGATGATGATATTCATGGTATGGTTATTGTCTGTGAACTTACTGATCTACTCCACCCTTTTCTATTTAGTATTTGAGCATGCCTTTTTTAGAAAAGGCAGGTTCCTTTATCTTCATTTAACCAGTGACAGACAAAATGTAAGCTATTTGCCTATAAGTATTAAAACAACATGAGCAGGAGTTGCCCTGGGTGGACAGGACATCACCCTACCTTCTACCTCTCCACTTTTTTCTGTGGTAATGTAATTGACAAATGTTTTATAAATGTTTTTGCCTCTTAAAATGGTAAAATGGCAAAATGCTACTCCTTGTACAGATTGAAACACAATAATTTCAACACAAAATATGCTTTCCCAGTCATTATCTGAATCTGGTCATGTAGTATCATTCCATCATGCAGTACTCATGCATGGAGCCAAAAGCTCATTATTTGGCTCAGCTTTTGTAAAACATATGTGACCAAAGACATGTGATAGTAAGAAGTAATTGACTTTTTTCCCCTTTTTTTTTATATTATCACGTCATGTTATTTGCCTGTATCTCAGGAGTGGTATCAGAAGACTAGCCAGTACTTTTGATCAATTGTGTTTGCAAACATAACTGATCCATTTGGTGAGTGCATGAAATGATGATTACTTTTCCTGAACTATCAGGAACTGAAACCTACTTCTCTAAAAACTCGTTGCTTACCTTGTGTAGCTAGTATGACACATATCAGCAGAAGATATCTGACTGTATTAATTGAAGTCATTACATACTTGCTCTCTGAATATGTTTGCTATTTTCCTGTCTGTTTTATGATCGATCATAGAAGGATAAAATGTTGAATGCCTAGATAGTTTGTCTTTTTAAGAAGGAAATTTATATTTTTCAGCTTTTCAGTTTATACTTTTCCATTTCATATGTATATATAACATTATAAGAAAATTCAGTATTCCTTTGGGCTGGTGGATAAAATAAAAATTAGATAGCAGTTAGTCATTTTTGTTCAGGTTCTTTCTGTCCATCAGTGCTACCTTCTTCTTCATAATGGCATGCACTGCAAAAATCTACTTCTTTAGACAAGTATTTTAAAATAATTATTTATCAAAAAATGATTTTTCGATATAGTATGAGTGATGGATTATTTCATCACAAGGAAATCATGAGAAAGACTTTCCAAAATGCAGCATTCAGCAATGAATTTCATAGGTGTGGAGTTGCCGGGAGCAATATACTAATATCACAAAAAAAGCCTGAGACTCTACCAGTGTATAATTATTATTTAAGTTTGCCTTAACTGTGATTAATAAATGCACAATGGTGTAGATCATAATAGATGTGTTTACACAAACTGTCTAGAAAAGATCATCTTCAGGTTGACACATGACACATGTCTGAATAAGGTAAAGTAGGAGTTAAGTGGCCTTGATTTAGACATGCAGTACTCCACCTTGTCATGCTTTTATGGAGCAACAGAACTTCTTCACTACCTCCAGTTTACACAGAGAAGTCTTCAAACTCCATCTCCATGATATATGAGCTGTCTCTGCAAGATCTGGAGTTGAGAAACTGCAAACTAGACAAAATTTAATAAAGTATGAAATGCTATAGTAGTTTGAAAATATTCTATGTTATAGTTGTCAAACTATAGCTTGACAAGTGGGTGAAGAACACGGATGTGCCACTAAATTTGGAACATTGGACTTTTCCGTCAAAATCTGACTTCTAAAAAAATAAATTAAATGACAAATATAAGTTTTTTAGTTCCATTCTTGAGATTTAATTGAAGACGACTTGTATGGATTATAGATTTGACCAAAAAAAAAATCAGGAGAGCAACAAATCTGTTTATCATCAGCATAACAACACTTGGGCAGTACTATGATATAATATACATAGAACTATGCAGGGACAAGAATAAAATCCTGTGAGGCATCAGCTGTAAGTGAAACAGAACTTAAGGACAGCTGAATTAAATAGCATGTGAGTGATCAGACAAAAATAGCAAACCTGTGTAATGTAGCTCTAGTGATGCATCTAGAGGGGAGTCAATAAGCAAGAGTTTCATTTTTGTTGCACAGAAGTATTGGTGAGATGATGTATTTATTTTAAATTTCTTTGATGAATTTTAAGGTTAGGAAAACATAGGAAGATGTGCAAAACAATAGTTCTTGCAATCCTTAACAAAGTAGTCAGCAGTCTGTTCTGTGCATTTTATTTACCATCCAACAAGAATCACCTGTTTCTGTTTTCCCGCTTTGTTGACTTTGCATTTGTCTTTATTAAAATGATCTCAGTTTCATGCCATGGAGTGATTTTGAAATGCTAACTCTGATTCTACAGTATCTGATATTATTTCATGAACAATACTTTCCAACTTATTTCTGCTCATAAATATATAATATATATATGTATGCATATGTATATATATAGGTCATCTTCTTCATCTGATATCTTCTCTCAATATATCTGACTTATTTTCTTTGCAATCTGTGTACTCATATGAGCCTGAGCTGGAAATGACCAATTAGATCTTACTGTCCTTCCTCTTTGGAGTGCAGAATATAGTCCCCCAGATGGAGGACACAGGTAATGTTATATTGAAGCTACATTTGGTTTTAGCCAAAAATCTAAGAAGCAGCCTTCCGATCTTCACTGGCTGAAATGCAAACTCTCATCTGGTATTAATACATTTTCAGCAAATGATTACCAGAACATCTGCTCATGCCCGGTAAATATTTACTTCCTTCTCTTAAAGCCTATTTCCCTTGTGGATTGATGAGAGATACATTCAACAAATCATTTTGAAATAATATTGTTCCATTGCAGAAACGTTAACTGCAAGTGATGTTGTGGCCTTTGTTGTTCATGATGCAGCTAAAAGGGAAATAAGAGGAAGGCAAATGTGCTACATAGTCTTTTTGATTTATACATACTTGGACAGATACATCATATTTAAACTTTAAATATGTTTAAACTTCAAGCATGTTTAAACCTTAAACTTTCCTTAATTCAAAGCTTTCAACAAAAATAATAATAAAAAAAAACAAGAAAATAAAACAAGGGAAAAAAAAAATGCTTTGAGTCAGCTTCCCATGGAATTTAAGTTTGAGAATTTGAGAATGTTTCCATTACTATGACCTATATTTACAGCTTTGTTGGCTTGTGCTACTTGGTTATTACAGTCACATTAAGCTATATGTGCACTAATATGCTTTCTTTAGTCCTCTGCAAATGTTTGTACGTGTACCAAGGAGTTACTCCCAGGAGGGCCACCTTAATTTTGTACATAAGCCAAATATATAACCCAGTTATGCTCCTCATCAAGTTGGACTAACTGCATCAGTTTGTTTCACAGCTTTTGTGAGTGTTCTTCCTGTGTGCTTCTCCTCTACTGTACTCCCAAAGCTGTTGCTGCTTAACTCTGTAACTGATTAATTTCAGAGGTTTATGTCATTCCAGTCCCTTCATCTCATCTGATCTTAGCTCATGTTGCAGGGAAAGGACAGTGGTTTCGACTTCCCAACAGAAAGATGATACTTCCCAAAATGTAGGAGTGTATGTGAGGGTTTATTCTCTGTAAAGACAGAGATTTCTTCTGATCTTTACACATGTATAGGTGGGAAAAAGGAAAGTGTCAGTATGCCCAAAATTTGAGCAGGTGCACTGCTTCACAAAGATCTTAGCAGTCCTTTCCTGCCTTTATCCCAAGCCTTTGCAGGCTTTTCCTGTTCTTTTTAGAAAGGATGTTTTCAGTCCATTGAGAGGAAAAATGTCAGTATTAGCATATCTGTATTTCATTTTCTGTCAGGGATTCTGCTTTCCAGTGTTAGAAGTCCTGTAAAAAACCTGTGGCTTGGGTTCAACTCTGAAGAGCTCAGCTGACCTGAGGACTGGCTGTGCAGCAGACATTTTGTGTGGACTTCTGACTTTGCACAGCTATTTTTCTAAGCATTGGGCTCATTGTCTCTTCAGAAGTTAAAGCTGATTATCAGGGCTAGTACTGCAACTGGAGATACTTCATGTGGTAAATGCTAGTTCTGATATCCTTTAAAAAACTGCAACTGCAGTGAAGTACTGTGAAAATATTTGGGCAGGGCAGAAAATGCGTGCCTAAGGGCCAAGTCCAGAGCAGAAGAAAAGTTTGCTATTTGCAGCTACTTTGTGCCAAATGGGCACAAAAACCCACCAATAAATTGGGATAATGTGTAAAATATGAGAGTGGAAGCTATAGCTCAGGTGTTTCTGATTCACATATTTCCAAAATTGGCTATAATCTGTTTTTGTGTCCTCATGGTGCACACACAGAAGGTAGTACAGGCCAATAAAGAGATCCTAGAGCACTAGAAGGTCAGTTTTTAAAGGAAAAGTCATTTTTACTCCAAGTGGTGACAGTTTATTTTTACTTTCTTCACTCCCCTTACCATTACACCTTACCATTACACATTGTTGCATGATTAATTGCTGAAGTATTCCTGTTCAATAATATTGAAATATATATCTTCACTCTTTTATATTTCAGAATAAAAGCCAAGGGTTGAGCTTTGTGCGCATCCACGCACCTTGGCATGTACTTAGTCGAGAAGCAGAACTTCTTAAAATAAAAATGCCCACTAAAAAGGTAAGACATATTCTTTCACATTACTAATTATCTTACATTAGTAATTATTTTAACATGATTTCAATCTAGTTTTACTCACTGCTGCACTTTAATAACACCAAGAGGAAATGAAGACCATCAAAAAGGATTTCAAAGTGCTAGGACTTTAGAGTTAGACCACGGGTCTAGGAGCCCAGACTGTTTTCTCCTCAATCCTGCCACTGAGGAGGAAGGATGAGAGCAGATGGAGACAGATATTCCAGGTTTGCAACTGGCTGCACTGCTGGTATTGACATCAGGGTTTTGGTTTCTACAACCATGGTACCCTACTTGAAGACTGACAACCAATGGGGAGAGATGGAATCCACCTGATAAGTGAGACACAAATGTCGTTGGCAACAGGTTGGCCAACCGAGAAAGGAGGGCTTTAAACTGGGCAAGAATGGGGAAGGGGACAGGTACAGTGACAGGGCAGTCAGTGTAATGCAGCTGAAGTCAGGATGCCTCCAGAAGGTGCATGCAGCCAGGGAAAAGCGTATGGGGCCTGATTATGCAGGATCCTCTTGCACCCCTTCTGGAAAACCTGCACACCCAATTAGTTCCATGAAATGTCTGTACACCAATGCACATAGCACAGGGAATAAACAGAACGAATTAGAGAATTATATCTGTGTGTGGTCACAGAGTAATGGTCTCATTGCAATTACAGAGATATGCTGGGATAGCTCACGTGACTGGAATGCTGTCAAGGGTGGGTAGACGTGCATTTTAGGAAAAGATGGACCAGGAAGGGGAGGTAAGTGTAGTTGTTCTTTGTGAGAGCAACTGTAATGTATTGTCCTCTGCCCTCAGGAGTGGATGGAGACCAATTGAAGAGTTTATAGATAAGGATTTATGGGAGAGTTTATAGAAGAGATTGTTGTGGGTGTTTATTAGAGACAACCAGAAGAGGAAGGAGGAGTGGAAGAGGCCTTCTATAGGCAGCTGAATTCAGCCTCACAGTCACAGGTGCGGGATCTCATGGGGAACTTCAGCCACCCTGATAGCTGTGGGAATGAGAAAACAGCTAGGTTCCAGAAGGTTCCTGCAAAGCACCGATTACAAAATTTTGATAGAGGTGCTATAGAAGCCAGCTAGGAGAGGTGTGCTGCTGTACTCTGTGCTAACAAACAAAGGACTGGTTGGAGATGTGAAGGCTAGGAGCAGCCTTAGCTGCAGTGATCATGAGAAGGTGGAGTCTGGATTAAATCTGGCAAGGCATGTCAAGGTCAACCAGAGGACTTCTTCTAATACATCTATAGGAAAAGGAAGACTAGGGAAAATGCGGGACCACTGCTGAATTGGGTAGGTGCCCTGATTATGAAAGATACAGAGAAGGCAGAGTTACTGGATATCTCCTTCGTTTCAGTTTTTACTACTAATCCCAGGAATCCCAGACCCTGGAGACCAGAAAGGAAGTCTTTGTGGAAGATTTGTGTGTGGGTGAGGAAGATCAGCTTAGAGATCATTTAGGCAAACTGAACACCTGCAAATCCATGGGCCCTGATGGGATGCGATGAAGAGTACTGTGGGAGCTGGGGGATGTTACTGCTAAGTCACTCCATCATTTTTAAAAGGTCATAAAGAACAGGAGAGGAACCTGAGGACTGGAGGAAAGTTAATGTCACTCCAGTCTTCAAAAAGGGCAAGGACACAGGCAACCACAAGCCACCTCACCACCATCCCTGGAAAGGTGATGGAACAGCTCGTCCTGGATTTCATATTTAAGCATGTGAAGGACAGAAAGGTGAAAAGTAGTTAATACAGGTTCTCTAAGGGGAAATGATGCTTAACCACTTTGATAGCTTTCCATAATGGAATGACTGGCTGGGTGGATGTTGTCTAGTGGATGTTCTGTATCCAGGACTGCATTATGAAGAGCAGTAAGCCTTGATTATGTCACAGCTTGTGCCCAGGTACTGGGCACAGTATCTAGAGTACTTGTGCCCAGTTCTGGACTCTCCAGTACAAGAGGGACATGGAACTATGTAGATTTTAGACACCTACTGTACCTCCATCCTTTCTGATGGTTGATGTAGGCATAGATCCTTTACTATAAAGCGTGTGAAGTCCTTCAACCCTGACTTTGATCACTTCCCTGCGTCTTTCACTTTGTGTATCTCAATGCATGCTCTCACTCCTACCTCTTTCTTCCCTCACAGGAATTTCCCCCTTCTGCCTCTTGCAGATACACTGAACTATTTTTTCACTATTTCTATATGCTGTTTTTATTTTGGATTTCTGCCTTCATATTATTCTGTCTGTGGAAGATCTGTTCAGGAGGTGGTAGTCTCTATAGCCCATCCTAATCACGGACAAATAGGTCAACATTCTTTTCTCTCTTTTGAATTATGGAAATACACAAGATCACAAGACCCTAAAGAGAAGGATCATCATCACAGATAAGGGTCATAGAAAACATATTAAGAGCCTAAATTGTTATGTTATTTGTAATGCAATAGTTAGGATATGGTTCATCATACAGTTTTAAGTGAAAGACTAGAAGGTACTAGACATTTTGGCATTTTGTTTGATATTGCTCTGTGAACTGTGGACAGCGTATTATGAGCAACCTTCATAAGTGATATTAACACACCTTCTTCTCTCAAAAAGCAAAAACATAAACAAAATAGTAAGCAGATCCCCAACATTAGGGGGAAAAATAATGATACATATTTATATGAATTATATGTATTCATACCCATCCCTTACATTAGCAGAAGTTACAGGCCACGATTGAATTTGTTTTTGCCATTTAAATTTGTTTCTTTCTCTTTTTTTTCCCATGTCCCATCCCTGTCTGGGAACGGGACCAAAAGTAAGTTTATGTTGGAGATGCTAATGTTGTTCCAAAGGCATTTATTAATTCAATCTCAGAAAGTCCCTGCTCATCCCTGGCAGCTCCAAAGGCAAAAACAGGAGTACTGCTCAGAGCCTTTCTTATTCACATACTCCTTCCCTGAACTTAAGTAGGAGAAAACAAACGAGATATAGCCTAAATAGGCCTTTGGCCTGCTCCAGAATAGCCATTCATATTTAAATGTAACTCTCTCTGGAATTTCTCCCACTACCAACTCTGTCCCATCTTTAGAATCTTGCTCTTCTCCCAAATAGGAAAAAAACAACAGACATACTGTGCTACATTTCTTCCATCTTATTTGAACACTAATGTAAATATTTTTGTTTGATGTAATTTTTTTGTGCAAATTGGATTTCCACAAATACAGTAGAAACAGACTAGCCTGTAGATGAGACTGTAGATGATCTCCTACCCTTTTCCTCAGGGCCAGAGATGATGTGATATTCCACTAGACATAATTTTATTTGATAACATCTAAGAATAAAGGCAAAATTAAAGAATACAGGCAAAATTGCTTAATTTTNATTTATGTAATACATAATAAATGGCATCCCTTTATTCAAAGTTACAAATTCCTATGAATAAATCAGGTATGTGCATACTTCAAGTTGAATATTGCCAAAACCACAAAATACAAGGTTTCAGAATTTTATTGGAAACATTTCATAGGTTTCTGAATTGCATTCTGAATGGGACAAATTTGTAGAAAGGAGATGGTAATGCAGCCACCAATTGGGCAGTTATAAACAATAGTTCTCATTTTTTTCTACCCATAATTTATTTTAGGTGTATGGTTAAGAGGTGAAATATGCTTATAGTTCCCTACAGCTGGGAAGCCAGACCTTAAATTTCCTGAAAACTCACCGCAAAGGATAAATCATTTTATATAACGTAGTGATGACAGGACATTTTTAGGGAGAAAGCCTTTGGCAGTTATTGTTAACTTTATTTTCCACTTACCTCTATTGCATAAATGAAATACTTCCACTTAAAGGAGACATGGTGGGAAATTATGTTTTTGTTTTAAAATTTTGGAATTAAGACAGTTGGGAGGGGAATTTCCTTTGAGGGAAAAAAAAATATTTTGAAATTCAGAAACCTTGTATTTTGGGGTCGTGGCAGTAAAAAGAGAAAAAAAGAGCCAGAACCAACTGGCTCTTTTTAAAAAAAAAAAAAAAAAAGTTTTTGTTCAGAGAGCCAAAAGATTATTTTCTTCCATTTGGAAACTTCTCTCAAGAAAAAATGCATAGTGGAAAAATACTTTTGAGACAATTAACTAGCTGTGCACATTTGTATATAACAAATTATTTTTAAAACAGCCAAATGGGCATAGGCCGCAGTCAAATATACTATAGAACTGCTTTAACCAGGAAAAAGAGTGCTTAAGATTGTGAGGGGCCCAACTTGAGTTCTTTTTGTAGGTCAGTTTTGTATTTTTGTAATTTTGTAATTTTTGTAAAAAAACCATGATGCTAAGTGTTTCATTGCAATCAGTTAAGATCAAAAATATTTGTTTTGGGATAGACTTCTTCAGATGCTAGTTAAGCAATGTTTGAGGTTCGTTTAATGATTTAATCATCCTTCAAATAAACTGATGTTTTGTTAGATTGTCTGTGCTTTGGGAAAAAAAAGTTCCTCATAATGTTTTTATGCCAAACCTAAAGAAAAGAATTATAATCAATTGCATATTCAGACATCACTTGGCAGTGATTTCAGAATTTGATTTCTTACTTTCACAATATTCTATGCTAGTTTGAGCAAAATGAGGCCTTAGCTTATAACTTAGCTGTAAACCTTTTTGCTGCTTTCCATCAAGCAACAGACAGACATGTTAGCACCTGTATGTCTAATAAGTCTTTTGTTAGCTTTCATGACTTCAGAAAAGGGTAAGATCTAGAAGGACTAGACTCTTCTCTCGATGTTGCTTGACAAGTATGCAAGCAAACAACGCATTGTCATGGGACATCTGCTTAGGAGTGTTGATGTATCCTAAGAGAACAAGCTCAGCAGCTTGACATTTAGACAAATATATTTAAGCAATTCAGCAAGTTATGATCGTTTCTGCAAGTTATGCTTTCCTGTCCTGACCCTGTCTAACATTTCTATTCCTATAAATGTTTTATAGTTTGATTGTCTGCTAGCAAATGGTAAGTATCCATCTCTACCACAGCATGCACACGCAGGCACAGACACATGCATGCATATCTGTCCTTCTATATCCTTTCTTTTTAAAGACAGACATAGCAGTTCTGTGCCTGGGACTTAACCATCATCAATTGTTTCAACAATGGCGACAATAAAATCGTCTTAGTCTGAAGAGTTTTGCTTCTAGGTTTCTTATCTGTAAAGTCCTTTTGTAATGACTGCTATTACTACTTAGAAACTCCAAAGTCTGTTTCATGTTTGCTCATGGGATTTGTTTGTGTAATGATTTGGGTCAATTCCTTCATATCCTTGAGAAACTTTTTAATACTTAACATCAAATCAGCAAAGTCTAGTTCCTTGCACCAGACAGTGCAGTGCAGCCATGGATCTGGGACCCTCACTTTTTGTAGTATTCTGTCTGCAAATCATGATTGCCACTGGACCAGCATGTAAGGGTCTTCCTATTTAATCTACTCGCTCTTTTCCCAACTTTCAGCTTTTAAAGTCAGAATAACTCTTGTTTTCTCTTACTTCCCTACAGCTCCTAGTTTAGATGAGTAAGGATGTTTCTCATACTAATAGGGAAAAAAAAAAAAGCTTCCCTTTTCTTGCTGAAACCTTTAATCATTCAGGTCTTTGTTGTGACATGGGAACATACAGATTTAAATCCATGTGTTTTGAATTAAAAAAAAAATCCTTTTAGTGTACTTCTGAATGTCACATTAATAGATGATATTTTATGTACTCAGATGTATGAAATTAAAGAAGGAGGAGGAATTCTCAAGAAGCTAAATGAAATATGGTGTAGATTGACTCAACCTCTGCAACCTCAGGTGCCACAAGACAATACCAAGATGAAAAGCCTGTCCTACCCGTTCTCGAGAGAAAAAATGTACTTGTGAGTACTTCAAATTGTGAAGAGCAAAAAAGAAAGCTATAATTTGCATTTTACTATTGACATTTTTTTTTTCGCTCCTAGTACATGAATCAAAGGATCAGCAGCACAATCATGCTGCATCACTGAGGATGCAGCATTTTTGGATATCCTGAGGAAATGTACAAGTTGGCAAATTATTTTTGGAAACATTTCCAAATGATAAAAGAATATGTCTTGGTTAACTTGAATGTATTGTAGCCTAAGTAAATTGATCTAAAATCTCATTCACTGAGTTAAGTTTCAGTGGATTTACAGAAATATAAGCAGATACAGAATTTCTCTCTGTATTTAAGTTTCTTCTTTTGGATAAGGCACTAGACTAGAAAAAGTGTAAATAAATAAAGTGGTTTTAATTTGAACTGTAAGAAATGTATCACTGACTGACTGATGAAATGGGCA
Source organism: Crypturellus undulatus (assembly GCA_013389825.1). Classification (NCBI taxonomy): domain Eukaryota; kingdom Metazoa; phylum Chordata; class Aves; order Tinamiformes; family Tinamidae; genus Crypturellus; species Crypturellus undulatus. Next base: position 222,608 of record VWPW01001173.1, on the reverse strand, counting down.
ATGATACTGCCACATATTTGAGAAAAGAGCTACTAGATATGTAATAATATTTTCTCATGATTGATTTATTATAGTAATTAAAGTTTTGTTCATAATATAAGGAATATGTTCCTTATATTCCATAAGAAATTCCTGCCATGTGCCCCTTCATTTGAACTACTACTTCTCAATCCAGTTTGTTTTTAAACATTTCATATTTCTTCATGGTTGGCTCCTTATGTTTGCCTGATAAATAAAATTCAATAATAAATAAGATCCACTGTATCATTTATTGTCCTGTCTAACAAGTTTAATTTATATTGAATCCAAGTGACAAGTTTCCAGGGCAATAGACTGGGAAAACTGATTTCACATGCAATAGTTTTAAGGTTTCGGGAATACATAATTCCAGTGTAACTGTTATTTGAAAAGGTGTAACATTAAGTGAATAGTCACTTGGAAAAGAATAATGAACATCTGCATTAGGCTAGCTGACACTCGGTAGCATTGATAATTAGAGTGCGATAGCACTGAGGGTATTTAATAAGAAACGATTACAAAGTCAACTTGTATAAACAATGGACAAGCTCTCCTTACTCAAAAGGTATTTCTTACTAATTAATATTTTTGCATTTTTCCACCTACCATCACTGCAATCTAGATAAAACTCTGCAAGACTAGGTCTTAAAAAATTTTATCTAGATACCAAGAGGTATTATTATTTTCTGCTGCCCTATCACAACTGTTTCCTTTAAAGTTCTGTTTTCCTCCCTTAATATGTTTTTTAAATGAATTCTATATCAAATTGTTTGATATTATCTTATTCATTAGCACTATTTCTGAAAACATATCTTTTTTTTTCTTTCAACTTTTTTAGGTATAACATTAAAGACAAAGACACTTTTTTTGACAATGCTACCCGCAGCCGAATAGTAAGTGAACAAAAGGGACATATCAATGAGGAAAGAGTTTTTGTGCTGAATGGGATTGATTGTAGTAGAATGAATGTCTTTTGCTACTTGGCACTCTGCTGATTTCATCAGTATATGTATTTTGTAGTTCCTCCAAAACTCTTTAGATGCTATGCTGACTCCTCCCCAACATGCTACATTCATCCATATGCTTACTCAGGTTTCACAGATATAGCTTATTTGTTAATCATTTTATGTGCATCTTCATATTACACTTCCCATGTGAATGGTAAATATTGTATTTAAGGTGCCTCCATGACTAAATATGGAGTCAGATTAATTTGCCATTTTGTTCTCATTCTATCTGAAGTCTTTATGCTACTTACACTTTATGTAAAACTTATACCAAGTTTAACAAAGATTTGGCATAGCAGGACTACAGATCTTAGGACCAGATAATTAATAATAATAATAAAAAAAATAATAAAAAGTATTAATTGTCATAGCGCCATTATCTTCAGTGGCATCCTGACATTCATTATTCATTTTTCTTCACTTAAAATTCTCGACTAAAGTGGCTCCAAATCATATATCTATATGTCAGGGAAATTTAAGATTTAAATTTAAGTTTACTCCACAGAGTCAAGAGTTCTCTTTTGAGCTTTATTTTATTGTTTGCATTGTGAGGAATAGAATGCTAAAGATAATTTAGACGTTATGTCACTATTCCTGTTTTCCATAGGTACGTGAAATTTTAAAACGCATACCTACAAAGTCCAGAAACAGCATGGGTAAGAGCAAAGGCAGATGATTATGTCTGTTGTTTTGAAAAGAATTGTTTGGTTATCATACTGAATATCATACTGAATACGTCCAATAGAACGTGAAAATATACTGGTACTTTTCCACTAAATAGATATAGAAATAAATGCACTTTATGAGAAATAAAATCAGACTTTCTTATGTACTGTTTATGCGGAATTGGTTTTTCATTTCTTTAGGTGTAGGACCTGCCTCGTAACTTGCATTTCACAAGTGATTCTAAAATTGAATTTGGTTATTATAAGATCTGCTTTTGAAAATTCAGATGTGAACTCCAATATATTGCATTATTTCACCCAGGAGAAGATTTTATTTGCCACTTCTATACATTACATATTTTTGGGTTATTTTTATCACTACAGCTTTAAAAATGATGATCACAAGCTGCATAGTGAAATCTGTGAGTTAAATATGACTGCTCTGTTTTTTGTTTTGTTTTTGTGGCTCTGTACAGATACAAGTTTCATATTTTTCTCTCTGTTCTTTTCCTTCTGCCACCATGATACCAACACCTCTATCTCCCTTGAGTTGAAGCGCTTGTAGTAGTGTTTTCTGGCATGTTTTCTGAAAGTCTTCTGCTACCTTGATGCCTTCCTTGAAGACCACTATATTCCCATGCAATGTACTTTTTCTTTGCAAATGAGCTGTACAAGTAGTTGCCTGCAGGTTCCTGGGGTAATTTTGTGAGGTAAAGTTGCAGGTGAGAGATTTTCTTGGTTGAGGAGCTAAAGTGGAAAAAGATTTCTTTAGGTAACCCTAAATATAAATGTTATGATTTTTTTTCCAATTATATGGAAAAAAAGACAGCCTTACTTTCTAAAGTATTTTGTTCAGCTGATACGTTTTCTTTGCTGTTCATTCTGTGTTTTTCTGTGTTTTGATTTGTTAAAAGACTCTGGACAGTAAGAGAAATGATGCTTCTTTTACTAGACTGCTCCATCTTCATCAGGAGAGCTTTACTGATGTATTGGGAGAACTTATGTGCCAGCAAGAGTCTCTAGAGCAGAGGCTTCTAGAGACAAAGAAGTGTGAAGCAGAGAAAACAAGAAGCCTAAAGTGCAGCAGGGACAGGATACTGATGTAAAAGCCAGCCCTCAGGGGCGACACTTTCCCTAGAGAACCAGAGGGACTGTGTTGAATTTGCTGAAACTCCATTCCTCTAAAAGTTGTTGGCTTGGAGAGCAAGCTTGAAAGAAGAGAACTCTTATTTTAACCTCTTAGATTTTTTTTTTCCCATTTTAATATCTTTTTCTGTAGAGATCAAAGCACTTGCAGTGATCTTTTCAGACTTTTTGTTTTAAATTATTTGATGGAAATACAAACTGATCTACTTCAAGTTTGGGCCAGCTCAAATCTCACTTGGTATGAAGGCATATATTTTATCCCTCTTATATTTCTCCTGGTTTTAGTCCATAGCCAAGCCATAATTATCCGTCATGTTTGACCTAAATAACTAATAGGCTTGATCTTCTGACATCCTCTCCTCTGTCATGAAAGCTTTACCTAATATTTTTACACATGCTTGTTTGTGTTGTTTTTTTCCTATTTTATGATTATTTTGTAGTTTTTGTTGCTATTATTGTTTTTCCACAGAAGATAGTAAAGTGATGCCAAAGGTTCTTGAAGATGTCTATAACTTTCATAATCATGCTTCATACTCCTTTAACATAATGGGAGAATGTAACAATACTTCAGAAACGTTTGCATATTGAATTTCACACCCATATGAGGCTGGATCTTCTTCTACATCTATGATACCAGGAAGATATATTTTCTTCTCCTATAGCTCTGAACTTCTCAAATATGTCCTCACTAAAGAGCTTGACATGATCCAACCTTGAAAACTTCCCAATTATATTAATGCAAATAGTGGTCACAGAATTTTCCCTTGTATGAAGGAGGAAATTTATTGCTAAGGCTTAGTTAACAACTCTGGTGAGAGGGTTTTTCCAAGGCATTTCAGGGTGATGACTGTATGATTCAATCACGTGGATTTTTTTCATTATTAAATACAAGCTTTCTAGTATTTTTTTACTAGGCATCAAAAACATAGAGGTCTGGAATAAACTTCTGATTTTTAGCTGTTTTATGAAAGATTATTTTTCACCTGCAGAGAGTGGAGAGTGAATGTTTTTGAGTCACAGTTCTTGCGAACTGTAATGGTCTAGTGTATGTCTGTAAGTGCTGCAGTCTGTACCTAGAAATTCAACTGCTAAAGCTGTTACAGTACGAACTCACAGTATGAGTGCCATGCTATGGTATCTTCCTGTATCTTCTACCAAATTTCCTGATTGCAGTCTTTAGGACTTAGCAGTTCTCGTCCTGGTGCATGCATGAAGCTTTCCAGGATTACCGTAAGTTGGAGAGAGCAAAGTGATCAGTTCAATTCTACAAGCAAAGAAATTCTAAACCTGGAAGAATGACCTTACATACTGATTCGAGGGAGCATAAAAACCCAGAACTTGATTCAGTGAAAATAAGTTTTCATCCAATATTAGCCAAAGTAGTGGTCATCTTCCATCACAGAATTTTGTGAAAGTCCTTTTTGGATTGCTTGTGCTCTTCAGTGCACATGGTTTTGGGTTTATTGTTGAGCTGAAGGAGGGATATGACAGATCTTTTCCTCCTCAGTCAAATGACTTATCGATAGATAGATAGAATGAGGCAATATTAAATCTTTATGTAAAAACATTTTCCCAGTCCAGTTAAGGTTTACTTACTATCATCTTGAATATCTTTGGTAGTATAGCTCCGTTATTACTGTAAAGAAATGAAGCGAAATTTGTAACAATATTTTCTCTTGAGTGGTGCTTAGCTCCTGACCATTTTTTTTTTCTTCTTTAGGTATTAGCACATTAATAGCAAACAATGTTTATGATGCAGCATACCCACTTCATGATGTATGTATATTCTGTTAAAAATCTAGTTCTTCTCTAATATTACTCAATAGTGTATATGCATTAATGTTTATTACCTTTGAAAATGAAAATGTATTTGAACATTTTGGGTTGTGATCATGGTATGAAAAAATCATACCTAAATACATTTTGAATAGTAATCTACAAGTCAAATCAACAAATGGGAACAACTGAGAAATATTTTATTCAATTTATCTATATTTACATTGGTAATTACATCATTTTCATTTTCTAGGGTGAATATGAAGACCACAATGGTGAAATGAATGAAAGAAAGGTAAAGTACATCGCAAAATTAATTTCATACTAAGTCTAATGTGAGATGATGTACTAAATGCTATTAGAAAGCATTAGTTCAACTGAGAAAATGCTTTTACATATTTGTTATGCTACTTGATTGCTACTTGATGTACTTCGGTATATCAGATTTTGTTTCAAAACTTTTTATGAAGCCTATCAGTAATTCACTGAATTTAATTTGCTATTTATATCTTGAAATGCTTCAGATTTCCCTCCTGTGTATAGAGAAAAGCTTAATATTTCTAGCCATTTCTCTTGTTCTAAGAGAATGTAGAAGGATGTATTTTAAAAAACTAAATTAAAAAAAATTATAGAATTTTATATAAATTATATCTATTCATATACTAAATATGTATAATAACTAGAACATTTTTCTTTACAAATAAATAGAAAATAGATTTTTAGAAGATGCATGTAATAAAATGCACTCCTGAATGTACTATAAAATTATGTTTTAATTTAGTAGCTACTCATCTATTACATCACTTGGTTATAGAACAGAAATAGTCAAAAAAGTCAAATCAATAAAACTTTTTTTTTTCTTTCTCTTCCTGGTAGGTTGAAAAAACTAAATCCATTCTGATTGCTTTTAATGTTTATGCTCACTAGAAATGAGCAAAATAATTTGAATAGTATCCATTAAGCTCCAGTCTATATTGTTCTTCAATGTTTATTCACTTTTTCTGTTTGGTATACCAATAATAAGATAGGAAATGAAGAAGGAAAATTATTGTGAGAAAAAGGAGGAGGGAGGAGGGAAAGAAGGGAGATTCAAGAAAAAGATAATGTTTTAAAGCCTGAAGTATTTAATATATTATGTAGTATGTAGGTATTACACATTGCTAAGTGCATGATGGAGAAAAAAAAATCTTTCATTTGCCAAAACACTCAGCATAGTTCTCACAAGTGTAATCACTGCATGTGATAAATATATTTGCATTTGAAATGGAGACTGAGTTCATAGGCGTAAGTTCATATAAGCAAATTTGACTTTTCCAAAGCTAGGTCAATAAAAATTTGAGAAACACAATTTCCTTTGTAGTTTTTGTTAAATAGTATTAACATTTGGGCACCAAGTATCTTCATATGCTGTATATGACTTAATTTGATATATGAACCTTGGATAATCAAAAGCCAGGAAAAAATGGACAGTTGCTTGTATACTTAGCTCTATTGTTTAATAAATATTTGTTTATAAAGATTGTCTGCACTTGCAAAGTTTTCTCTGGACAAGTGATTATAGCGATATGGTAATGAACTCTGAAAGTCAGCCATAGAGTTCAGTGACTCACAAGAATAGCACAACTTTCAGAGAGAAGAAATTTAAATGAACACTAGTCAACGTCAAAAAAGAAAAGGTAATGTGGGAAAGGGGGCAAGATCAATAGTATCTGGAAAAATATTCATCCTACTCGCTGCCTTCTTTTTATCCTGTCTATTAGGTTTTGTTATGAAGTGTTAAGAATTAAAAAAAAAAAGGTTCTTTCTGGAAATACTCCACTGATTACTCACATATGTCTCTGCTGCCTAGCCATAGAATCTGCAGTAGTATTTCTATGCATAACATCATCTGTTTTCTATCTGAATCTAATAGTCTCAGTGTTTAATTTCCTGAAAAGCTCTGATCAGATTTAAAGGAAAGGGGAACATATTTGAGATTTTTTCCCCTGCCCCTTTTTATTTTCTCTAGTTTGGTTTATGTATGTCTTCTATTTCAATTGTCTGTTGTGCAAGCCCAAGGACTGATGAACTGAACCTGATACTTATGCCGGTAAGGCAGCCCGAATAATGTACCAGCTCATAATATAAAAGATTAATCCTTATTAACCCTTTTCAGGATTTCCTTGGAGGAAGTGCTTACAAAACAATAAATATCCTGTAAGAATTAAAAATAAGCATTCAGTGAAGCACTCTGTTTTTCTAAGACTCTTGATGAGAGGAAAGGAATCTCCCTCTTTGTGATTAGAGAAAAACCTTTTAAGAAAAGTACAGCAGAACAGTGTGGTAGAAAATTGCCATAAAGACAAATACTATCTTCATCTTTTTTAAGCTTCTAGCTCATTGACAACCTTTAAGTCTGAGAAATACACTGTTGTCATATATTACAGCACCATCCCTTCAATATTACAAGCAGATTGGAAAGTGTTGTTATAAATTTACAGAAAGTTCTGCTTTTCAGTGAAGCTGATAAAGTACAATAAATTATATTACAAAACTGTTCCTAGAATTTCTTTCATATTAATAAAAATCTGAAAAGGAAACACATTCCAGGGTAAGATTAATCTTGTAAAACTGCCATATTGAAACTGAGGTTTAGTACTATTGTGCAACACATGTGAATGGAAAACATCCATGCCACAAACCCAATGTTAGGACTACAGATTTTGTTGTCAGAATAATCATTCTGTGATTCCATAGTTTGTTATAATGCTATAAGTAAATAAATTAATGTTAATTTTAGAAAGCTTTTTTTTACTGCTCTTTAAAATAAATTCTATAGCTATAAAGCAACTAAAGCAACTTTTAATCAGTTCTAATAATTTTAATAGCTTTATACTTTCTTGTTTTGTGTATATCATTAAATGTGTTTATTAGTAGGATTGTTTATGGAAATGAAAAAAAATGATGTAATTCTGTGGGGGAATGGCAAGGAGTGATTTTGAATGGGGAACCTCGAGTATTTGTATGAACGTACAAAGATGACAGCAGGGGCAAACCCCTTCATTTCCTCTTGAAAACAAAGAAAATCAAACACAACCTCATCATCATTTTTTTCCACAAGTCCAAAAAAATTTGCAAAATTGTACTCTACGAGAGCAATATTCCCTGAGCTGAGATTCCATACTCCTGGAATCTTATTGCTGAATTACCAATTGCTTCAGCAGTGTAGGTTTATGCCTAATCTAAGAACTACTCCCTAATATAAGACAGATCTTTAAGTAGTGCGTACTGTCATTACTCCAGTCACTTAAATGGTTGCAAGACAATTTCCATATTCTGAGCAGTAATACTTATGTGGGCACATGTTTTCAGGGTCCAGGTTTTAACTGCTCCCTTGAAATTTATGTAAATCTTTCCCATAGCATCTGTGGGAGGAGACACTATAAACACTAGAAAAACAAGGTTGGAAAACCTCAAAAAGGCAGACCAGACTTGCAGTACACTTCAGGAAGGCAAATGGGGGCATAAATTCAATAGATAAAATATTTCATAGTTTTTGTGCATTTATATTTCAGTATTTGTGCTTTTAACACCACAAGATGGTGCAGGAATGCTGCTAATTGTCAAAAAAGGACCAACTGACAGATGCATTACTGATAATTAATTGCAAATATTGCATGTACTTTGTTATTGACATTGTTTCAAGCTCTTCTATACTTATATAACTCTATTGTGCAATGATACATTACTTATTGACTAAACCTTAACCCCCTCACCCAAAATAACCCCTAGAGAGAGAGAGTTTTACAGATAGTCTTAAACAATATGCAGTCTAGCCTGAAACTAATCTGATGAATTCCATGTATTACTTGGCAAAAAATATGTATTCTGATTTTAGGATTATTGCTTTTAAGTGTTGAGTAGTATTTTTTTTTCTGTATTCAAAAAGAAAAAAAAAAGTAAAAAATGTTAATTTACGTTACATCTCTGCAGAATGTAGTCTGTATGTACTGAGGTTGTATGTTGGGACACAAAAAATATTTCACAAGGAAACTTTCTATCAAGACACAATTTCTTGACTACTCTAGTTGCAGAGGGAGTTAGTAAGTGCCTCATTTTAAAGCAGCTTGCCATATCTCTCATGTTTTATTCTTTCTTGGTGGACTCCCTGCACTTATTTTTTTGCAAATAGATGCACAATACTTGACACTGATTTTTAACTCATGCCATAGATTTATAAAGACTTATTTGTGATACATGTGTGATACATTTTATTTTCAATTCAACATTTTTTAAATTATTTTTCATACACTCCATACTTCAAGAAGATATTTTTAAAGAGCATGTATTTTCTTAGACTGTCTACGGTAATATCTCAATGAGGGGTCAAAGTTAACACAAAACAGTGAAAGGAATATGAATGATTCAAATGGTTCCATAGAAAATCTTACTTATTTACATGGAGCTACCTTGATTTTTATCTTCCTCTGATGATAAAAGACAGTGTACAGTTCTCTAGCTCAGTTTAGTCTTTCTAAGTTTTCTCTCAGCTTTCTTTGCTCTTCAGTAACTTCTGGAAAGCTATTTGATTCTTCATTGCTGAATGTCTTTTCTAGATCATTAGTAATTAGATACACAGTTATAAAATGTATTGCTATCACATTAAATGTTTTGCCAAACAATTAAGTAATTTCTATTCAAATGCTGCCTTTTCATTCAAGACATTGTGATGTCTCTTATATTATAAACAGCCTTCTGTAAAGGGTTTTGTCAAAGTATTTAAGTTCAACAAAATTGTCATATAACAGGAACAAAACAGGGAATGAAAAAGATAATGCAGTTGAATCCATCTGGTATTGTAGATAATATGCCACGGATCCTGACATATATCTTTTTTTATCCCTGCCTCTCTCTTTTGTGGTGTCTTAGTTCTGCCCACTCTGTGGCGGAGTTTACAGTCTCATCGTGAACATACAGTCTTGTTTCATGAGCAAGGGTGTTTTGTGTGGAATCTACTGGGTGTAGTAGCCTAAGGAGCTAAGGAGGAAAGCAGATTGGTTTTGCCACACTTCTTATTTTTTAGTACATTTCAAAATGTTACTCATTCAACACTCATAATTTGCTTAATGTCTGAAACTGCACCCTGACAAGCTACAGTACTGAGAAACATTTGCAAGTACAATATGAACTGAGATAAGAGTTTCAAAGAAGAATTTGACTACGGATAAAATCTTTTATATCATCTTTGCAAAGGTCTCCATGAGATTGCATCATTATTTTGTTTTCCTTTTGAACCTTCCTATTCGACTTCACGGTTCAGTAAATTGGTTAGGGAGGATATAGGCAAATAGTATATGTTCCATGCATCCTTTCAGTGCTTGTTTGGCTGAAGTTTTACCTAACTGTTTGGGAAAAAAAGAGTGATTTAAAGTTTGTATTTAAATATGGAAAAGTACTTCTTTTAGAACATATGAACATACATGTTTGTAAAACAGATGGGAACAGTGGTTTCAAGTTAATTTTTCTTTTTTTTTAATGTAGTTGCTGTATCAAGAATGGGCCAGATATGGAGTATTTTACAAGTTTCAGCCTATTGACCTCATAAGGTAACATGTACATAAAACACGTGTGGACTCAGTTGTTAGCTGATTCAGATTAGTAAAATGCTTTTAATTGGTTGAAAGGGTAAAATCTGATGAAAACATGGAAAATAAAATTCCTTACTGCTTTTCTGTTACTCTAATGAAGACTTACTGTAGGAAAGATACATTAAACTATCAATAATGTGTCTTTATTCTTGTATTGTGCTTATTGCTGGAAAAATGCCATAATTCAGATTAAAAAAAAACCTTAATTCATTTTTAAAAAGAGTTATCCGTGTGCATTTCATTTCATGATCATTGAAAGACTGGTAAATAATCAGGGCCTGGTGTTCTCAGCTTGGTAGGAATGTGTATGGCAGTTTTGAAATTGATGTGATTTTTTTCTTCTTGTTTACAAATATTTTATTCATTTAAAATATTCATTCAAAACAAGCAGCTCGTAGAGTGATTTTGATATCTTTTGAATTTTAATGTTTGTGTAACATTTCATTGAAAAGCTGAATTCTTATTAAAACAAAAATATCGCTCATTTTAAAGGAATTTCTGCAATATCTCTACAAAAATAAAGTTATTTTGTGTACTCTAAATGTTCAATAATCAACAGGAAATATCACATAGTCACAGAATGATTTATGTTGGAAGGTACCTCTGGAGATCATCTAGCCCAATCCCCATGCACAAGCAAGGACACCTAAGACACAGGATTGCCTCCAGGCAGGTTTTGAGTATCTCTAGAGAAGGAGATCCACACCTCTTTAGCAACCTCTTCCAGTGCTCTGTCATCACTCTCACAGACAAGGCCTTTTTCCTCAAATTCAGCAAGAACTTCATGTGTTTCAGTTTGTTACTGTGGGCTCTTGTCCTGTCACTGGACACCACTGAAAATAGTCTGGCCCCATCCTCTTGACACCATCCGTTATATACATATATATATATACACATTGATAAGATCTCCTCACAGCCATTTCTTCTTTAGATTAAAGAAACCCAGCACTCTCAGCCTTTGCTCATAGGACAGATGCTACAGTCATCTTACCATCTTTATAGCCTTATGCTGGACTTTTTCCAGTAGTTCCACGTCCTTCTTGTACTTGGGAGCCCAGAAATGAATGCAGTACTGGAGGTGTGGCCTAACCAGGGCTGAGCAGAGGGAGAGAACCACTGGTGGCTGAAGTTCCCCATGAGATCCCACAGCTGTGACTGTGAGGCTGCATTCAGCTGCCTATAGGAGGCCTCTTCCACTCCTTCCTCATCTGATCTTCCATAAACTCTCCCATAAATCCTTACTTATAAACTCTTCAATTGGTCTCCATCCACTCCTGAGGGCAGAGGACAATACATTACAGTTGCTCTCACAAAGAACAACTACACTTACCTCCCCTTCCTGGTCCATCTTTTCCTAAAATGCACGTCTACCCACCCTTGACAGCATTCCAGTCACGTGAGCTATCCCAGCATATCTCTGTAATTGCAATGAGACCATTACTCTGTGACCACACACAGATATAATTCTCTAATTCGTTCTGTTTATTCCCTGTGCTATGTGCATTGGTGTACAGACATTTCATGGAACTAATTGGGTGTGCAGGTTTTCCAGAAGGGGTGCAAGAGGATCCTGCATAATCAGGCCCCATACGCTTTTCCCTGGCTGCATGCACCTTCTGGAGGCATCCTGACTTCAGCTGCATTACACTGACTGCCCTGTCACTGTACCTGTCCCCTTCCCCATTCTTGCCCAGTTTAAAGCCCTCCTTTCTCGGTTGGCCAACCTGTTGCCAACGACGTTTGTGTCCAACTTAGTGGCAAGGATTTAAAGGAGACTATTTCATGTTAAAAAAACAGCAGACACAAAAATTGGCTGACACTTCCATTCACTTGTGCATCTTAATCAGCAAAAGTCTTCTCTGGCTTTATGCAGCTCTTTGGGATGCAAGTAAAGACTCCTGTGTATGGCAAATTAGGAAATGTGATGGTGATTGGGGAGACTTTTGCTAAATGAGAGCTGAATAGATGTTATGTATGTCTTTTTTTGCAGCAAGTCTAGTTCTATTTACACTTTAAGGCAAAATATAGGCCAGATGAATCAAAGGTTGATTTGTAAAAGTGAATAACAGTGTCTAAGTGCACATCCAGACATTAAATAACACTGCTCAAAACAAAGTCTGACAAAGGCAGCTTTTCCCTCTCAATTGCATTGAGTTATATGACAAAACAGTCAATGTAAATGTAGTCTAAATGTAGTCTTCTAAATTTAAACTTTCTGCTTCATATATGTCTATTTTTAGCTCAAATGAAGAGGATGAACTGCATTTTTGAGAGGGAATCTATGAATTGTTTGTAAACAGATGTCTGAAGCTAAAAATTTACCTTAGAAAAAAAAAGTTTTACCTCCTGTTTCAATCACCCTTGCACTTAGAAGGTATGAGTAATACATTAACAAGTAGAGAATGAAATGTACAGTTCCAAGAAGGGTTGCAGGGGTTTGCCTGTTAAAATACACTTTTTTCTGGTCCTAAGTTAAATTTTGTTTCTTAATGGAAAAAAGTTTCTGTAATGTAGCCTTATCACAGGAATGATCCTACCAAGATTAGTTGTTTTTATTTTTTGAACCAATTTAAAAGATTCAGTAAGTAATATACTTGTAGTTCACTATTTTTTTATGTCTCTGTTTTGATGATGCTCTTAAATAAATATGAGTTCAAAGATAATTTCTATTGACATTTTTTAGTCAGTGCATTAGTCTGTTTCTTAGGGGCAATATTTCCCTAAGCAGGAAGCATGCTCACTAAGAGTTTTCAAAAAGCACACAGAGAGAAAAAATACTGCTAAGAATTTTTAAAAATAATTTTAATTTATGGTAGATTAATCAAAATATTAACTATGTGATTATAATAAATGTGTTGGAATGGTTCTATGGAGGTCTGTATGCTGCTCAAAGCAGGGCTGGATTGGGTTGGTCAGGGCCTTGTTGAGCCAAGATTTGAAAATCTCAGGGGGTGAAGATGGGCAGCTACAGCAGTACTGCACCACTCCCGGAGGAAGAATTTTTTCCTTCTATCCTGTCCAAATTTTCATTGCTGCAGCTTTCAGATACTGGCTCTTGTATTAGCTGTGCACTTATAGGGAGTAAAGAAAATATACAGTAAATGGAGTGCAATAGAATTTATAAAGAATTGTGTAATTATATGAATGTAGTAGATCAATTAGGAGCTCTGAATGAGAGACTCACTATGCTAAGGCTTCATAAAAGATACAAGAAGGGGTGGTTTGCTTTTGAATTTTACTTAACTCCTTGAAAGTTGGCAAGTTATCTTCTTCATGGGCATCCTAAAGCACCTGTGTATGAACTGAGGTTCCTCAGAGATTCAGGAGAGGGGACCATCATCTTAGAATTTTAGAGGTGAGCTCCCCTTGATATTAACTTAAAATTTGTTAAAAAGTTTGTCAAGGGTACCTAACTTTTTTTTTCTTTTTTGTTTCTTTTTTTTTTTTTTTAGTTTGTAGTAGTGTCTGCTTTAATATTGGTGCTTCTGAAAGTTGCAACTCAACAACTTCCAACATGTCACATTTTTCAGATTTTCACATGTTTCCATTTTGTTGCCTATGGATATGCCTTCATCAAATTTCTTAATATCTTAATATCTAATAGCCTACATTATTTGTAGCATGATTACTTTCAAAGCTCCAGCTATCTGTATATATCTATCTTACTGTAAACCTTAATGGTATGAAACATAGAGATTGTAAATATTAAAATTATGAATATCATAACTCTTTTTGAAGTAGTAAGTGAAAAAGTTTATTAGCCAAAATATTATTTATAGTATACAACATGTACATCAAAACTTGGGAGTTTCTGGTACTCAAATTGTCTGTCTAATATATACACATGTCTAAAATATTCCTTCCTATTTTTACAATGCCTTATTTTATATGGAAAATGGTTTCAAACCCATGTGTAATGAATTCTGGTGCTTCATTCCAGTGTGCCCATTTTGAACTAAAAATCAAAGAGAAGAGTTTCTTCTTTTTAGTGCTGCTGCCTCAAACCACAGCAACCTGTAGCTTTCTCTGCCTATCTGCTTTGAAAGTAATGGCAGAGCTATTTTATTCTCCTGTTTGATTGGCTGGACTCTGGATATTTTTGCATTTGCTTTCAGTGTTCTGGAGGCTGTGTAGTGTGTGCATTGTTCAATATAAGTAATAAGGTTTTTCTGCTTCCCTATAACTCTGTTATTACAAGGAACTAATCTAACCAAATATCAGATCTTTTATTTATTCTCGAATGAGCAGAGGTCTTGTATGGTACTTCAGTTAGTTTTGTTCTTTCTGACAATTTGACTCGCTTGAGAAAATGTCTTTCAAATGGAGAATGAGCATGTTCCAGGTTTACCCACCGATTTTTTTTATTTTACTGCCCCTTCACTGGGTGTCAGTAGGGTCTCATCTTCGTGTCTTATCTTGGGTGTGTTCTTTCTCTGAGGGAAGAGGGAGCTTGTTTTCTTTGGGGCTTCATCCTGAAAAAAGTTTTTATTGTGTTTGGTGCTGTGCTCCCCCTAGTCTGGTGAATTACTTTAGCATTCTTCTGAGGATATCCTGATGCAAAGGATCCTGGACAGTCTATCCTTTTGCCAAGTGAGTAATGCCAGTAAAATACACTTTGCTGTGGTATATAACTACATGACTCTATTCCCATGCAGAAATCTAGGAATACGATAAATTATTCCCTGAGCATCTTTAGAAGGCACATCTTCAACATTCTCAAAAATACTGACTGAGGCTATTTTCAAAGAATTCTTTATTAGGAAGAAAAAGAGAACACAACCTTTAACTTGGGAAAGTGCAGTGATTGGACATATACAGCAATAAGTAGAAAAATGTCTGTGAGCCCTATCAGTAATACTTCAATACTTCATCTAACCAACTGAGAATGTGCCTAAGGCAATAATATGAGCACATCTTTTCATTACATCCCTCTTGCACTTTGAATCCAGGCTCCTTTTAATGGTTCCAAGAAACTCTGGAATGAAGATTCATTCCCATCATGGGGTATGTTCACCTAAGGCAGGTTAGCAATTCATATTTTTTAAGAGATAGATACAAAATAGGACACTGCTATGTGTCCATTTGGGCTTGACGGTGTCCTTTGTGCCACCTTTCACAGAAGAGTTCTTCCTGGAAAGAGACAGTTGGGAGCATGTGGGACCCTGGAGAAGTCTGGCTGTTAAGAAAAGAGCACTTTTCTTTGACATTATATTTTTTTTCCCTCTTTCTGGGATCTGTGTGATCCTTTTGCCACTTACGATGTCAATTTACTCATGCACAAACTTACATAAGTAAATGCATGTATCATGTCATGTTTCTGTTAAAGGGACTATATATTAGATGAATTAAAGCACTAGGACAGATCTTCTCATATGCAATAGTAGAGAGCTCCTCCACCATCCCAGTACTTCTTGCTGCAGTGCACAGCCTGTATCCTTTGCAGAACAAAGGCTTTCTGCATATGTTGAACAAATCACTGAAGAACTTGTAATGCATTATTCTGCTGGGTGCAGGCCTGTGTCTAGTGTGGGTTAATTTACATAGAACTTACAGTCTTTACCAGTTCTGGAGGAAAGGGTTCTCTCTCTGTCTGTTTTGGCAAGAATTTGGTTTTACTTATTGGTGCTTATGTGAGAAAGAGAATTTTAAACCAGTAGGTTTGTATTGCAATGGTGACAAAAGTCAGGTCCCTGCTTTCTTATAAACATTATTCCTAGGCTGTAAAACATTGGTCTGATCAATAAGATTCATATTACCATTAAGAATCGTCATTCCTTTGGCGAGAATTTCAAAAACTAGACCCAGCAAGTGACTTGAACATCTACATCAGGACTTAGCCAATCCAAGGCTCTGAACTCTATCAAGCTCCTTATGAAAACCTCTTGGATTGTGCAGTTTTGTAGGTACCTAGAACTGTATTATATAACTATGTGCACAACTCTTGTCTGGCTAAGAAGCTTAGTGCCTATATTATGTTTAAAGTTCAGATTAATTTGTATTAAGGGCTTGAGTGATAGGTCCCTCCAGTTCAACAGGTATTTTTGAAGTTCTCTTCAGTGTACTTTGATGGGAATTAGAAGCCTGTTCTTTAAAGTGGAGAAATAAAAGCCACTGTGGAGGCACAATATTTGGAAACAAAAAAGTATTTTGTGTTTTTCCAAGAATATTTGTAGGTATCCAAAGCTGAGTAGCTATTTGTGTAGTTGCTACTGTGACCATCTGGAGTATCAGATGTTACTAAAGCAAGTTGCAGCTTTGCTTACCTTCCTTGTAAAACTACTGGAGCCCTGTCTAGGAGTTAAGACCAAGCCCCGTCATCTGGTCTAAAGATATTACCCAGAATGAAGTTTTTTTCTGTAGGAGGCACTTCGGTCTCTCTGTAAAAAAGGTCACACAAAGTGGGACCATAACTCTATCTGATCCAGTACCCTGTCTCCCACAGTGAAAAAAAATGAAATGACAAGGAAAGAGATTAAGAACTGGACATCATGTATCACTTACTCTCATAAAAGTTTCTGGTTCCATAGTCAGCACAGACAGAAAAACGAACAATTTAAATGCAATTTTTGACCAAGTGACTACTGTTGTTGTGTATTAGTATCTCAGTGGAATAGTTGCAATTGCAGTACTCAAAAATAATGAAATGGAAATTTTTGCACGTATTTGATTATGCTTACAGTATTCATTTGAATTTATTTTGTTTGCAAACTGTGTGTTTATTTGGCCCATCCATGTCCTGTTATGTCACAGCCTCAGAAGTCTTGAGTTTAAATTTTAATTAAAAAAGAAAGTTTCATGACTCTCATTTCAAAACTGTAACTTAAAAAATTAAGCAAGGCTTAAGAACTGCTATTTTGAGATGTGCAATAATGCTGTGACTAATAAAGAATTCACTATTCTTCTCTTTTATAGGAAGTCATGCATTTGTTTATTAACAACTACTGTCTTTCTGACAGTAGTATTGATAATGGTGCCATCTGAAACAAATAGATGAAATGAGCTCAGAAGCTGAAGTGAGGATTACTTGTGTAACTTTAAAGACCAAACACGCTTTCAAGAAATATTATAAAAAAAATCAAAATAGTAATTAAATTAAAAAAGTTAGTTAAGAAGAGAAGTCTGTTCCTGAACTTCTGTGTAACTCTGCTAACCTGGATATAGTAGAATGGGGTACAAATTATCTTTTAGGAGCAGAGAAGGTTAGGAAAGTGACCTCACACTTGTTCACAGTAAAGGCTTCAAACAATCTGTCATTTTCAAGAGAAAAAACAAGCTAGAAAAGAAATTAATAATGTACCTTAAAAAACATAAAGAAAAAGACTAGAGAATGTCCATGCTAGGCTGCAGAAAATGCTAATAACATATTAAATAGATTACTGATTAATAGTAGAGTTGATTATGAGAGAAAATGTTATTTGCAAAAGTGGATTACTTTGTTATTCCATACACAGAGCTTCACTTGGCGGGTTGAATATATTTCTGTAGTTAAACTCTGCTCTGTTCCTCACAATGTTTATTGATGTAGTCTGTCAGATATATCGCCAGGCTGCATGTTGTGGATTTTGGATTTGCTAGGTGTGGATAGCTAGCAATGTTTGCTGAAAGCTAAAGTATTAAGAGGTATGCTGAATGTTCATGTGTTTCTTCTGAGTGAGTTCCCAGAGGTAAACAGGACAAACATTGCATTACTACTCCTGATAAAAATGCCTCCTTTTTTAGTAAGGGTTGCTGCAGTTACTGCCTAGTCTCAGAGACACATAGGGCTTCTGTAATCAAAGAACTGGCAGGCAAACCCAGACATCTACCGAATAGTGTAATGTGACTATTCGTCCATTTCAAATGAGGTAAAAAGTTAAGGACTGCTACTACCGCAGCGTATGAGTGTCATGATTGTGCTTGTGTCACTGCAAATCATATTCTTATCATATCTAGCTCTCCAGTAAAAGGTCTCCTTAACCATTGTGAGATGAACACTTAAGTAATGCACCTGAAAAGCTGAACACTTTAATCCTAGAGTGCTCTGAGGGCTTTGAGAAAGCAAAGAAGCTTTGTATCCTCTTACGTGGAACATATGCAGTTTTTCAGACTAACTAGCATGTTGCTTATTTGTATAATCAGTAGGTACTGAGCATTCATTTCTGTCTCAGGCACAACATTTTATGTCTATTTTACTGTGTTGTTATTGTTTTTTGTATTACGGTCAGTAACTTTTTTTTTTAGTTTATAATTATCACTAAATCATTATGTAATTTATAATTATAATAATTATATTAAATACTTAAATAATTAAATAATTACTTATATAATTATTTATATATTATATTTATAATTACTATTATAATTTACAACCCCATCAGTTACATTCTGACACCTTCAGGCATGCGTGCCATGGGTGCGGTGAGACTCAGGAATCTTTGAAGCTGAGTGGCTTATCTTGGTTTTATTTCTTTAGAGGTTAAAGATTGATTTCTTGCTATTTAAAATTATACTGTAAATCATGGAGTATTGATCTTCTTTCTGTTTTAAATCATACTGTAATTTTTTCTAATTTATTTGTTAAATAAGATTGCAAACCAGAACCTTAACTAAAGGGACTTCATTAGAATCCTGCTCACTTCTATTTTCAGGCTTGTTTTTAGAGATTTAACTCGTCTGGTACTTCCAAAAGTGAATGAGTGAACAAGAGGAATTTGCTGACATAGGCACAGAGATAAATATTAGAGGTGGCTTTCAGTATTTGGGATTTGGTTTAGGGTTTTTTTTCACTTTTTTATCAACTTTTTTTTTTTAATATCATGATATTCACTCTCTACTAGACAGCTGTATTTCTGGCTCTGCACTCTTCCCATGAATAGAGGTTCCATTCTCCATTTTCTGTCTGCAAAAGCAGTTAGCCTTTCTAACAGCTTTTTTTTTCCCTAACTTAGGCTCAACTGCATTGTAATTTAGCTAAGGTTCTACTGTGCTTTTTTCCTCCTGTATTTTCTTTCTTAGTCTCTTGGGTATTGTTCCAAAGTGGGTTGTTTTCTTCCAGGATTCTTTCCTGGCTTCCATCTTGCTCTGTTTGGTGCAATCCCTATATATCTGGATTTAGCACTGACACATTTCTACCTAGGTCTGTCTTTACAGAAATATGTGTGTATATGTACTGTCAGACACATCTTGCGATGTACAGCAGCCTCAGTGTTGCTGTTGAGTAGTAATTCCAGCCAGGTGTGCCAGGTGGTTGTGATAAATCTTTGACTCTTGCCCTGAGAAAATTTCCAAGCGGAAAAACAAAATAAATCCAGAAGAATCTGGAAATAGATGATACAGGAATAGAAACTTAAAGATACTGTCTGCACATGCAGGGATGGGATTAGGAAAGCCAAAGCCCTTCTGGAGTTGAATCTAGTGAGGAGCATGTAGGGCAATGAAAAGACTTCTACAAATATAGGAAAAGGAAGGCTAATGAAAGTATGGGCCCTCTGATAAATGATGTGGGGACTCTCATTACAAAGAAGACAGAAGGCAGAGGTTCTGAATATCTTCTTTGCTTTGGTTTTTACAGGTAAAACTGGGTTCAAAATTTTCAGGTCCCTGAGACCTAAGGGAAGCTTCAAGCAAGGAAGACTTGGAGGAGAAAATCAGGTTAGGGAACAATTAAACAAACTAAATGATAAATCCTTCATAGCATATACCTATGAGTGAGCATATACCTATGTGAGTGCTGGGAGATGTTAATGCTAGGCCACTCTTGATTATCTTTGAAAGATCATGACAATCAGGAGAGGTTCTTGAAGACTGGAACAAAGCAAATGTAATTTCTGTCTTCTAGAAGGTTGAGAAGCACTTGAGAAGCTAAAAGATTGTCAGACCCCCTTTGGTCTCCGGGAAGGTGATGGAAAAGCTAATCCTGGAAGCTATTTTCAGACAGTTGAAGGAAAGGAGGTGGTGGAGGCAGCACAGATATACGAAGGTGAAATGCTTAACCAAGACGATGATTTTTTATGATAAGATGTCTGGCTTGGTGTATGAGGGAAGAGCAGTGAATGCTGTTTATTTTGGCTTTAGTAAGGCTTTTGACACTCCCATAACATCCTCATGTTGAAGACAATTTGATGAAGTATGGTCTAAATAAGCACACAGTGACATGCACTGAAAACTTTCTGGGCTGCTGGGCTCAAGGGTTTATGATCTGTGGCACAAAATATAGCTGGAGGCCAGTCACTACTGGTGTCCTCCAGGGTCTGGCGGTGTTCAAACTATTCAGTGACCTAGAGGAAGGGACAGAGTGCATCCTCAACAAGTTTACTGCCATAACTGTAAGGGTGGATTGATAGACCAGGGGACTGTACTCAGTAGGATCTGAACAGCGAGATGGAGAAGTAGGCAGAAAAGAACCTTATGAAATCTAACAAAGAAGTGAAAAGAAGTGAAAAGTCCTGCATCTGTAGAGGAATAACCTCCAACACCAGTTAATACTGCAGGCTGACCAGCTGGAAAGTGATTTTGCAGGGAAGGACTTGGGAGCCTTCGTGTACATGTTTACTATGAACCAGCAATGTCTTTTGTGGCCAGGAAGACCAATGGTCTCCTAAGGCCACATCTGGAGTACTGTGACTCTGGACTTCGCATAATAAGAGACATGAATTTGTCTCTCATTGAACAGTTGGCCTAGGATGGGGTATGAGAATTAAATAACTGAAGAGTTTTGAAGAATTTTGAACAATCTGCCCAGTTGGGTGACTCAGTGTCCACAGTATCTTTTCCCTGACTTTCAAACTTTGGTCTTGAAACACCCGAGGGTTCTTTCCAGCATGTGCCATATATCATAGAATTCAGATTACATTTAGCCCACACTTGTTCTTATAGAGTTAAAAATCTAAAGTTTCTTTTTCTAATCTGTCTTTCTCCACTAGTCTATTTATAAATTGCACAACTTGGAAGCGCGTGAAGCACTCTGGCCAATGTGCTTGCATAGAGTCTAATTGACAGTTTTTCCTTTTGATGTTGGTTTGGCAACCAAACAGAAAGATGAGCATTGCAGATGTCTGGTTCAAATATTATATGGGTGAAGCAAAGGGAATTCAGTAAACATTTTGACTGCACCCTTTCTATATTTCTTATTATAGCTCTGCTGCGAAGGGGACTACACTTTCTACTTTTTTAAAGCTGTTTCTGGTTGTTTGCTTGATATAGGAAAGCTCAGAAAAGCTGCAGCTTCTGTTCAGCTTCTGAAGAAGATATGGATGATTTGTGTGAGTCAGGATCGTATGTTTATGGCCCAATCTTTCTTTAGAGACTGTCATTCAAAAGAAATCAGTGCTTGGTAGGCGGCCATTTAATAAGCATTCAAAACATCGATCAAAGTGAAAGACACAAAATCTCACTGCAGTCTGTAACAACACACAGAACAACGTGTGCCTGCTACTTCTGGCAGGAGTAAGATGCATTCATTATCAAAAGTCACTTACCTCTCGCTTTTGATGGAAATTTTTCTCATCTATAGGTGTTTATGAGAGGGATAGTTCTGTAACTTAGAATATGGGTAGTGAGGAAGTAAAGATGCGGAGGGTGTACTTTTTTTCTGGTACTCCTTAACAGGCACTCCATCAACATACTTTGGTAAGAATTAATCCTTAGCTTTTTCTGCATATGTGTGAATTATGTGTGAGTAGCAAGACAAGCAGGGAAAAACTAAAGGCTTGACTCCTCTTTCTCCACAGCAACATAAATATTCAGTAATTTCTTGACTATAAGGAAATAAGACTACTTTTACCCCAGTGTAAATGATGGAAGATGGTAAATACTTGGTATTTATGTAGAAAAAAAATATAAACTTTCCTTTTCTCAAGACATGTCTTATTCTACTACACTACACTACACTTGATCTTCCTTTAAAGAAAGTATTCTCTTCATTCACTACCACTATACTAATTTTTCAGATTAGTGCATGAGTATAGAGAGATTAGTATTTTAATTTAAGAAAACTTATCATCCTGCTTTCAAAAAGACATAGCCTTGAAATGTGCTAGCGTGAAGCTATTGACCTGACTAGGAATCAAATGCCTTTCTCCAGGATTGTAAAACTATGTCTATTTGCCTCTCTCATGAGATTCCTAGTGCAGGAGGAAGGAACCAATCCAATGGAATTCTTGAGGTCTGAGTTAAAAATTACCATGTCCAGATGTGGCTATAATAGATGGTAAATGGTGGTAGATGATAGATTGGGTCTCTTGTATTGGTTGGTGTTTGTATTGGTTGCATGTCATTCAGAGAAACAGGATATCAAGTCTCTGAACTTGTCATGAAAGGAAAGAGCATGTCTATGCACCATATTTTGCTACTTCAGTACATTCAGATTTAAATGTATAGTTATGCTTTCAAGCACTGTCATTGCTTCTCTTTCGGTTGTTTCAGTTTCTGGCATATAGTTGGACTGGCTTGGGCATGGTAACCTTGATTGTTTTCTTTCTCAAAACAGTTAAGTAACAGAACATTGTGCAGTTCTTTTCTTGGCAAATGCTTTCCTCCACTTTGCCAGAGCATTGTCGAGCTCTTCTCACTTTCTCTTGCCATTGCAAGTGGTTGCAAATAGCAACCATTTGCTTTATAGGTAACAAATCATGTTTATCACTGAAAAATTTAATAATTCTATCCAAAGCTTCATGAGCCATGTACTCCTCCTTGCTGCTAAGTGCTAAGCACTTTCTGTGATATTTCATGCCCTTATATCAAAACGATAGACAGTTTAACACAGATCAGATTGGGGACTATTTTTTGTGACTGTTTTGGCCTCCTGGAAGCTGTGTATAAGCTATGCATGTTGCTAGTCTCTACAGACAAGGCAGGAATGGGAAGACGATGGATCATCAGAATACTCTCCTTGTTCTTGTTGCATGTATAATGTGTTCTGTGACGTTTGCTTTGCTGACAAATGCAAAGTATGTCCTTTCCCAATCAGGAGGAAACATGAGAGTTAATTGTATTGTCCTGTGGCCTGAGTTGCTCATAAGACATTGTTGCTGGATGCTGATTAATACAGGTGTCTTGAAGCAAAGATGTAGGCCATTAGATTATTTCTGTTTTTTTAATCAAATAATTCCTCCTTCACTTCATATACCAGATGATATTCAAAGAACAATAAATGTGAAAATAAAGTCAAATTACTTCTGGAACGTGTAGGCCAGATTGTAGAACAGCTCGATAGTATCAGAATTGTATTTTCAAAATAAATATTGTATTTTTTTATCTAAACTGTACTGTATACAAAAAAAAGCGTATAAACTCTACTCTATGAAATTTCATTATTTTCTGTACAAATGAGGTAATCCTTTTTTCCCCAGGAACTTTCAAACTTTGTTGTGGTAGTAATATCTATAGTGTTACTACACTGATATATGCTATTTAAAGACTAGTTACTGCAAAAAGTATTCCTATTCTGGTTTAGGCAAGTTGTTACTGAAACAGGACAAAATAGCCTACCTAATTAAATTCATTTCTTTGGAGTCATTATGCCACTGACCCACTTGTCATGTTTGATACTTCACACAGGTTGTTGTCCTTGTCAATTTCAAGGTGGTCCTTGAAACTGACAGGTGTAAGAGAAGTACTTCTTTTGCATAAGAATCCTAAGTTTTCCCTCACTTTTATGTTGATTCTCTTAGCTAGAACCCTGGAACAACAGCAATGTGATTCCTTAAGTCCTTTCCATCCTTCTGCTTTCTCTCTAGCATCTTTGTCTCAGTCTTTGGCTTATGAGATATTTCTCATTGTGTTGCTTTTAAATCAAATTTAATTTTTTTTTCTTCTTTTTTTTTGTGTGAGTTATTGAGCTCTCTGAAGGTCTTAATATTCTGCAATCTTTACATTCACTCTCAGCATCTCTTTGGAATGTCTGTGAGTGTTATCTATGTTTAGTTTACTTTCTACAGTGAGTTCCATGAAGAAGTTGGACTGAGTATTAACACATATTTATCAATATGTACAATGAAATGTTCCCCAAAGTAGAAACAATTTTTGTGAGCTTCTTGTACAGACACTGCTAATTTGTCCAAAATATTTATTCTTTCTGAAAAGTTAATGCAAAGTATTCCACTAAACCTTCCTTCTTTAACAGGAATTCAACATTATTAGTCTGAAAAGACATTAGAGAGTGTTGTCAGTTTGTTTGTACAGATCTCATTCACAGATCTCATTTTTATGCCTTTCATTGAATCCAGAAGGACTATGGAGAAGCTGAATGAGAGATTTTTTTCTCAAAGCACTGAGTCCTTATCAACATTTTCTACTAAAAAACAATTGGGAAATCCTGTTCTTTTTGATGGAATTCTGTGAGGAATATTTCACTGATGATGTAAAAGTTGCAAGTCTTGCCAGAGCAAATCTTGAATATGTATCACAAAACAATGATGCAGGGCTGTCTTAAGCATCTCAGATTAGAAAGTCTCAACCTGTCCTACTCACCTCCTTTCATTTGGTAGTACGGACTTCAACATTTTCAGGATTTTCATTAAGGTCTTTGAAAATTGCTATTTTTATTCACAGGGATTAAGAAGCCATAAAATGTGTTTGAAAATGACACCTCTGATAAATGTCCTTTTTTCTTCTTTTTCAGAAAGTATTTTGGAGAAAAAATAGGACTTTATTTTGCATGGCTGGGTTTATATACAGAATTCCTCATTCCATCTTCAGTAATTGGGGTTATTGTATTTTTTTATGGTTGTATAACCATTGAGAGCGACATTCCTAGGTAAGCTTCTCTGTGATCAATATTTTGAAGAATATAACTGTACTTTCTGGACATAATCCTTAGTGAAAATATTTGCTTCTAAAATGTCTGAAAAACACTAATATAGCATAAACGTCTGCAAGCAAAGTCTGTAAACATTTGAAACACACATTGAAATACACACACAAAAAAATGGAATGTCCCATCAGGATGTTATACTATGTAACAAAAAAAAAAGGCAGTAAATCTGACACGCAATTATTAGTGTCTACCTTTCAGTGAAAAGAGATGCTTTCTTTGTTCCATCTGTGGCTGCCTTCAGGTAGGAACAGGACACAGCTAGCAGACGTACTAGTCCAATTCATTATGACAGCTCCTATATTCTTCTTCTAAAAAAAAGGGCAAATTCTAAAGCAAATCACTCATCAGTATGGGGTTAGAAACCAGTATCAGTTATTGCTGATAGATAAATGATGAATGACAACAGTTTTGAGTTATTTTTCTTAGCCTGATCTGAATGAATCATGATTAGCTGTGTTTCTCTGTGGGAAAGCTTGTGCTAACATTTAAGCTGAAGTGAGATTGATAGCAAAGATGTCTCTGCAGCACCCTCTGCTGACTTTTGAAATAGAAGAGATCATTATATTAACTCTATAAAGGCTGAACATGACTGTAGCCGCTCAAAGAATTAGATATATTGACATTACAATTTGAATGGCAATTTTTCATTTAAAGTCATAGAAAATAAATCATGTAATGATCATAAGTAATTATCACTCAACTGGCAATGGCAGAAAGTCAAGCTCAAGGTTCTTGAAATGTAAGGGGGATTAATTTTTAGAAATCACTGTGCATACAGCATTTGAATACTTTTAAACCATATCAGTTTGTGGCCATAAGCCTAAACTTTCTGGCATAAGAATTTGTGTTAAAAATCTATTTTGCAAAAACACCCATTGATTATACAAATACTCTTAAAAACGAAGTGCAGAGTAGAATGACTCTCAAAGCAAGTGCAAAGCAAGTGAAATGCAACATCTTTGCTAAGAATAACATTCTTGGTCGATTAAGTCTTGTAACTTCAGTGTTTGCATGCATGCAATTTATACCTAAAACCCAACATAGCCTGCAAATGATTTTGCAAATTTGTTCTGTCTGTGACCAACATGCCTGGGTTCTGATGTTTCGCTTTGTAATATATTATGGAGAATATACAGAAAGACAAAAGTTTAGTGTGAAAACGGCCAGTCCTGGTGCACAAAATAGCATAGCGTTAGACATAATTGTTGTGCCATCCTGTTAAAAAAATGTATGTGTTTGGTAAAGTGCAAACAACAGTTTATCCCACAGAATTTCCTTTTTAACCACTACAGAATTCTTTTTCATGCGAGTAAATCTGATCAAACCATGTAATTGAGTGTTGACATGGCAAATTCCAGTTTGATTGTTTTTTAAATATTTTCTCCTTGTGTTAACCTCAATCCTTAGTGATTTACTCTTCTATAATACAGTGTAAGGATTAGATTGGTTTGTTATGTAGCCTTGTTCTTCTGTTGGTAAGGTGCTTGTAGGTATTTTAATGTTCTAGAACTTGGCAACATAGCTTTGAAGATATACATATCTCATGGGAAGATCTCTGCGACTCTAAGTCACATACATTACAGAACAGTAGTAGCTATTATGTGCTGCTTGATATTGCATCAGCTCACTCACTTTTCATGAGTCATAATTTCCTAAGGACATTTGCCACTTACAGCAAAGAAATGTGTGACCAGCGCAATGCCTTCACCATGTGCCCTCTGTGTGACAAGTTTTGTGACTACTGGAACCTCAGCTCTGCATGTGCTACGGCTCGGGCGAGCCACTTATTTGATAACCCTGCCACTGTCTTCTTCTCCATATTTATGGCTCTCTGGGGTGAGTATTGCTTTGGATGTTTTGTCCCTTGTTCTTTGCACAATGACAGAGATGAAAGCAGTGATGCACATCAGAATGTGATAGCCTCCAATATAATAAAGTACTATTAGATCAAATGTACTTCATAAGGGTTTGCAAAGTTGCAAGCCAAGCCTCAGGGGGCCAGTAAGGGGCCGAGACAGGAAAAAGCAGTGTTACAAGGCTTTCCTTTGTCAGCAGTAAGCTTTGGGATAAATACAGAGGAACTGGATTGCTCAGAGAAGAAAAATGTTACAGGGTAAGTCCCTGTAACATTGTCTGCATTTTGGGCAGGAATATACTTAGGGCTTCATATATGAAGGCAGCTGAGAGGGTTTCATTTGAACACAGAGTGTACTTCCATCTGGGACAACTTTGTCACATAATTTTAATAAAATGTTATAGGATTCCAAGTGCAATGGTGCTATTACTGTTTTAATTATAATGTGTTCTAATGTATTACATGTAGATGAGATGATTGGTTTTCCTTAATGGTAAAAGTGCCATGCTCCACGGAAGATCTCAAAACACTTCATAAATGCAAATGAATACATTGTAATATTTTCATAGTGCTCCTTGCTGCACCTCTGCCCTGGACACTGGGCACTGTGCTTGCACATCTTATTGCTGGTTTTATGCCCTCATTCACTGCAGTTAAAATATGTTAATGACCCATGAGAAGAGCTTCTGAAGATTGCTACTGTAAAAATAATTTGATTTTCCCATTCATTGTTCACATGAGGAAATTTTCATTCATAATGTGAGAATTTGAGCGGATATGTTATCAAAGTACAGCCACTCCTCAGCAGTCAATATGTTCTGTACTGCAACTCGTTTTAACTTTCACAATTTGCTTTAGAAATAACTGATTGCTAGCTTGATGTTGGCTTTGATGATAGCATTGGATTTATTAGGAACTTATGTACAGAAGATATTAAAGAAATATTAAGCTTTTATTTGCCAGTTTCTGGAAATCATTCAGCAGAAGAATGATATGATAGAAGGATAGAATGATCTGATAGAATGATCTGATAGAATAATATGATAAAATGATAGAATATGCTGTGGAAATGGCAAAAGACAATAGAATTAAAAATAGAGAAAGATGTTAGCTTTACCATGTTGGGACAGGAAAGGCAGAAGATTCACTATGGTTAATATCTTGAAAAGGACTCACGCCTCATTATGAGTCTTTATGATCCCAGCAATACCATTTGCATTTACAAAATGCAAAGTCATGCCTGACTAGTTGGTGTTCTAGTATGTTAAATTCTGGCTGTCAGGTGTGTTTATAAGGACAGTTTAAGATAATGAACTTGTTGATTTTACAACAGCATCAGTTGTGTATCTAGCCCAATAAATTAAAAAGGGAATTATGATAATGTTATTGTTTTCAACAGTAAATTCTTACAGAGCCAAATGTGATCTTTAAAAAAATGAATTTTTAAAAATTGTGGAATCATAATAGCTACCAATAAGTTAGCAAAATATGTTTGTATTTAGGATATCTAGAAGATATCCAAGTTTACAAGTAGTTTTGTATGTGTTTTTTTTTTTTCTGTAAGTAAGGAACAGAGATAGCAGCTTAATATACTGCCAGCCTTGTGTATAAATGACATTTATTTCTTCCACGTGGTTCTTTCAGAACAGTCCTTTGCTATGAATAGATTCTGCTTTGAAAGAGTCAGTTATTTTACTAGTACTATATTTTCCCAATGTTATAGCTCACACTGAATGTAGATAAATTTAAATTTATCTGATTTTGCAGTATTCTGTATCTTGTAATGTTATCTACAAGATGTTCAAAGTGACATAAATACTGTTATGATATGATGATGTTTTTACACTTCTTTTTGCACTAACTGAAAAGGTGAAATGAGGTATAAGAAATGGCAAGTAGTGCCCATGATTATTTTTCTTTACAAGTTTTATTTGTATAGTATTTTATTGGTGTGTGTGTGTATATGTATATATATACATATGCATATGCATTCTATATATACATATACAATATGCATATATGTATACGATATATATATATAGTATAAACACACACACACACATATATTGTATAATTTTCCAAAAAGAGATTTCCACAAGCCAAGAGTAAGAGGTGCTAGTTGTAAGAAGGTATTTATAATTCAAGAACAGCTAAGCAAAGGGCTGTCTAGAGGAAAGAACAATTATGAGAGGAAGGTCAGGAGACTGTAAATATGAGACAACAATACAACATCTGTTTCTTCATATTAAAAAAAGAAAACCAGGAGACTGAACCGCCGGCCTTCCCTGCTTGTCCCCTTAGGACTAAATCCCTGTGTTTATATAGGACAAAAACATTCAACTCTACCAATATAACATTTCAGAATAATAGTATTTTTAATGTATGACTGAGGGTCATAGTTTACATGATAATTGCAATAGGTATCAATCATTTATTTCAGTAGAAGGCTCTACTTACCTTCTTCATATGTTTCTGACCTATTAGCAACTTAGTAATTTTGAATCAGGGAAATTAGTTTTTACTAATTGAAATGTAGCTGATGAATATTTAGATCTGGGTTTTGTTTTGCTATATGCTTTCAACTTATGAATAATAGAATGACTCATGGTATATTAAGAGATGTTCTTGAGGCGGATATCACCAGATCTGTGTTCATTTCCAGTGTCTGACAGAAAAATATATATATATAGAGTGCTTTTTGGCATTTCATGTTGTCTCTCTCTGTATCTTATTTGTAAAAAGACAGTAATTGCTGTTCCCATGATGTGCCTATGTTCTTTATTTATAATTGGGTCTGGGGCTATTTCTTAATATTTATTTACAAAAGGACTACTCTGATGTGATTCATGGGACTTACAAGCATTCACAGTAGCACATTGGAGTTATAGTTTCAAAACTGTTCTATTTTTCTTTAAGCTACAACTTTCCTTGAACAATGGAAGCGTTTGCAAATGAGATTGAGTTACTTCTGGGATTTAACTGGCTTGGAGGAAGAAGAAGTAAGTTTCCTTTCTCTGGATTAATTCACTATATGATTCATTCACAATTTAAAGATAAATATTGGTAATCAAGAGTGCTATCCAATTCAGTTTATAGCTGTGTATTACTAAGTGACTATAACTGATATATTTTTGAGTATCAAGGTACTCAAGCACCTACATACTATTGATCATGACTCAACTTTATTTGTAATAATGAATGTTGAACCAGATTAGAACATTATCATGGGACCACTTTTTAATGTTCACATGTGATTATATTGCTACAGTGCAACAGTAGAATGATGTTAAACACGTATCTTCTTATATAGATACTGCTTAATTATGTGTAACAGAATACTCTATGAAGATCACTATAAAATGTCTAGTTAACGTAAATAATATTTGCTCCTAGATGTGTGCGCCATCCCTAATGTCATAGTTACAATATCTTAAGTTTCTTAAGTTAAGGTACTGCAGGCCTGTTTCATCAGTGACTGAACTGTCTGCTTAATTTGGGATTCAGGACCCTTGTTTATTGTTAACAGATAAAAAATGATATTGAGAATACTTTTCAAGTGCCTCAGAGTCAGTCCATGGGGCTTCAATCCAGAGATGACTGAAAAGCAAGAGATGCTTGTTACTAACATTTATAGAGTCCCTAGATCTGTTTTTAGTCTTGTTTTCAGTTTCACATTATATAGCCCATGGTCTGCTTTAGCTACTGATTCTCCACAGAGGTTTAATTTCTATTTCTGAATAAAAGGAGGCAGACATTAGCCTTAATTATACCACTAAGACCAGGTAGATTCTATCCTATCTCCTAGCAATAGATTCCAACATGGCTCCAGAATAGTGTCATATTCAACATTACGATGCTCAAAATTCACAGCCATTTGGAACTGCAGCAATTAGACTCCCTTTTATACTTAATGGTAATCTGAGTACCTATGATAAGTAATTCAGTGTGCCTGTTCTCTTCATTGGTTTAGCAAAGTGTGCTTAGGTTCCTGGCTTTTCACTTAAGACCTGCTTCAGTCAGAGATGATTTCAATCCATTTCTTCCCATCTCAGCATAGTTCCTTAAAGACCAGACTGTATACAAGCCTAAAACAAGACAACTCTCCATTTCTGCCACTTGAGTTTAGCTCAGGCAGGATTCTGAGACAAATAAGGTAGAAAGGAAGTAGGCACAAAGCTCATTCTGTTACATGATGATGATGCTATTCCGCTTATCTGTTCCTCAGATAAGAATTAGAAAAATGTAAAAATAACACTGAGAACAGACAGTAGTCCCTGGTATTACTTTTCCTCCATCACTGTTCTGAAATAAAACTTCTATCGCTGTCTCTAGAGAAAGGAAGATCTCCCAAGTATTCCTCCCCTGAAGAGTTAACTTAAGGGCAGTCTTTAATTTTTCTTTCTTTCTTTCTTGCTTTTTTTTCTGATTCACTCCTGTCTGTTAGAGCAACTGGATGATACTTTCATGGTATCGTTTTATAAATACATACTGGATGAGTCATTGTCCTACACAGAATGGCATGTTTCTGCCTGAGAGAACAGCAATTTTATATTGCATATACCACTAACTGAGAGGTAGGAGATCAAACTTTGTTCTTGACTCTGCATTCTACGTGACAAACTCGTCAGATTTTAATGAACTTTGAGTTCATCACTTGCAGTATAAATTCCCAAGGTTTAACTCAATAGTTTCAAAATGCTGTGAAAGGATCTATAGATTTGTGATGAAGAACTCTGAAATGCTAAAGGTTTGTGGACAGGAACTGTAGGATCAGCAGGAATCCCATGTTTATGACAAATGAAAGAGTGCCAGATACCTCTCAGCACAAGCTGAAGAGGTAGAAAAATAATAGAAACATAAAAAGAAAGCTGGAAGGGACCTTGAGAAATCATCCCTTGAGCATGGTAGGATCAACTCTACTTAAGTTACTAAGAAAGATGTTTGTCTATCTTGTTCTAAAAGAAATTCACCAGTGGAGATTTCACTGTCTCCCTGGGCAATCTATGCTAATACTTACCTATCAGCTAATAGGCTTCTCCTAATGTCTAACTTAAAGCTTCTTGCAAATATTCACTTTTTCTTGTTCTTTCTTTCGTAAATGAGGAGATTCCTGTCCTCTTTGCAGCAAAATTCTACATAATATATCCCTCTGTCATCTTCTTTCTATGTGAACTGGCCTCAGCTCTTTCAATCTTTCCTCTTATCACATATTTTCTATACTTATCAGCTCTAATTTGAAAAATAATAGTCAAACTGGATATATAAAAAAGGACTGTATATCGTCTTTCATCAGCTCTTGGAACTTCACCAAAAATCCAAAGTTTGCTAAGATTTTGTTCACCTTTTATCCATTAAGCTCATAAGTATGATGGTAAATAAAGCAGATATTTGTATTTATCAGTGTGGTAATTTCTTCAGTTGGTGAAACCTTTACAGACACTAAAAAAGGAAAACTGTTTTTGATCAGGCAGATCACGCAGAGGAAAATAGAGATGACATGCACACAGGATTACTGAGAGGAAGAAGGAAAGGTATAAGGAGAATTTCAGGATCTTTAACAGCTAATAAGTATTAACAGTGACAATAGTTATTATTAT
The DNA here is from genome assembly GCA_013389825.1 of Crypturellus undulatus. NCBI lineage: Eukaryota > Metazoa > Chordata > Aves > Tinamiformes > Tinamidae > Crypturellus > Crypturellus undulatus. The sequence continues at coordinate 190,123 of VWPW01001173.1, read as the reverse complement.
CAATCATTTTAAAAAGCAAAGTTATGGAACCAAAACAGGGAGAAAAACAACTATAAAAGATGAAGAACTGAGCAATAAGCATTGTGAGCGTTATAACAAAGTGAATATCTTCGTCATATTAATGGACTCTTGGCTATAAAATTTTGAGTAAAATTAGTTCTTTAAACACATTGGGGCAAATCTTTTGCTTCAAAAGTGTCACATGAGAGATTAATTTAGTCCATGTATTTGTAAATATATTGGCAACTGGAGTTGGAGAAAACACACTCCCTTCTGCTTAGATGCATATTTGCAGCTGGCAGCTGTACAGGCTTAGAGGATTTGCATTGCTTGTACATCTGAAATTTGCAGAAATAATAGGTAGCATTGGGTACCAGACTGTAAGAAAGATGGAAAAGCAATTGAACAACTGATAAGTAAGGGAAGGGAAGACAGAAAAGTAACAAGAACAGACTAGAAACATGAAAAAAACCAAAACCTTGGAAATATCACAAAAAGGCAGTCAACATGCTGTTCCACAGATGTGTTTTGATGTAAGTTATTTGAACAAGATGTATATTCGTTTTTTAATTTGAACATAATAAAGCATCAATAAATCAAGAGAAATGATGAAAGAATCTGCATCCTATTCTTCTATTTGTGAGAAGGAATATTTAGAGGCTATCATTAACAATGTGAGCAGCAGGAACTGTTGACCTCTCATGAATCTTCAGAGATGTTCTTATGATTAAATTTATAGGGCCTGGTATTTTCCTGGCTTGGGTATCTGAGTAAAAGAGATTCTACCTTATTTTACGAACAGCCTTATATAAAATTGGAATGTAAATGCAAAGAAATTCTAGACGGGATTTGGAAGAATAAATTGTCAGACAGCAAAATACACAATAAATGAAAAGCTATGAGTAGAGATCTAATTATAGTTCAAACAGTAAAGCTATTTCAGTACAAAAAGGAACTTATCATGTTTGTTTGTTAGAAATATATTTGGTAAGTTACAATTCCAAGTTAAAATCCTTGCTTTGGAGCTTTGAATATTACTAGCTCTTTTCAAACATTAACTCCCAAAGTCTCTTTTCCTATTTAATAACTTACAAACAACAAAAAAGGACACTTAAAGGAACACTGGGAACACTTAAGATACCCCACAGATTATCACTCTATTGAGGTAAAGTAAGGAGAAAGGTAGATTTGTTTAGTTAGAATTGAATAGTGAATATCAAGTAGACTTGGTGGCATATATCTGCTTACAGATAAATCCCATTTTCTTCTTATTTTTGGATTATGGTTTAACTAGATCTTTTCTGCTACAGTTCCCATAAATTTTTGTGATTTCATTTGCTTGATAGCTTCAGCTTATCTTTTACCTTGCTGGTTATTGAGAAGGTGTTATTTTCTGAAGTTCTAACAGTGGCTACTAAAACCTGCAGTATTTGCTTAAAACACAGTGTTTGCTTAAAAGTGTGTAAAAGAGAACAACAGTCTCAAAAAAAAAAAAAAACCACAACCTTTTTTTTTCTTTAAAGCATAATACTCTTGGGACAAATGAACAGTGATGGTAAAAGATGTTCATCCTCACTACTTCTCATGTTTCTTGCACAAATGAGATCTATGCTTTGGGTTATTTTCCCCAGGTGTATTATTTCACACTTTTTTCCTGTCTCTATTCTGATTTTCCTGTTGGTCCAAAGATTCCAAATTTTTCAGTCTCTTTAAAACGTTTTGCTACCTTTCTTGAGGGTCATCACTCCTTTCAGTGAATTTTCTATCAATCACCTTCATTGTATTCCTGTTAACACTGATTATTTAATGAACCTGAGGTGGCTGTAGTAGTCCTTAGGGCACTAACTCAGATCTTATGAACAAGTCCCTTCAACATTAGATTTAATATTTTTTTTTAGCATATTTGTGATGAGATTTTTATTAGAATAGTTGGAAAAAAAATGCTGAAAACATTTCAACATTTCCCCTCCTTGGGGGAAACTGTTTAGTACCAGCTCTTGTTTCATTAAAATTATAAGTGAAGGCATGATTTAGACATATTTTAATTCGTAAACTAAAAGAAACGGGGCAGATGGCAACTCGTTTTCTTGCCAAGAAGTCAGTAAAGATTTTTCATTCCAAGACTGCTGGTCCACAGAAATGTCACAATATGTTGGGTCTCCTAACTAATTCTTTTTCCTCTTTTATTCCTGTGAAACATATCATCATGTTCTAATTTTATTTCTCTTATTCTTTTTCTATTATAAGGATCTCCTGTGCCTTTTCCAGGACTAATTTTGTCTGAAATTGTCACAATTTTTTGCCTCTTTGTAGTCTAGTCTTGATTCATCGGGACGAAGAATAGACCATTGTTGGCTGATAGGTTAGCTCACTGGGGGTGGCATGAGTTCTTTTTTACAGCCTTCTCCTGACCAGTTGCGTAAGAGCAGAAATGCCTGGGAGTGGACTGGGCAGTTGCGACCCTTTGGAGAAGGATGGGACTCTTTGGAGAAGGAGCTGAAATGGGCTCTACCAGCCTTGTGTGCAGCGCAACCCTCCACTGTGCCTTTTGTTGACCAGGACAAAATCATGACATGTCGGGTGGAACTGTTGTTGGAGGAAAGGGACAACAAGGAGTAAATTCTTGCTTTCCAATAGTTCTCTACCTCCTGTACCTTTATCCAGCACTGTCCTCTCCCTCAGGAACAGGGATCATTTTTAGGGCCTTGCCATCTTCCTCCCCCCCCTTCTAGGTACACAAGAGATCCAGATTGTTAAGTACGGTTTGTCAGTGATATGCTTCTTCCAGGGTGGGCTAGTGATGAAGGTAGGTTGGTGTGTGAAGAAAGATATGAGATGTGTGCAGGGGATCTTGTACTGCAAGGCAGTGCATGTATTGATGGAGACAGGTCTGGGGAGGCAGACAGGGTTCTTCTCATCTTCCAGAGCCTCACAAGTCCTGTTTGCCCTGTTCAGGCTCCCTGAAGACACAGTAAAATACTCCTAGCTCCTCATGTAAGGATCTTTGGAGACCTGTGAAAATGTTGCTGTTTGAAAGCTGTAGTGGTGGGGGCAGAGGGGAAGGAGATATCAAATCAGTATCAGATTCACAAACAGTCTGCAGACTGTAGGTCCGATCGCCTTTGTAGGCATGAATTGAGTTCCCAAATAGTGAGACCAACCATAAACTCGTCTCTGGCAGTATAGGATTCACAAAGAGTCTGTGGACTGTAGGTCCGATCGCCCTCCCAAACAAGTAGTCAAGTTCACAAACAGCATGATTTATTCAAATGCAACATTTACAAAGCAGGTTTTGGGAGAGGGCTCTCAGCCTCACGTCTCCCCAGGCGGTATCCCAACCTGAGGAGAGGAAAGAGGGATTAGCCTGTCAACCGACTCAGGAGTTAGGATAGATTCTTCCCCCCTGCTTCTCATCCTTAGTTCAACTTTTATACCTTTCTTTACATTCAAGTGGAGCTTGAGTGACTACAGTCATACTTAATATTGTTATTGATTGGTGAAAAAGTTTCTCACTTTCATTTAAAGGTGTGGTCAATCGAAAATCTAGAGTGCCCACTCAGTGATTAGTGGTCATACCCCAGAGGTGGGTAACTTTTGAGATGGAGGTGTGTTTTCACATTGTAATGAGCTTATAACGAGCAAAGTTCAAGTAAAGTTCATCTGAAAGGGGTGATTTGCCACCCTTGCTGGCTCAGCACCGAACATCTTATTGTATATCTCCCATTGGACAACTATTGTGCAGATTATCAGCGGCCCAGCACAGGGAGTATAAGGGTTTGGCCACGGTGTTTTCACTCTGCTCCATCCTCCATTACTCCCCTTTGCAGCTGCAAGGAGGGCAGACTGTGTTGCCTATAGAACCGTGGAGGAGCAGAGTCCATGCGTACCAACCATCCTGGCAGTGGCTACTGTGTATAACCCCAAGCAAGCTTCTGTACTGCCAAAACTTTTGTTAGGCCCTAGTTTTTCTCTAAGTTTCCCCTTTTCCAGGCCATTCTTCCACAAGACCATTGTTTTTTCCTAGCTGTCCTAGTCTCATTTTTTTCTACCACTCTGTCCTCTTCTGCTGCAGCTACCAAGATTTCTTTTTTAACTCATGAAAAGAGGCCTTGAGTTGGTTCCATCTATGATAAATAGGAAATACTGTCTGTTGCCAAGATTAATCTGCTGTTTGTGTTAACTAGGAGTTTCAGTGTTGGTTCAGGTGGTCACTTCAGGAAAGCCAGCACAACATTGCCGTATATTTGTTTGTACTGGAGAAGACTGTTTTAATAAATCATTTTTTTTTCTTTCAATTCAAAAAGCATTTTAAGAAGTTTGTTTTAGTTGTAATCTATGAATGGAAGATGTCATTTTTAATCCATTTTTCATATCTTTATCAAATGGAAACATGTTAAGAAGACCTTCTTTTCACGAGCTACACTAAAGGGGCTTAAAATTCATTCTTTTATAAAGGATTTTATTCCTAGAACATTATTTAGTCTGTATGTTTTCCCATAAGCAGTCATTGATTTAGGAAATTTAATTTAGATGAAAATAGTATTGAGAAGAAGCTCTTCCTTACACTATTGCTAATTGTGTTCCAAAATGCCTCCCAATCCATACAAGCAGTAAAACTAGTGGAGCTACTGGAGAGAGTCCAGCGCAAGGCTACGAGGATGATCAGGGGCCTGGAGCATCTGTCCTGTCAGGAAAGGCTGAGAGAGCTGGGCCTGTTCAGCCTGAAGGAGAGAAGGCTGAGAGGAGACCTGATCAGTGTCCTGAGGTATATAAATAAATAAATAAATATATAAAGGGAGGAAGTGAGGAGGATGAGGCCAGCCTCTTTTGAGTGGTGTCTACTGCTAGGACAAGGAGAAACGGCTACAAGCTGAAACACCAAAAGTTCCACAGGAACTAAAGGAAACACTTGTTAATAGTGAGAGTGACAGAGCACTGGAGCAGATTGCCAAGAGCGGTTGTGGAGCTTCCTTCTGTGGAGGTCTTTAAAACCTGCTTGGACACAATATGTGTAACATGCTCTAAGTGATCCTGTGTGTGCATGGGAGTTAGACTAGATGATCTCTAAAGGTCCCTTCCCACTTTAAGGATTCTATGATTCTATGAAATTATGACTGAAAGTACTTTTCAACTTGGGAATGTTTTTAAAATTTAAGAATAATACTTTGTGATATTGTTTAATGGCAGTCACAATTATCAGTTTTTTATATCATTCTCTGATTCTATGTGATTCTCTGATATGTTTTAAATGACTGCAGTTTAGGAATATCACATTTCTGTGATCAGAATTGTTTGTTATTCTCTAGTTTAGGCTCTTTGTTTGCTGGCTGTACAGTATATAGGGCATAAATATATCTTCCTTTTCAAGTGCACACAGTCATTTGTGAGTAGAGCAAGGTCATTGAAAACTCATGCCTATGAAAACTCACACATGTATATACTGAATATATGATGTATTGTGAAATAAGATTTTATTGATATACGTGTCAGACACCCTTCCTTTTACCGACCAACAGTATATAAGTGTGTACATCTTTTTTTTTTTCTAGATTTATCCATGCCTTTATGGGTCAGGGCTACACAGATAATCAGGAAACATAAGGACGTCATGTATTCTGGATTTTGTAAATTAGTAAAATAACACTGATTCTTCTAGGATCTCATCTTCCTTTTTCTATCTTACTCTGCTACTTTTGCTGCAAGATTACTTTTTTTCCTAGACAGTAAAGAAAATTGTAGCCCCTTTTTGTGTAGGTTTGAATGTATGAAAAACTTTTGATCTGTAGCTTGTCTATGAAGAATTCTGTATACACCAAATTCTGAAAATCTTTGACTGTATGTATGAATTTTCTTATATGAATGCATTAAGGTAAGCATCTTGAGCTGAGATTTTTAAAGGATTTTTAATGAGGTGCGTTTACTATGAGTTTATTTAAATTAAGCAAATTTAGAACCTACTGTTTAATTATCTGCATGTCATTCTCTGAAGTTCTCCGAAGTTATCTCTTAGAGTGAAGATGCCTAAGATGGCTCAATAGTTCATTGCTACCAGTAGGAAGAGTTTCCATCCTTACTAGTTTACTATGAGTCATTAAAAGAGCTTGTCACCATCATGCAACATCATATATAGGTTGAAGTTACACAGGAATTTGATACAATCTAGCTTCACACTACCATACTGCTGCCCCAGCCAGGAGTTCTTGTCCCTCCTCTTAAGCTCAAAGTGGTCATCATACAACTGAGTTAAGGCAACTGATGCAGCTGAAAGCTAGCCTGAGGAGTAAAAATGATCGTTTTTCATCTTGTTCATCGTCTTCAACTGTTATAATATACAGCTGCGTGTCAGTGAAAGGAAAGGAATAGACGTGTGGGGTAGCCTAAGATGAAAATGAACCCGAGAATATGGGAGCCCAGAATTATACTGGGTTAATGTACTGTGAAGTATTAAACTCAAGTTTCATTATAAAGCTACAGTAAATATACAGTTAGAATAAGCATAATTTATAAAGTAGATCAGAGTTTTGCCTACAAATTCGAGATTGATGTTTGCTTCAAAAAGGTTGTTTCATGAACATTCCTGTCTGTAAATCTAGTTACCGGCAATTTATAGGAAACAATGAAAAGCACAGGTATAGTTGAAAAGACTTAATAAAGACTGAACAAATATTCTGGGTCAGAACTAAATAGGTTTTTAGTGCAGATAGATAAAATCTTTGTACTAGACAGAGCCAAGTCTCTAGTATGGTTCATGATTGAACTTAAAAAGTTCACAAAGGATTGGAAATATTTTGGTTGGAAATACACCTGTTAAAATCCACTAATTTGGGATATTAGTAAACTTCCATTAGCATGGGGTTGATGTGTAAGGTTTAAAATGTTTTAGAAAGTGTTCCTTAAAGCACTCTTAGAAAGTGTTTTTACCTAGCAAGTTACCTCACAGTCAGGAGGTCTAGCTACCTGTGAGCTAAAAGAAGGAGAACTAAAGAGAAATCAAAATTTCAGAAATATTATAAGTGGCCGCAGCTGAGAAAGTAATGTCACATAAACAAAATCCAGTTTGATATTATCTGGAATGAAGTTTCATATGTGGCAGCAATGGGGCTATTTATGAGGCATTCTTATTAAGAATCATATGCACCTGATAGAGGTCTGGAATGATGGAACATTTTTTTACCAGGGATAGATAAATGGATATAAGGTAAAGGTAGACAAAGAAAGTAATGATAATTGTAGTAGTTCTGGCCAAGATCTTAATTATATTTTATTTAGCATTCAACCCTGACAGCTGCTTGCATGCTCTGCCCATTCCACCATGGATCTAAAAGATATGACGTCTGACAAGTTATAGCAGGATGAACCTATAAAGTATTTTCTTTGTTCATGTATCAGTGTCTTTCTGTTTTAACCTCTTTCCTAAATTTTTGGGCATCACTGGGGTACATGATGTACAATGCCTTATACCAGTGTCAAATTGAAGTCCTAGTGTGAATCTTTTTTAATAGGATAATGCCTTTTTTAATAGGATAAGGCATTGCTTTATAACCTTGCTTGAGATCATACAATGTGATTTAGGAAACAGCTGTTTTAGATCAATTTTAAAATGTTTTGCAATGTTTGTTGTATTACTCTGTGCAAGAGTAATCCAAGGTGCAAATCCAAAGTGCTCTTAAGTATTGTCAGAGAAAAATGTTCCTCTAAACAGAGTCCTCTACAGCCTCTATTGACTGTATAGTCCTCTACAGTTCCTGCTGTTATACATTATCAAAAAACAGATAATAGTGATCCAAAGGGAAAAAAAGCCTATCAGCCTTTCATGGTGTTATATAAGCTTTTTGGAGAAGGGGTTCTATGCTTGTATAGTGACTAAACCAATAGAGTCCTAGGCCATGACTGTAACTTCTTGGTAGGATGAGTAAAGAACAGTAAGGGTAGAAGTGATAGATACAGATATTTTAAATTTAGAGAGATCCAGATAATATTTCATCAAGGTCAAAGCAATAAGACAAACTAAAAGTTGATGCCATATTTTAATAATAATCACCCAGGTTTATCACTGAGTTTCTTCATTACTTCTTTCATTGTATCACAAAATGGTTGCGGTTAAAAGAGACCTCTGGAGGTCGTCTAGTCTAACCACTGCTCAAGCGGGATTACTTAAGGGACCATTTCCTAACACTCTCTATATATTTTTCAGCTTATTTGTTTCAGTTGCAGATTCTTATGTAGGAGAATAAATAATTTTAAGCAAAATCAGACATCAAGGGATGTCTGGCTTCACTCTTAAAATTCCAGTAGGACTCTTTCTGTGGGTTCAATTTGAATTAAATGGCCAAAATAAATGACAGTAGCTGCCTACACAATGCAATATATTGACACTGAAATGGCAACAGTTGATTGTTTGGTTCTTACCTTGAGGGCACTTAAATTTTGAAGACACATTTCAAAATTTAGTCTGGCAAGTCATCCCTCAAATCTCTACTGCTGTAGTTTAGTGGGAGCAAACAAAGAGATTAAATAATCTATATGTCTACAGCTAAGGCAAATATATTTCCATAATATATCTAATGCGTTCTTTGGTTTATTTTGATTACTTCAGTTTTGTGTTTGCTTTAAAATATCTTTGATAGTTGAGTTTCTATGTGCTTGCACAGTAGCTTTTGCCTTTTGATACCCCTAAACTTAATCATGTCAGATGACCTTTTCAAACTTTTATTTTTAATTTTCATACATCACATTTGTTTGGAATATTGATCTGGACTAAAAAGACAGTGGCCCTCTCTCAGTGATTCCTTCATTCACGCTGGAATATAAAATAAATTCTATTGCGTTTACTTGCATAAATGAAAATCTCACTCTGCCCTCTCAAAGTATAATAAATTCATTATATTAACTGGAGGTATTTAAAGCATATCCTTGTTTTGTAGTTATTACACTTACAGTGGAGGTCAGCTGGGTTCACCACCCTATCCACTCCAGGTTTCTGTCTTGATTTGGGATAGCAGCAGATTTGGGGTCCTTTCAGTTCCCGTATGTGGAAACCTTCCTTGTGAGTGTTCACTGCTTTGCTAGTTTCCATTCAACATATTAGGGCGAGGCTGAGCTATTTTATTTTATTTTATTTTATTTTATTTTATTTTATTTTATTTTATTTTATTTTATTGACTTTCATAAAGATGTAGAAAGAAGCAGTGATTTGGCTTATTTTTTGGTGGTAATGTCTCTGATCTCTTAGTCTGAGATGATTTTTGAGATACTTTTTTTCTCTCAGGAACTAAATGTGTGTGTTTTGCATACTTTGTAAAATTCATTGATGACTTTTTTCCTAAACCAGAGACATTAAGAGATGGTTCTTTTTCTTTATATTTTCTTATCTAGTTGGACTGCTACCTATCTACCCTTAATTTGGGGTGTATAGTGCCATTTCTGGCCTGGAGCCCATCCTCAGGCAAAATTCATGCTGATGTCGGTATGAGTTGTGTCTAGTGGAAATTCCAGGATTTGGCTCTTTGTTTTCAGAATGGGAATTATCATTTTCTACTCTGAGCACTCATTTGCCTCAAAGTACCTTGGCTTACATGGTTTTCAATAAGTGTCTGGCAGCTGTACTGGCATGCTTCCAGCATTGTGGGATTCATATTTATCCCTACATGGACATTTGGCCTTCTTTGAATCATCACAACTATTTCTAGTTTATCGTCGTAACTGTTCAATTCCTCTTATTGTTATACAAAGAACTTGAATCTGAATCACATTCTTTTTATAGCAGATTGTTCATTTGTATCCATCTATACGTTATCAGAATCAGGATCAAGTATCTCTAAATCTGTATTGTAAAGGATTGTTTCATGTAATATATTTGTAAAAAGAACAGATAGATGCACACATTCCAGAAGGAATTCCAGTTAAGAATAAGGTGACAGAATAAGGTGTTCTGTAAAGACAGATCAACTAATTTACTACCCTAGATGTAGGCATGAGATACAGATAAAATGACACTGAAATATCCTACTAGCAAAATTAAAACTTTAAAAGTTGCTTTAGCCTGTTGCAGCTGCCTCTGATGTTCCCAGATGCTTTGCTTAGTAGAAAAGAAGGGAAAACCAAGAAAAACAAACAAAAAAGCCAGAACAAACAAGAAAGCCAGATCATTTTTGCAGGTGCTGCTTACTGTATGGTTAAATCTCCTTAGTCCTAGTTGTAGTTTCATCTATCTCATCACTTATTTTACTCATAATGTCTTTTGACATGTAGTCCTACATGCCTAATGCTTTTGTCTTATCTCGCTTTAAGTCTAAAGATGTGAGCTCTCAACCTGAAGTAAGGAAATGTGATCCAAATTAACACAAATTAACAGGCTAGAAACAATTTATGAAGCATCAAGATACATGCATTATAACACAGTTATTTTTATATATTTGTCTGTCTCTTCCTCATCATGCTGATCACTATTTATACCATTAATCAACTTTAATAAAGGCATTGATTACCCATACTTCATCATTTCTGTGAGTTCCATGTATGCCCCTATTGCTTCATAATTAGTAACAAGAAGTGATCATGGCCATCATGCCAAGAGGTGGTATAGTGATTCCTGAACTTTATTACTCTGTGAAACTGACTTTAAGGTAAGGTTTGGCTAATACAAAGGTACTCTATGATGCACAGAGAGTTTCACTTGCAGTCTTCAAATACTGAACATAGAAACATAAATAGCCTTTCTTGCTGTCTTCTAAAATATGTTTATTGATTGGAATAGCCACCATGCAAGCAGTTTCTTTACAGTTTTTACTATAGTGCCATAATGCTAAGGTCTCTGAGGCAGATCTGTACCTAAACTTTAAAGAAAAAAGAGTTTCTTCAAGCCTTCTGCCACATTAGCACTGAATTCCCTGGGAGAAATGGAATGCAAGTGTCTTCTCTGGGACTACCTCGCTGTGTTTCACTGCAACTATGTATTAACATTTAATAGAGAATGCCCAAGATGGTATTACAGACAGTTAATAGAAAATGGCTGCTGAAGCTCAATGCAGACTTGTGAACTTATGTTACCCATGAGAACTATATTAAAAAAAAAAAGTATTATTTGTTCTCTCTATTACTCAAATGCATGAAAAAGTGTTGGTAAGCAGATTTTATGTGGGCTGAAATTTTATAATTGTAATAAAGATGGATAGCATGAATAGTGACATTGTACCTCTGAAATTCATGTGATAAGGTATTTTAATGATCAGGAGAAGCGGATATAATCATGACACATGGAATTTCTGAAAAACTGAGTAATGAGCACTCTTGCCATGGCATCTCTGAATTCATTCTGCATATCTTTGACCTCTCTTGATTTCAAATCACAGTGTTTTTTATTTTGTTTTATGGTTCACTAACTAATGATGATCTGTGTCTAGGTGTGTTTGTGGTAAATACCACATATTTACACCTACAGATCTTGAGTACGCCTTCAAGATATTTTTTTCCCTTTTCTTAATCATAATCATAATTTTCATTTTGTGGTTGTTTGCTTTCTTTCAGGAGCATCCCAGACCTGAGTATGAAACCACACTGCTGCAGAAGAAGCTCAAAACTAAAAACACAACAAAAAATGCAAATGAAGTAAGATGTGACTTCCTGTTTTCACTGAGATTTGCTTTGTGTTTTGCTATTGTGATTATATTTTTGTCCATCTCTGCTGAAAGGTTTGAAAAAGACAGTTTTTGGTGCCATTTCTGTCTTGATCAGTCTCACAGATTGCTTTATATGTGTCTGGTATTATTGTACAATATTGAAAGACCAAAGTCTTTACTAACACTCCAAAGTAAAGCATTTTGCACAGAAATATGGTAGACAAGTGCTTCAGGTCAAATCTGTAGACAAATGAACGATTAATTAAGGAAAGATTATCGTCACAGGAATCCTTACAGCAGTGATCTGGACTTTCAGTCCTTTGTGGACAATAGAGGAAATACCTTTTATTATAGTGATTTATTTATTTGTTATAGTGATTTCCTTTGCATAGATAACATTGGCATATTGGCTGACTGGCATTTCTAGTCAGGTTGCAGCTGTTTTACTGAGCAGGTGTGATAGTATTTCTGTTATAAATGGGAAAAATAAATAAGTTTATTATTTTAAATTGTGCTTGGGCTTTCTTTAGCTATTTCAAACCTAATCACAAAAACTTTTTTTACCCCAGTCTTCTCTAGTAAAGTGTCAATTGATGTTTATTTCCTAGCAACTCACAAGTCCATGTAAGTTCTGTTCATTAGGCTTGGCTGACCTTATTGTCTGCATGTCACATATGGTGACAAAACCAAACCATTCCAAAAGCATGTATCGTTTCCAGGTAGAAAGAGCCAGTATATGTATTGTTGTTGTCCAATACTGTTGAGACATCGAGTAGTCCAGATTTCAAGCTTGGTCCAAAAAGTTTGGTCTTAAAGCATATGAAAGTACTTAACTCTCTCTTGTTGATCACACAAAGATGTTGCCAGTGAACCAACAATCTCAGCAGGACTGATACATTGTCCACTGAAGAGAAAGAAAAGATGCTCAGTTGCTATAATGGACTTCAGATCTTCCCAAAGACAAGCAGTGATTGGCACAGCAATATGGAGAGGTCCTTCCTTAGGAACCAGTATGCTAGGCATGCCAAGCATGGGACCAAGGACTACATAACTAATGAAAGAGGTGCTGCTCTTTACCTTTCTCTATTTAAAATAAGTGCAATTTGGAAACAAGTCAGCAATTCATGCTACAAAATTTTAGACTGTCGTGAGATTATTTTGCTCAAACTGGTCACAAAGAAGTCACAATGTTACAGATTAAAAATGAAGTTCTGTTAACGCAATAAAAATGTAGAGTGTAGGTAGAAATTGAGGAGCAATGTAAAGAACCAGCACTATTATGAAAGAAAAGAACTCATTTCAGATATAAAATTGGGAAATATCTTTTTTTTTTCTTACATTTAATGCATACTATTTTATTTTCTGTGCCAATGTAGATAGAAAAAAAATGCTGAGAAATAAAAAGATTCCTTAGTATTACTATGCTAGTGGCTGCTATCCAGCAAAGTTTCATTTTGTTTTGTTTTGTTTTATTTTATGTTTGCTCACCTTCTGGTTGTGTTGAGAGCATCACTGTCTCTTTCTTTGTTTATATTGTCGTTCGATATAAACTTAATCTTATGAGATGAATGAAATGAATCCTTATGTTCCACATGGTAAGAGAGTCTATTAAACCTTTTCAGGTTAACACCATCAGATATATCTGAAAATTTTTAAGCTCATTGTTTCATCCCCTCCAATATATATGTAACATCTCCTATTGTCACTTGGGTGCAAGTACTTACAAGGTTTTGTCAAGTAACTTCCAATATTTTCCAAGCTTCATAAAATGGATACAAATAGGACCAGATGTAATTTTTGTTAAACAGAGTTTACTTAAACTTTTTTTTTTTCCTTAACAAAATGGTTGTTATCCTACATAAAGCAGCACATATACAAGTGTCTCCTTAGACTGTAGCTTCTGTTGTTTTGATTATGGCAGACACCCAGCTGACTATTTTTTTTTGATTCATATTTTCAGAGTCCTGATTCTCCAGAAGAGCTTGTAGTTTTAAAATCTCCAGAGAATCAATCATAATATTTATTAAATTATGATTCTGAGGGGCTGTATTTTTAAGACAGCAACATGACATATGTTATATTTTATGACGCATGGTGGTTCAGTGCCAGAAATATTACTGCTGCCTTATGCCAGTTGGTCTTGTGTGTGTTGTTGAATGACAGGGTACTTTAATGAGTGCTGTATTCACATATTTTTTTGCATCTACTAATCCAAGCATTTAGATTCAAACCTTTGAGCCATCTTCATGCATACTACTTTCTGCAATACTCTTGTGGGAGATAAAACCCTACTTTGGCAATGGATACAGGCTCTTTAAACTGCAATGCCCTTGTTTTTTAGTTACAGTATTTAACTCCTAGGTCACTTTGGAAAAAGAGATTTCAATTCTTGAGTCATTCAAGTCTTTTTGAAAATACTTTGCAGATTAATCTCTATATGGGTTTTTAAATATTATTAAAAGTTAAATATTTGACATTTTCCAACAGAACATAGGCAGCAAACAGGGCAGACCATTTCACTGAGTTGATTAAGGTAGATCTCTAATAAATCTGTAATAAATACACGAATCCTGCAACTTACCGATTACCATTTCTCCCCAAATTATTGAGTTATATTCCATGTTAGTGAACATTTTTAAGTCAGTGATTTTTTAAATCATTCTATTACAATCACTTTTTCAGTTTTGTTCAAGAAAGGTATCCTTTTCTCTCTCCAGCAAACAGCAAATAACCTGGTTTTGAAAGGTGTGGTGTTCAACAGTTTGTAATTCAATGATATTTTAAGAGCAGGAAATGCTTGTACGAGGCCTGCTGAAAAGAGAAAAGCTTGTTCCTTAATGGAGTATGCAGTATTTCTATGTTTAGCTTTGTAAGATCCTGAAAAAACAGACATTAACAGTGATGAGTTTGGAATAAATATTCTAGTTTTACAAGTTTTAAGCTGTTTTTTTTCCTCCTCAGATGTCTGTGTGTTATACATATTGTAAGATCATTAGTTTATCCATTTTTGAATGGCAGGTTAATATTGAGGTTGTAAGTTTCTGTGAGGTCTCTGGCTCAGTACTTCTATCATGTTGAGTAGATGCCAAGGTACAGGACTTTGTCATATTACTAGTACAGATCTTGCAGCATCTGGACTTGCATCAAAGTAGAGTTCTCTCTGTAATTAAAGATTCAGTTATCTTAATTTCTTGGTTTTGTATGAGTATGTAGATGCCTGTGAGGTCTTGGGCTCATCACATCTTGGCAGACACTCTGATGCCATGGCATAACTCTGAAATTCTTGACTGAGCATTTTTGGCTGTGTGATTTTTAAGGCAGATCTTTTGGGTATTCCTGGTCAACAACTGTAGTTTGCTGTGCTGATATTAAATTTCTCCTTTGCTTATCTAATATGAAGTCTGAAGCTCAGCAGCTGTGACTTGTTGGGATAGAAGTGATGTCAAAGCTAAGACTGTTGTGAGAATACTCATATAGAGCATACTTAATGGTATCCGTTTCTTTAAAATTACTGGCTTGTTTCCAGGATGTTAATTCCTCTGTTCCAGTGAGGATGTGATTGTAATTTTATGGCAAGAAAGCTGAGCTTTTATGTGGAAAGTTCTGCATACAGCACAATTCTTTCTTGCTAACCAGGAATATGTGTGAAGCTTGTATGTGTGTGTTTGTGTGTGTGTGTGCGCACACACACACGTGCATGCAATTAAGAGATAGGGATTTAGTTTGTGTACTAGATTTGTGACTGCAGAAGAAAATCCACACAGATGCCTATTCTCTTGAATGATAACTTTGGAATACTTATTAAAAGGAAACATTACAGGAAATATACAGTTTTCACTGGTTGCTGTTGAAGAAGTCATTAACTATATCATGAATATAAGTAGTGTGGAAGATGCCCAGGACATATGAAAATATGAAAAATATAATGTATTACTTGCCCAGTGGTGCTTGTGTTACAGTATGTAGCATTTATACAAATACTAGTTAGGTATCTAAGCTACTGTAATGAATAAGGAGCATTCTGTACCACTCTGCATTGTTCAGGCTATTTTAATGAATATTTATTGTTTGTTATGAAGATTCTTAGCTGTGAGGGCTAAGAATGCTTCTAGAAAGACTGATGTGAAGTTGCTATTATGACAATACCCTAAGATTCTATTCTTTCAAATGGGAATTCACTTAAACCTAAATGAGTTGAAACATTTACTTGAAATGCTGCAGGTTGTTGTTATTAATTACAACATTCATTTAAAAAAGGTCATCTAAGAATGACAAGATCTAGGAGACAGATTTTAGAAATCTGTAGGTGATCTTGTTATAATTGATTTGTAGGTGATCTGGTTTATAATTGATGGGAATATTTTATTTGTTTTAGATATGTAAACAAAAGCTTCCCATTTAGTGCTGTGTAGTTCTAAATTCACATACCTTAAAAGGATTCCTTGTCCTTGCAACAGAGATGAATGTTCATATGTGCATGTATTTGACAATACAATCATGCATAGGAGGCATATTTTGATAAAAGAAACAATCATATTCTACTTTTTGTTCTCCTTGTTTAATGACAATGTTAATGTTAATATTTAAGATGTGAGGGGAAATAATGATAGTGTAAAGTTATCATATCCACAGAACATTAAATAAGGTGTTGGATATTTGTAATATTGTGAAAAGCTGTTCCTCTCTGTGCAATACTAACATTCAGAATGAAAATGCATTTCAGAAAATGAAAATTGGTCTTGTGCCTGAAAATAGGCAGATGGAGCTAGATGTAGTTCTCACTGATCATCATTTTTGTCCTTTTCTGAAATGGGTGCAAAAAGGGTCTTTCTCTCTTTGTCAAGAATGGGACTGCTCTCAGTGACATTCCAGAGATGATAGAGATCAGCCTTGAAATGACATCAGCCATCCTTCTCCTCTCCTCTCCTCTCCTCTCCTCTCCTCTCCTCTCCTCTCCTCTTCCCTTTCCATCTCCCCAGAGCCAGGTTTTTAAGAAAAAGGTATTTAATCTGCATGGAACTCTTTAGTGCAGATACTTGAACACAATTTAGTGCAGATACTTGAACACAAGAAAAACTAGAGTATTTTCCCTTTGCTGTATGCTTGTGGAAAACTCTTGTGTTTTGGAGTATATCTTTCATCTTTTGTTGATCACATTTTTAGGGTAAATTTCATGCTATTAATCTCCAAAGTCAAAATGGAAATCCATTTTTGGGACAAAATTTTACATATATTGGCTGCGGAAACAGCAGTCAGTTAAACTAGTTGCCAAGAATTTTTTATTTCATGCATACTGCAATCCTCTCTGCATTTTAAAAGAAATAAAATACATTTCCACAGGATTAAATTCCTGTGGAAGGAATTTAATCATTCCAGGGAAATTGAAATTGTGTACACTCCAAGTTTCAACAACTAAAGAAGGCAGTTCAAACTGCTTAACTTTAGCAGTGATTACTTAACTAACTTAACCGAAAAAAACTGCTCTGTTGATCTTCTGATATTCTTAATTCACTTAGGGATAAGACGGCATTCTGTTTGAAATACCCCTCACACCATAATATTATACAATAAATAAATACTGAATAAAACTGAATACTTACCTACTTTGTAAATCATCTTTTTTTGCCTGCTGATATCATCTGGGAACTATATGACTGAATTTAGTGAGTAGACTTTTAATTCTTAATAAAAAATCTCAACTTCCATTGCTTTATTATGGATAGGTAACAACATAAATAAATATGGAATATTTACTTTTAAAAAAGCGGCCTCCAGTGCATCTCCTGTTCTTCTGTTAGGGAAGCTACCCAAAGTCATTGGAGTGTACATATGTGCCTTCAATTCTTCATTTGCATGTATATATTACTGTTCAATACCCATTTGTATGATTTTCTTCTATTCTTAATGTTTCAAGAAATGAAGCATGATGACAAAAGGAGGAAGGTGGGAGATTTTACATCTGTTGGATGCCAGACTGCAAGAACAGTTTTAAAGTGTATTGCTACCTGCGGCCAACTGTGGACTTTTGGTCAAAATTTAAATTTAAAAATGTTGTCATGGTTAAAATTCCTACCTCAATGGCATGTCAGACTGTGTGGAAAAAAAAAAAGGAAATCAAAACAAATCAAACCAAAACAAAAACAATATAAAACCTCTTACAACAGTGAAGATCATCCAATTGAGTTTAAAATGGGATAGTGCTCTCAACACTAATCTGAAATGTTTTCCAGCCCTTAGAAACCAATTATTATCTCCCCCTTACAAAATAACTTTCCATGCCTTAAAGAAAGCAACTTGTTGAACCAAGCAATGCATTCTGTTTTTGCTTCCTTCGGATCTTATTTTCACATTATCTGCTTAATTTTCTTATAGAAATTAATTGCCTGGAAAATAGGTCAGACCTCCTTTATTTGAACAACTTAAATACACTTTTGAAAGTGTTGTCTTATAGCAGTCTGCTATACAGCAAATAGGTCTCAAAATGTACTGTAATGTCTGAAATTGTTTAAATTCTTAACGTGTTTCATCTTCATAAATGCTGTATCTGAAATAGAGCTTCAGTTGTGGATGAACGAAAAAAATCCTTTGCTGATTTGCAAACTTTTTTTTTTTCATAGTATTTTTCCATTCTGGCTCCCCGCAGTGAGTTCAGTTCTTGTATCCGTTTCCAATTGCAACTCCCTCACTACTTGTTTTCTGCCCTTCCTTCCTTCATAGCAGTTCCTGTTTTCTGTAGCTTCTGCCATGGCCCTTTCTAATCTTATTTTCTCTCTCCAGATTCTTGTCTTCCGCTCCATCTGCAAATTCCTCCATCACCATTTTGCACCTCATATAGTTTCCTGACCCTACCTATATTTTATGTCTATTTGGTGTATGAGAAGATGTGGGAGGCTGAGATTATTTAGTTTGTTGTTTACAATGATTTAAAGAGTAGTTACAAATGACAAATACATCTTAGTAAGAGCAGACAACGTGGCAAGGTAGAGCGGCCACGCTGATGGAGCAAGAAAAGGAGTGAGAGAATATCTGCCCCAGAAACAAACACTGGCTGTTCAACCTACTTGTGTGTTCCTTAGAAGATGTCAGTTATCTGACTTCTACTGATTGCAGTTCAAGTCTACTAAAACACGTGATCTAACACAGAGAAAACATTTAATTCAGGCTCCGTGATTCTTATTGCAGCATAGTAGTGAAATGGTAGGCTTGAAAGGTTTCCAAACACATTGCATAAGGCGACAGCCTTTTTCTATTTGCATTTGTTGCTGAAATGTACGTAGTATGATTTCACAAGGGTTATGTCACAGATTTTGTAGATTATAAAAATGATATATTTCACTGGAACAGACTGGAAATGGCTTATTAGAGATTTTGTTAAAAAAAGGAAAATCTGAATTTAAAGTAATTAATCTGCAGATGCCACTTGTACCTGTAGATAAGTAGTTCTCAACACACTGCAAAGATTTCTGCTCCTGTTCCTGCTTCTGTACTGTTTGCATACAGTAAAAGGACCATGGCATACCATTAGCCCTACAAAGGCAGAGGAAATGATCTTGTTATTTAAAAATAAAATAAAATAAAATAAAATAAAATAAAATAAAATAAAATAAAATAAAATAAAATAAATAAAATAACCATCAGTGAGAGAGATGAAATTAGAACTCAGGTTCCGGCCAGTCTATGATTTTTTTTTTTTTTTTTCCCAGTTGTTTGTATTTCAAGTGGTGCCATATAGCCAAAGAGATTTTTCTTTTTTGTCTACTTTTGCCATACAATGCTGGCAAAAGTGATGTCACTGCTAAGTCATTCTGGGTATGCCACCCAACTTCTTTTTCCTTCCATGTTTGCTTTCAGCATTTGTAAGTATATACCTGTTGCCCTATCCAGGTGAAATAAGGTTAAAAATATGAGGCTACATAACGGAAAAGGTGTCACACTTATTTTGAATAAACTTCAACACATATTTCTTCTCCTCTCCACAGTTAAAGAGACTTTAAGATGAGATAAGGTTTGGAATAATTTTCTTGAAAAAAACTAATTTGGAGAATAAAAAGATGTGGGAATCTTTACAGATTATCATGTCACCTCAAAATCTAAAGCTTTAGCAAAGTAGATAAACCATGCTCTTGCAAAATAATGTTGTCCAATGGGTATGATGTAACAAAAGTTCTTGCCCCTTGGCTATTCCTAGTCCAGGTTTGTTTGTGTTTTACCAAGCATGGCACGGCCAGATTCTCCTATTTTTCTCCCTCTGGTCCTCAGGATTTAGCAGCTGCTTGTGTAAATAAATTAAAGGCTTTAATTTACTCTGTCAACTGGCAGGATCATTGTTGATGAAATTTTAGACCGTTTTACAAATAACATTCTAGTGTCATGCCAGAGAATATCACAAACTTTTAAGATAATTTTCACCGTTCAGATTCTCCATATGAAATAGAAAATCTAGAGATTTAGAAAGGCAAAATCCAATTAGGAAAACAAAATCAAGCTGACAAAGCTGAATGGATTTTTTTAACAGATGCTGGAAGTAAAAAAGGAGACACTTGCCTTTTTTGGCTGATGTACAGAATGTCTGGGATTGAATAATATAATCTTGTGGACTTAAAACTTTTTTTTTTTTTAATTAATGTATATTTCCATATATTTATACGCATTGGAGCTGGAACGCTACCAGCTTGAGCAATTAAAGTACAAAATAGAAGCAGGGCTAAAAGCTAAGGAAGGAAAAGTAAACGATGAGAGAATTAAAGTAATCGAAGACTTTTGCAGAAAATAGTTATGAAAATTTTAAAGAACTTCATTGCTATGAATTTAGGAATCAAAGAGAAGGCCAACAGCAATATTGAATAAACTGTTCAAAAACCACAGTTGTGTAAGTAGCAGCAGAATAAAACTGCCACAGAAGATACACCTTTGGGCCTCTAGAGAGCACTGTTGAATTCTCCCATGCTGTCTTCTTGCATCAGTCAAGAAGAAAAGAAAATATTTGGTAGTGAAGGCTGGGCTGTGTAGAGGGGAAGAAGGGATTGTGCACAAAGAAATTGAATCTGATTCTGATCTACCTGATCCGTCTGATTCTGAAAACTGATTCTGTGGCTATGCCATGATGTATTGTCAAAGCCTTATATATGTGCACATACGTATCTATATATTTTTTCTTGAATAAGATGCCAAACCCCATTTTGTCTAAGAGTTCTTCAGCTGTGTAACTCTGATGTTTTTAATTTGTAATTTTCCTCTTACCCACTTTTCTTTTTTGGTTTTGTGATTTTTCATGTATTCACTATGAAGCGGTATTTCCTTTCCACATTGGATTTAGAGCTTTTACTGGCAAGTACACTTTCACTCCACCGCACCGCACAGATCTTGCAAACAGTTAAGCATGTATGTAATCCTATGCATGTACATAAATATTTACTGAACTGGTTTAGCAAGTACCAGATTCTTGGTCTTGGTTTAGAAAGCACAGAATAAAAAAGCTTTAAAATGTACTATAAATAGTTTCACTTTCAGTGGAAAAGTTAATTATATGATATATGATTATGCTGTGAAGGCTGCTTACATAGTGCTGATTGAAATGCAAGAAAAGTCAAGTTTAAATTAAATCAAAAACCTGACCCACAAAGATATGCTGATCTGAAGCAATACAGTCCATAGAGCAGAAACATATCACATCACTGTTTGCAAAGATGAAACACTCCTTGGACCTGAGAATTTCTGTCTATGCAACATGGATTTTGGTATCTATTTGACTAAGCAGAGTTTAAGATTTTTACCATTTACTTCACCTTTCTGTGGAGTTAAGATTAACTCACTATCGGAGCTACTAGTTATATGTAGGGATTGCATATGGGTCTTTTCTTCAGACATTTCATTTATTTTCACACTTACTTAATTTTTATTTTATCCATTGTTGGAGGTGGGATTTCTAATGTTTCACCTAGTTTGGTTTATTTTTACTTGCTTACAACAGTATAAAATCTTAACTCTTCAAACTAGAATGTTCTACATTTATTGCTGCTTTGATTTTGGAGTATATAACTTTTGAGTGCCAAATTTTTCAAGCTTACCATGCTTTTTGATACAGCTCAGAAGCTTCAAAATACAGTCCAGAAGCTTTGAAACAATGTCCTTATAAGGAATGACCTCTGTCTTAAATATATGTATGTTGAGTCTCCTTCTATCCCCAGTTCTTATAAAGAATAAATAATGAATTCCTCATGACCATTGCTGCAATATATGTTGTTATCGGCCTGTGTCTTTACAATATGTGGCACAGAACTATTTCGAAAGTAGTCTTTTCCAAAACTTACTTCTAGCTTCATCCATTGATGAAAAATGAACAATCACTGAAATCCCAGGGCAGCTTACTATTTGCAATTTCAAATTATTCCATAGCATTTTTAACATTTGACCATAACTTTTGGTCCATAAATTGCTACCAAATATCAAGTAACATATTGCTTCTCTCTGCTCTGTTAGATACCAGTGTGGTCATTCACAAAGGAGTCCTAAAGCATTTTATACAAGCTTAAATTGTTAAAACTGAACTTAAGACTTCAGGGTGTTAACAGCCTGTTAATAGCCCAACAAATATTAACAATATTAACTCTGTTTGCCCTTTATTACTGTTTTAAACAAATCTATAATACACATTCTTTTTGTCTATATGTATTTGAAGAGGCAAAACACTTCATTGAACCATTGCTTTCAAACTCTTGAGTGTC
Source organism: Crypturellus undulatus (assembly GCA_013389825.1). Classification (NCBI taxonomy): domain Eukaryota; kingdom Metazoa; phylum Chordata; class Aves; order Tinamiformes; family Tinamidae; genus Crypturellus; species Crypturellus undulatus. Next base: position 167,781 of record VWPW01001173.1, on the reverse strand, counting down.
AATGGAGGTAACAATTTCATTGTAACATTTCATTTAATTTAGGGCTAAATTCTGTAATTATTACTGTGATGGTATTAGAAGCACAAATTCAACACTTGTCCTGGAGTCATTCTAAAAGTCCTGCTGCCCCTGTCTTGACTCAGTTATCATTGATTTTGAGATAATCACTAATGGATGCAAAAGGCATAGAATGTGGTGTTAAATGCATTCTAGCTGAATGCATTGCTGCCTACCAGCACTCAAATGCCTTACATAGTCTGATCAGATGAATCACTTTCATTTGTCTAAATACTTTGTACTATGTAAGAATCAGTTAAGATAGCATAGAAGAAATTCAAGAAAGAAAGACCTCAGAGGAATGAAGTGGTACACTATTGTCCCACCTAATATTCGCTTTAAATCATACCCAAAAGAGTACAATGCATTTATTAGAACAGCTCTGCACTTTTGTGCTTCCTAGCTGCTCCACAGATCTACTGTCTTAGAACAGTGAGAAACCAGCCTGTTTGCTGTTGGCAAGGAAAGCTACTATCTTTCATTTTATGTTTAATGCAAGAGTAATAAAAAGGGATCTTAGCATAAGGCTTCCTGTAGGTAACCGAAAGGAAAATGGGTCAGCCAACTGATTTCTGAAGTGTTTGGTGGGGAAAATGACCACATTAAGGTTAAAGGACTACTAAGAGTGCCTTGGCTGTGTGACTTTGTTTGAAAGTAAAGGTAGTAGAAATTTCAGGCAATCAAATTAAAGATGATCCAGGTGGAACTTGCACAATGGACTTTGGCAAGCCTACCTACAAAATCCAGAGAGTCGAAAGTTTACAACAAGCGGTTTTATCCAAGTTTCCTATTTTTCTCCTGGATCTTTGCATAGATACAGTCCTGATCTGCATACACTCAAGATATATGTGAAATGGCTCTTAGGAGTAGCCCAATTTAGCTTATGCAATGAAAGTCACTAAAAATTATGCTCTATTTCAGCTGAAAAATAATTGGAGTCCATGCACCATGCCAAAGCATTTTAATGCCAAGCCATCCAAGTGTTTAAGCTGCAGCACTTTGAGGATGAGAAACTTTGGGTCTCTACCAGACATACAGTTCCTGTGTGGGTAGAGCCCAGGTGAATGGAGGAGGTGAATGCTAACAGCTGGGCTATACTGGAGGGTGGCACATATCTCATCAATTTTCGGAGGGTCTACATTTGGATGGTCCTCAAGGATGGATGTTTCTCATCAATCAGCAAATGCGAGGCTGTCTGAAACACAAACCAAAGGATAAATTGAACTCGGTTCATTTTAATTTTATATATAGCTATGTTTTCAAAAGGGCATAACAGCCAATTGCCCCCACTAAAAATAATGAAGGCTATTGGGAGCTGAGTGCTTTTGGAAATCTACCCATCTGTGCCTTTTTACAAAAGTATCTCAAAAGTTTTCTCTTGGAAGTACTAAAAGAATGCAGCACTGCTCAAAGAATTGTTCATTCTCAAAGATCTGAGGAACTGAGGAAGTAACAAATGGAGGAGGACCATTTTGGGGACACTTTGTCCCTACAAAAATGCCCACATCATTGAGAGATTTCAGAGCCACTAAGCAGAGGTTTAGATATTTTCAGGGATAAACTATCAACTCTCCTACTCCCATAGTAAGTGTAATATCTACAGCTCACATGGACAACCTTAAAGTCCTCTTGCTCTATTTCAAGGCTAAAGAAATTTTGCCCTATTTCAAGATGATACAGAGAAGATAACACAAGAGGATAAGATATTAAATAGCCCTTTCAGTAGAAAGGACAGAGAGTGGATGGCTGTGTCATCTGTTTGCTTTAGATACACTCAAAAGAAGAGAAAATAAACAAAAATGAAAAAAAAAGAGAGAGATGACCTAACAGTGACTGTCGGAAGTGCTGTTCCATGGATTATATAAGAAATTAGCAGTGAGTCTTAACAATTTACATGAGCTTATAGAAATCTATGAGTTCTAGTGTGAAATTGTGCATAGCATTGCTGGTCTTGCTTTTTGTTCTTGCCTTGCTTTGGGTGCCAGTGTATTTGGAAGACAGAAGTTGTTACTACTGAAAGTGAGTGCCTGCTTTTATACCTTGCATTTACCATATGATCTCTAAAATGTCCCATGATTGCTAAAATGAGCGAAAGAAAAAGATGAAAGGATTCAAGTATGACTATGCTATCTCGGTACCATATACTTCATTATGACTAGAGAGTGGTGGAATAGTGAGCTCCCAGTATGGAGCACTGAAGGTATGACATACTATATTATCTTGTCAAAATTACAGAAGGGGTTGGATTCCAGAAGGGAACTTAGAATTTAGGAAAGAGTGTTATCTAGAATTGTAGATAATTTCGAGGTCCAAAAGCTTAGTTTTCTTATAAAGTAGATCCCTAAATCTTGGAAATTTGTTCTGAAAAAAATTTACAGTAGTTTATGTAAAATCAATACTTGACCTTCTCTCCAGCCCTCATTACCATACACACATCAGCGCTTTCCAATGGTAACTGTCTTTCTGGAAAAAGTTTCCAGGTATACTTGTGGTATATGGGTATTATTTAATACAGATTAGAGGGCTCTTTAGCCTTCATGCAGCATCAGGAAAAAATCTAGGTTATTTAAAAGTGACGTTAAGCTTTTTATTCCCTGTTTTTCTTACGCCTTTGCTTGTACATCTTATCTCTGGAGAATCCTGTCCTATAAATAGCAAACAAGAATGCAGGATCTTCATAAGAGATTATGCTCTTGAATCTCAAGCATCTTGAGTAAACTTGAGTAAACTTGATAATATGTCACATTTGAAATGAAGTTTCTGTGTGGATTTATCTGCTTGATGGTTCCTCAGACTACCGTTTATACTGTCTTGTTTTTGTTTAAAGTATTCAGTGCAACGATCCATCACCCTTCACAGCTACTGTATTATATGTGTTTTGGTTTGTTTGTTTGCACTTGGAGATTGATGTTGAAATGCATCTTCAAAGCAGTGTACTACCCACAGCAGCAGGAAAGTGATAATTCACCAAAGAATCAAATCGATAGACCTTTATTTTTTTTCTTATTTCATTGATTATATGTTACAGGATTTATTTATATACTGATTTGTGTATATATATAAGTATATATACATATATAAATATTTATTTTTATTATTTTATTATTATTATATTATTGTATTATTATAAATGATAATAAATATTGATAATATATAATATATATACACACACACACATATGTAAAATTATCTACTTACCTCTATCTAAAGAAGGAATATGCCAAGCAAATGCTAGATAACTCTCATTTTGAATGGCTGCTTCCATGATGAAAAAAAAAAAAAATTAATTATCAAATTATCAAATCAATTAATAATCAAAAGAAAAATACAGTCATAGCTGAGGTCTTCTTTAATAGCATGATTGAGAACTTCTTTAGTATGATAGGAAACTTCTTTACAGAATTAACTGAAGAACTTGTCTGAAGAGACTCATCTGTGTTAAAAGGAGGTTGCTGGTAGAGTTTCAAATGGAAGTTATTTTACATTCATCATAACAAAGGAATACGAATGTCTCTAGAAAACTCTGAAGAGAACTTTGTGGAGATCACTAGTGTTTTGGAACACGCATTTCTGCTGCCTTTCCTAAAGTAGAGTAAGGGTATATTGCTACCATTTTCACAGTACTTTTCCTTTCATATACAGTTGGATGTAAGAGCAGTTGAAAACACAGTCACATAAAAGAAGACAAACTTAAGAGACATATAAATGAAAGCATTAAAACATTTATGTGTACTTTAGATCATGGTAGCCACCATTTTGAGTCATATTGCACTAGTGCTCGTAGGTACTTTAGTGGTCAGTCTGAAAACATGACAAAAGAATGTGGGTGAGAGAGCTGCTTATGGAAATTATGTAAAGAGAGATTATGTAAATATAGAAAATCTCAGATTTTCAAGAATGCAGACCTCAATTGGTAAGTGTTTTTGTTTTCATCAGGAGGCAGGGCTGTAATGAATGTGCAAAACCCTGGGTAGATAATGCAGATCGTATTCAGGTTCTCGGAAACAATTTGTGATCTGAGGGATGTATAGCTGGACCCATAGATCTTGACGTACCTTGATTCTACAAGACTAGAGATCATGATGGAATTAGGGAGCTGCCTCTTGCAAGTTTCAACTTAACAGAAGCAGGAATGTTGTACAGCAAAGTGTGCCATATGTATCTCAAGGAGTGAGGTGCTGCTAATGGTCTCTATGTGATCTTGTGATTGAAATGATCAGAAGCCCTTGATTTTAAAGCAAAGGATTTGCAACATAAACCAGTAGGCAAAAAAAAATCTTGTGTCTATAATAATGTAGAATGCTACCTAGTTGCAAAACAGGTTATGTATTCTTTCTGTTAAGTAAACTCGGAAAGCTCTTACTTTCATATAAAGGAAGGATTTTGGAAAATGACAACACAATATTGCTGTGAATTTGAAGCTACTGCTAATAGCATAATTGAAAGATACCAGAAAATTCTTGGGCCAATTAACATTATATTTTCATTATTGAATCATAAGTAGCTTGTAGATTAAATTACCTCATTTTCATTCCTAATGTCAATACTATATACTGACAGATAGTGATAAATACTGTGTTATTTGGTAAGGAAGCAAATGTAAATTGATCTCCCAGAAAGATTAGATATTCCTTAACTGGATTGTACATCATCAGGATTTAAAAAATAGATCAAGGCCTTGATTATTCTATTCCACTCTACACAGCTTTTACTGAAGTCAAAGGGAGTGCTACAAAAAAGCTTACAAGATAGGGTTGCCATGTGATAGAGCTACAAATAGAAAACTTCATCCTAGAAAACAGATATATAAAATTTCTATTCATTAAGCTATAAAAAGCATCCAGGGTCTTAAAATTAATTGACTTTACCTTACTTACTGCTTCAGTAGAAATTATTCTTTAGCCAAGTCTATGGAAGTGAGGGCTGTTGTTTCATTTTACTTTGAGACAGGTTGTTATAGTGATTGCACAATTGCAAAAAGTTTTACAGAATCTCATCTAATTCCAACAAAAATAGTTCATGAAAATAGAACTGTAAAAATTTAAGATTTTTAAAAGGCTTATGAAAATGCTTTATTTTACTGCCAGAAGTAATGTCACAAGCAGGGGACATTATATTAGTAACATTAAGCAGATGCAGATGCAACTCGAGCTGAGATCCTTAAGGATTAAGTCAAGACTCAAGAGAGTTTTATGCAACTAATTGAATCAGTTAAATTTTGGAGAGAAAAATGGTGAGATTAATAGGCATTTGATTTGGAATTTATTGATTTCAGGTTTGCATTTAAAGATTAGTTAAACAACTTATTTAAGCAGTGATCATTCTTTATAGGTTTAAGAATGAGGAATCTTTCAGTGGAAGATAGAGGACTAGTTCTTGTTATTAGTGTTTGATATCTATGTGTTCAAAGATTTCATGTGAAAAATGTGTTGGCAATGAATTATTCTGGAGTTAGAGAGTGTTAGAGATTACCTTTTTCTGTAAGCAGGCATTAATGAACAATTTGGTAAACATCGTATTCCATTTAGGTAGCACATGTAATAAGAAGACAAATAGTGCCTAATGTTACTTGTCTTTTTTTCCTTTTCTGTACTGAAGTCTCCTTTAGATGATTCTACTATTGGAAAGGTTACAAAGTGTTAATGATTAGGCAAGATAACATTTCACATTCAATGTCAATGAATGGTTGCATATAGAGTATGACATGGTCCTGGAAATCTGAAGTAAACAGCGTTTATACTGAGTTATACTAAAGATGAATAATTAATATACATATTTGATGCTCTTTGATTTGATGTTTTCTAGAACATCCATTGCATCTTCCTTTTACCTCAGTACAAAATAAATGGTACATCTGTATACTGTCAGAGTAAAATGGCTTGTTTATTTATATGCTGTAACAGTTTATTTGGTCTCATCCCCACAAGCTAAAATGGCAACTTTTTCTTCATATATTAGGTTACATATTTCAGACTATAGGAAGACATATGGCAAAAACTACAAGAAGGCTAGGTGATTTTGTTTCTTCTATAAATAAATGTTTGCCAAACGCTTACTAACTAGTTGATAATTCAACCCAAGGGAGTTTAACTAAATGATTTGATAGAAAAGGGCTTTGTTACTGTATTGACAAAAATATTCTTGCCTCTTACCTAAGCTTATATGCTGGTCAGTGGAGAAGAAAACTATTTGATTTTCAACCAACTTATTGTTTTTATTAACACAGTATTAATATTAAGTCAATATTTTTTTTCAGATACTTCTGCCAAAATCATGAGAGAAATCGGGTAGCACGTTCAGGTTCAATTCATCTATTTTATACCAGAGAATTCATATGGGAAAAGGAAAATTATTTCTCCCTGTTGGCTACATTAAGACCTCTGACCTATATTTATGCTAAACTGAGCTAATATTGTCCTCAGGAAAATAGTGTTCTATAACATAGATGCTAATACTATTTTTCAACTGTATGGTACAAATAACTACTGTGTAGATGGAACTGGCTTTGAATATTTAAAATAGCAAAAACATCAAACTAGTATTACTCCTGTAGTCAAATGGTTATCTGCTAGTTGGTTTTATTATTCTCCGTATTTTAAGAAAATGTACACTCCAAATCTGTTTTGCTTCTGCTGTGGGGGACGTGAACAGAGATACCTTGCTGCTGTCACTATTATGCTGTGAGATTTTTCAGGTAACAGTGCTACCCCTATTCCTGGAGAAATTCTTGCCCTGCTTCATTCCATGCTGTTCTTGGGGAAGAATCAGTACTTTTCTCTTATTTAGAGCCAAGGAGAATAAAATGGCTTTAGGAAAAAGAAAAAAAAACAACAACAACAACAAAAAAAAACACAAACACACACACAAAGAAGTGCCATATTATATTCCAAGTATGGTTTTATGTTTTTAGTTTCAATAATCCTTTCGAATACTGGAGAAGCACAGACCAGCTCTTAACTCCATATTCATCAGCATTCAGCTCCATACCAAACCCAGCACTTACCTTACCCAGCACTTACCAAACCCAGTTCTTGCCTTATGATTACTTGGAATAATTGAAATTTCCTCAAAAAACATGTAATTTTAAATGCATCTGAACATAATTGAATTGTGCATTTTGGAATGAAAATGTCATAAAATGCCAAAAATATCTGTTTTCTTAGTTATATATCTACAAATGAAATATAAACCAATTATAGACGCTTTAGTAGTTATCTCTTACTGTAACAAAAAGAGTAAGGATTTTGATAGCAGCAAAATGAAACAAAGGTAGCAAAAACAAAGTGCTGGCCCATTTTTTTTTTCCTTCAGGAAAGTAGTGAGAACAAGTTATTTGAGTTTCTGCAGTGATATTTACATTTATTAGAGTAGTAAGGGTGAACTTATTCAGAACAAGTAGAAGCACAATGCTGACCTCAGCTCTACATGTAGAGAAGTTGACAAAGGTCTTTCCCTGATGTCCATAACTCAGAGGAGTATGTAGTGATCAGCATATAAAACTGAGATCAAAGGACTCCAAAGGTGCCAGCAATCCGTAAGATAATTTTATTGTCTAAGAACATGAATGCAAGGCAGAAAAAAAACTTTCCGTGCTTTTCATCTCTGAATTTAGGAAGCAGCTTTAATTCCTCCGTCTGTCATTCCAGAACACACGGGACCTCAAACAGTTTCTTTACATTTCATCTCTTTGAGAACAATCTGGTTAGACTGGGCTCAATAGTACAGAATTGTCTGATTCTATGGTATTGTTCAAAACTCACAATTCAAGTAGCAATATAATGCATAGTAGCACTGAGTATAATAGTGAAAAAACACACTTTTTAAATTTAGGACTTGAGACTGAAAAGTAAACTCAGTTCTCATGACTTTACTTCTTATAAGTGTCATAGCCCATGTTCAACGCTTGAATGCAAAGAGCAGTATATTCAACATTCCAGAATTATGTCACTGCTAGCATTCATAAGACCTATGTACTGTTAAAGCCAGCATGGTGAAATGACTACCAGCTTCGCAACAGCAGTGTGCTTGCTCAAAGCATATTCCAATCTCCTACCCATGGAGGATTACAATCTCTAAAATCTATCAATGTTTCCAATGTGTCAACTCTTGATTGCATATCTTTATTGCATATCTCAGGATATCTGTTATTTTTAGAGTCCTATTTCATGAAGTCATGTGACTATCTAAAAGTTATTTTATTCTGTTAAACTGTTACTTTCTAGATACCATAATGAGGAAAAATGAGAAAAAAAAAGACTTAAAACCCAGGAAAAAATATTAAAATTATGCAATCACAGTTTTACAGTGTTCAGTAAAAAATTTAAGTAACAAACTTAAGTAACACAGTCATGTATTTAAAAGGCCACATCTTTTATTACTATACCTAGCTAGAGCTTCCCAAAAAAGTTAAGACTTGGTGTAGGTGTCCTTGCCTAGCTATCCTTACCTCTCAGGAGCAAGCACTATCCAGCTCCTCAGAGCACCTCCAGAAAGCCTGCACAATCTCAAACTCACTCTCAAAAAAAAAGAACCTACTCACTCCTGCACAAACTACTTGCTGTTAAGTGTACTCTAGGCCTAGCTCTTAGCCTCACCCTAAAACTGACTAACGGGGTGCTTGATGCCCCCTAATTAGGGGTCAGCTGGAAAAAAGGTTCCAACTCCCTCTGACAGGGGACAAACAACAGGGCTTTTTAGCAGCAGTTATACCTAGCTAGAGCTTTCCAGAAATATAAACAAGAAGTATCAGAAATCTGTGTGCAGTTGTAGGAGTATGATTTTACTGGAAGACATGGTGAAATAGCTTGCATGACTGGAATTACTGCAATGAATGGATATGAGCTTTTTAGGAAGAACAGGTCAAGAAGGAGGAGAAGAGGGAGTTGCTCTTTATGTGAGGGCAGTTATAATGTATGGAGCTCTGCCTAAGGTGGATGATAGACTGGTTGAGAGTTTATGGATAATGATTACAAGGCAAACTACTACAGGTGACCGGGTATTAGGGTTCTTCTGTAGGTCACCTGATCAGGAGGAGGAAGATGATGAGGCCTTCTGCAAACAGCAGAAAGTAGCCTAACAATCACAGGTGCTCATTTTCCTGAGGGATTTCAATCACTCTGATATCTGCTGGAAAGACAACACAGCACAAGCAGTTCAGGAGGTGTCTATAGAGAAGGATGATCATTGATAATAACTTTTTGACACAGGTAATGGAGGAGATAATGAGGAGGTATGTACTGCTGAACCTGATACTAACAAACAAAGATAGACTAGTTGGAGATGTAAATGGTAGGGGTAGCCTTGGCTGCAGTGATCATAAGATGGTGGAGTTCCTCAAGTGAGGAGGCAGTACAGCAGGATCACAGGATTTCAGGAGAGCAAGCTTCTGCTTCTTCTTAGATGAATTCTGTGGGAGAGGACCTTAGAAGGAAGAGGAGTTTAAGAAAGTTAGTTAATATATATATATTTTTTTCTCCATGAAGTATAGCATCATAGCATCCCTGAAAGCACTAACAATAGGATAGTTCAGCAAAGGAGAAATAAGTGGATACGGGAATGTGATTGTGCTAAAGAATATCTAGCTTAGGTTCCATGTTTTGTGGTAATAGTAGGAAAGTGAGAGCTGAAATACTTTGAGCCCCTGGAAACCTCAAAGTGGAATGTTTCCTTAGAAATTCAATTCACTAAGTTTTCTTGTCTCCTTTTGGGGCTATGTCACTTGCAGACTCCTGTAAAACAGATTTCAGGGTTTGCTTGAGCAATCAACTACATGCCATATAAGATTAGCATAGTGCTAGTTTTCACCTTTAAAATGCGGAACTGATAGTTCATTTATTTGAGCAAAGAAGCAAACTTTTTTTCTTGTTGGCTATTTCTGCTGATGTCTGATGAAGCTCTTCTGTGGCAAAATAAATTTTGGGCATAAATCTCAATAGAAGAAGACACATCTTTTCCTAATAACTCTGCACATCTACCTATTTGCTCTAAAGGCATTTAGAGCATTAAGCATTCCAGATGCTTAACCTGTTACTATTTTTTTCATTTGTAGTTGGACTTAAATGAAGTTCCTTTAAATCTAAAGAAATTGCTCCATCTTTGTTTTCCTAAAAATACACATTCTTATAGGTTCATTTTAAGATAATGTAGCATTTTTTTAAAACAAGAAAGTATCTTTCAGATCCTCTTTAAACTGAAATTGAAATTCTGCAATTTTTATATTTTTATTTAGTCTGGTCTGTTATAATTCAGTATGTTCACTTAGGTATTTATGCAGCCAGATCAAAAAATCTCACTGATGCTTTTTAAGCAATAGATCATCATCTGTTGCAGTTACAATGCTGCATTTACAGCTGAAGGATTTTATGCAGCTACAATGAGCTATGTACATAGTTTTGAAGCTATGTACATGGAGCTATGTATACGGCTTTACTTGAGCTATATAAAGTGGTATGGCCCAATTTCATGAAATAAAATGGGAAATAAGAGGACAAGTAATAAGTGAAGGCAACCAAAAAGACTCTGAGAAAGAGGTTTTTGTACAGTACATATCTCCTCAGGCTCTCAAGGAACAGACATTTCTTTGTTTCCTCAATCAATGTCGGGTAATTCGAAGTATTTTGTAGCAGAATGGACACCTGAACTATGAGTATGGCATATCTTCAGACTCCTGAATAGCCAAAGTTTTAGTGTGGTTAAGTTCTGTCATACAAATGGTGAATTGCTTAATAGTAAGATTAATGAGGAACCTCGTAATAGTTCAGTCACTAATCCAGGTTTAGTTCAGGATGCAAAGATGTAACAATTTTTCATAACTCTACTTTCTAAACTGTATATCATCACTTAATTACAAAGATGATCTAATACGTAAATTAATACAAAGCATCATTTTACCATTTCTTAATTAAAGGAGACTTCACTTTGAAGGAATTTATATTTAAAACTTGCATTCTAAAATACTAAATTTTTAAACAAAAGCAAAGAAAATTTAAAACTGTAACAAGTAATTTTTTTCACTTTTGCTAAGAAAGGTTTCTGTACATCATTTAAATTTTTTATTTTAGTTACTGAAAATATTCACCATATTTACCATTTCTACCCATCTGCATACTTCTTAAACAGCTGAAAAAATGTGAACTGGTGTCTTGTAAATTTCCAGAACAGTGGTTCATGAAATAAAGAAAATATAAGATCAGCATTGGAAGTGGAAAGTAATTGGAAATTGGTAAATTAAATAAAATTAAGGCCTTAGTGGTAAATGTATTAAGAAATGATATTAAAAATAAATTTCATTCAAAACATTGTTACAGATTAGTTTCAAGAGAATATTTCTTTATTCTTTTGAGAATATATTTTAATATCAACAATATAGGTATTATAGAAATTGTCAAGAAGAAACAAAGAAATGGTTTAATCATCTGCGTAGTAGATTGAGTTGCTATAGTTCTCATTTGAACTATAGAATATGTTGGTATTTAGAAAGATGCTTTTTTGCAGCTAGTTATATCAAGATAAAATAATGTAATTTTTAAAGAATGATTTTGCAGTAATGAATGCTTAAATTATAAACAGGCATGTAATAAGGAAGTAACAGAGAAAACATAGTGAAGTCTTATAACGATTGTAACCTTTTATAATGGTTATAAATGAGTAATCTTTAAATCTTAAATAGCATGAGAAAAAAAAGACATTGAGTAAAAACTGGACAAAAGTTATCTGATTTTTTTCATACAGTTGTGTTTGTGCTACAAAGCATTTGCTAAGATCATGCATTATTCTGAAAAGACATTTGAATTGGAATTGTCAGATCTTTATTAGGGACGGACCAATTATCTTTTTTTTTTTTTTCTATGAGAATGGAGATTACTGACATTGATTTGAGTACTTCATGCATATCTTGTTTAGATGCTCACAGGCATAGAGATTAACTGCAAATCTTTGAATGTCACAGGCTAAATTCTGAGACATTAATGAATTCCTCAGAGTGCAAAGCATGGAGCACATAACTGCTATGTGTGTGCTTCTGTGGTGATAAGATGAAACTCCCACATTTCTGTGGATGCTCGTCAAAAATCTGGTTGCCCTAATCACAGTCCAAGCTTCATCCAAAGACAAATCACCAATGCCTGGGCCATATTTGTCACTGTCATTTGAGCCACATACCTTATCTTAGTCAGAGCAATGGAATGTGTAGCAGAATGCTGTAGAACAGATTTTGTCAATAGAGGATTCTCAACAAATCCTTGTGATTTTCTTTTGGAGAGCGTGTACCTTGAAAATTTTCCAGAAGTCCAATTCAAAATTGGTGCAACAGATGAGAGGATCAGCCTACATATTTCTGGGAACTATGAGACTGTGCTACATTGATGATTTGACACTGAAATCTTTTTTCCAAAATATTTTTTTCAATTTTGTTGAAATATAACAGAGTACTTACTTAAATGCAAGATTCCATATGGTTGTAAATCTTCTGGCATCTCTGAGGTGTAGTTGGGACAGTAGGAAGAGAAAAACACTGCCTTCGTGGGAATACTACATTTTTCTACACTCTGAAGTAGGTTCTCCGAGTTGGCTGTGCATGGCAGTGCAGTGGGTAATGATGCCGCAGGATGGAAAAAAACGTAGCAGCAGCCTAAAACTACAGGGGGAACCTGTCAACAAAACACTATATTAGAGTCCTGAAAAGATCTCTTGTGGTCTTATTTCTTCTTGTAGCTTGTCTATTTTGCCTAAATATTCCTATGTCTTGTCAACTAACTTAATAATATGGTTGTATGTGTGAATAATTGGTGTCAAACGATCTTGTTCGATTTCTCTAACACCAGAAATTCAGAAAATTTGCAGCATAGTATGGGAAGATTGAACATGTCTCAGAAAGGAAGTAATGCATCCCAAATGATCCTATTAGGCTGACAACTCTTTCCAGAAATCCTCTCGGCAATCCAATCATCCTAGGAGTTCTTGCTTGAGTTCTAGAAATAACACAGGTAGGGTCAGTTCATGTCTGTTTTCACCATTAGCAATGATATATTCATATTATGTTTGCTTTCTACCACATGTAAATAACTGCAATAGACTTTGCCCAGTCACTTGCTATGCATGCCAGATATTTTTTAAACGAAGACATTAGATGTCTGATGTTTTGGATGCCACTCACTTAGCTAAGTACTCTGTGGAATGCAACTCTGTTGAATTTACTTACCATGCAGAAGATACATGCTTTAAACCATTTATGTCTTCACTACTTGTGAGGATGATACAAGTGTGAATTATCAACATTTCTATTCTCTCCAGGCTCATTTTCAAACTATAACTCATTGTTCTCCAAGATCTGGATACTGCTTTTTCTCTGCTGAGCATTATTGCAGGTCTAATTATTTTCCAGTTGTACTGGCCATTATTTGCCTATTTGAATCTCATTCTATTTCATGCTTGTATTGCTCACTTCTCCACAGCCCAGTTTTTAATTCTCAGTCCTCCTCATAGTTCACAGCATCTTCTAGTTTAGTACTGTCTGCAAATTAAATTAACATGACTTTCAGAATTTTTACTCTGTTAATTATAGGAGAAACTGTATAGTGATCTCTGACTAGATACTCTACCATAGTTTCATGCAGACACTGCTAAAGCTTCCGTGTCTTTTTTTTCTGGTATGGGACTACTGAAATTTCTTTTATTGATAAACGCTACTCTATTTTGTTAACGATAGGAAAGGCTCAGATTAGCACTTTCAAAAGAGTTAAGTCTTAAACATTGTTTTCTCCTTTTTGCATTTTTGTACATTGCTTGATATTAAAACTAAAACTAGAAATTGACCAGATAAGAACATAACACTTTATACCACAGTTTGTGGCATTCCATTACCATCTTCACTCGTATGATACTCCTGTGTAGCATGATCTGTGGTTACTTTGGAAGCCACATCAGTTCTTTAAATAACTTTGTACATCTGTCCCTTTGACTTCTTGCATCCAGCTCATTATGATTTATTAAACAGCTTCAAAGAACATTGGTAAGCAATGAATATCTATGACTACAGATGTAGCCCTATTGTTTTTCTGGTAATATTTTGAATGGCTTCAAGTTTACATAAATAATTCATATTTGTAAAGCCTGTTAAACTGTCATTGTAAAAAAGAGAAGTACTGCCAGTTTTCACCTGAACCATATGTAAATATCAAGAAATTGATTTCAAATATGATGTGCAGACTGGCACCTTAATGCCATTTACATTCTAATAACTGCAATATACTACATAGCACTAGATACATTAAGAAGACTGAGAATATAAAAATATGGAATATAAAACTTGTTTTTTAAAAATAAAGTGAGATAAATTAACGAAGATTAGCTTTAAGTGTAAATTACTTTGACAGTAGACCTTCAGCATTTTCTCATTATTCACATATTTTCATTATTCATATATTTTCTCATTATTCAATGAAGCAGCTTGAACTACTTCCGCAGAACTATTGTAAGGAGTGTTATTTTTTTATCTCTGAAATTAAAGTAGGGTTTTCAGAAAATAATATTGAGACTGATAAGGACTAGAAGGACTAGCTGATCCTTTCCTCAATTCTGTCACCACCTTTACAGGGCTGACAGAAGAGACTGGCATATTCTTTTACTCCAGGCTTCACTATGTCCCTGACTCAAAGCATATTCAACACTAAACACAGCAATCATCACGTAATATGTCCAGTATTATGGAAAAGATGAGTATTTTGAGGGGCAAGATCTTTTGCTACTTACATATCTTTTGTAAAATTTGTTATAGAAAGGGACTTTTGAGTGGCCTATGTCAGGGCAGGACTGTAGTTTGTGACAGACTTCTTTCAAATAAAATCACAGGGAAAAAAAGGCTCATGCATGGCTGACTTTTTTCCATACTGAGTAGCATAATTTAGCAGAAAAAAACAAGAGATGACTTGATTGCCACCTAGAAGAATTTAGGGCCAAACCAATCTGCCAGTAGAGGCTCTGAACAGAAAAAGTGACTAGATACCAAGACTAGAAGATTCAGATAAGCAAATTCAGCCTGGAAAAAAATGCCCAATTTCAAAAATAAAAATTGTTAGGAATTGGAGTTACCTAATAAGGCTGTTCATCACAGAAATGTTCAAGTCATGATTAGAGGTTTATCTAACAAATATTTTATTAATTCACTGATACTTACTAGACATCGTAAAAATTGCCTCAAAGAAGTTCTGGGGCCTACATTATAAAAGATATCAAGAGAGGATGACTAACGATAGCCTGGTTTAACTTTAAATTGTGTTAATTTTCATCATCTTTTCATGTAGTTTTCATAGCTCACTATTCCTAATTCCTACCACGTATAAATTAGAGTAAGTCAATTAAAAAAGCTACTGAAAGCTTGTGAAGTGATGTACTACTCTGTATGTTTCAAAGCAACAACAAAAAATTTAATTAAAAGTTTTGCAGTCCATCAGTAGGCCCAGAAAATTTTGGCAGATCATTTGCATAAGCAAACCTGGAACAAAAGACTGCACACAAAACAGATATCCTTATTGCTAAAATGCCCTTACTGCTTTTTAGGTGAGAATAGAAAATGTTGTTCTCTCTCTTCTAAGCAGTTCCAAAAGAGCAGGTCTTCCAACTTTTGTGGGACTATGAAGGTAGAACTTTCAAGGCCAGTTTTAGCCTGTGATGGATACAGACATTAACAGAAGGTCAGGGTGGCAGCAATTTGGGCTCTCTACTCAGAAGTTTGACAGCAAGTAGTCCGAAACACAGGCTAGACAGCTCTGTGAACTTGTCCAAACAGTTTCTTGATGTAATTATCACTGCAAGAATGCAAAAACCCTGGTATACCTTCATTGTGCTGTGTTTTATGTCACCACCTGCATCTGTCTGTGTCCTGGAAAATGGCCTGCGCCACAGAATTTTTCTCATTCTTTGCTTCTCTTACCCTCCAAGAAGTTCTTAAGTATCACTTGCTCCTTGTCCTCATTTGGCCCTTGAATAAAATTCTAGGGAACTTTCATTTCAGAAGAAGCTGTCATTCCTTGTCTGGAGCCTCACAAATGCAGTACCTTGAGTGTTTATCAATTACAGAGCTGTCTTTGATACTACAGTCCTTTTCTTGATGATCATTTTGAGCTCAAATGTTTTACGCAAACTAAAGATTTTGTTTCCACTAAGAAAAGCATAGATATCAAAATGACATTTGCTCGTTTGACGTTTCCTGGCAATATTTAGAGATGAGTTTGTGGATTTTGGTTTTGGATTTTTTTTCCTGATGTTAGCTGTCCTAGAGCTGAGAAAGCCAAGAGAGAATGATTCTATTCTTCCCTGTGCATCTTTTACTAAGTTTCGATGAATTTATTGCTGCTCTGTGTACATCCAATAAAATCATGGGGGTTGCCCAGGTGCAACTGCCTGAAGAGATTGAATTGTACAACTTCTGTTACAAAGAAGGATGCAGAAGAAGGAAAGTATGTTACTTTGCTCCCTGAGTGCAGGTTGAGCTGGCACGGTTGATTGTAAGAAAAACCTGCTTTGGGGAGGTGTTCTCTTGTGGGAAAATATAAATAAATAACTGAAATACTTGTGTTCTGAGCTAAGTGGCTGTGGTTTAATTGAGAGAAACATAGAACTGTTTTCTGAAAGTCACTTGGTGCTCCTGTCCAAATTAAGTGCATTTCCGCATCGCTTCCATGGCTCAGAGGCCCACCTTAACATATTAGAGCTGCAGATATTGGATCTTTGCCAAGTTTTGTTAGTAAATAATTGTATTCATGCAAGAAGTATGTTCATCCCTACATTAAAATGAGAATACATCACTACATAGAGTACAACAACTACATGCCCTTTTTTTGTCTAAGATGATTGAAAATACAACATTATATTTAAAGTATCTGCAAAAATGTTTTAGAAGAGAACTACTGGCTCATTTTATTCATTACAGAAATACAGCCTCTAATAATGGTTCCTTTTGGAGAATATTCCACAGTGCAATGTGTCTGCCACTGAGATCATTCTTCAGATGATCCATTTCATCTTGTTATGTCAATAAATATATACATCTCTTGGACTGCTCCAGATGATAGATTCCTTGCCAGTATGACTGAGTTTTCATCAATCATCAGTAGAGGATGTTTGTCCCACTTCTTTCTGCCCTTACCCTCAGTACAGGCAATGTTCTGTAATTCACATATTATAGATAAGCATGGATTATGTGACATAACCTGTAAGGAATCTCTGAATAAATTTATGGCATTCAGAGTGAAATAATCTTATTAGCTATTGCATTCAAGTATAACATTTTGCTACCAGAAAAGGTGATAATCATACTTTACAGTACAGGCTTCTAGCAGCTAGATGGCACTGTTGCCAGAGAGTAGAATCAAGTGCTTTGGCTTTCTAGGCAAGTGCCACAAGTGAAAATAGCATTCTGTTGCTTACTATATTAATTTAAATTTCAGGATTTGTGGCATGCATGTTACGGTAGTCAGTAATATTTGCATCAAGCTTTTTTCCGCTTCTTATAAATTCAGTCATGGTGTCCATATTTCCCTTTGGTTAAGTGCTGGCTAGAGAGAAGACCAAACTCATAGCAAAGCCACATAAGATTAATGGAGCATGTACATGAAGGAGAAGGCTGATCTTCTGTTCCTTGCTTCATCAATATGCTACATTTTCTCCTCTGCACATCCTCTCCTTTTCTTGATTTTCCCCATTTGTATCCTACATTGAAAGAAGAGATTGTCAAACCACTCCCAGGGCTTGTCAAAGGTGGGGGAGCTTTCTTCAGTGGTTAAAATGCCTTTAAGATGTGATTGCTTAAACATTATGCTTTCTCAAATACACTGGGCAAGCAAGTATAAAGAGATGTGAATGACACCAGGAAGTGCTGTGGTATGAGGACACTGAGCAGTGCATTTTTTATGGGAGAGTGGAAAAGTTGGTTTAGTCTTGATATTGATTTATCAAGTCCTTCATACTTTGAAAAGAGATCTGGCCCTGATACTTTTAATCTTTCCTCCATAAATCAGTATGTGTCAAATATAATCTGTATCTCTTTCATTCCTATGAACTCTGTGCAGTCTGACATTGTCTTATTCTACTCCTATTCTATTCTATTCTATTCTATTCTATTCTATTCTATTCTATTCTATTCTATTCTATTCTATTCTATTCTATTCTTATTCTATTCTAATAATCAGGGTCCTTAAACTTTCATGAAATTGACACTCTTGAATGGATTAATCCTAATTTCTCTTATTGCCTGAAAATGCTGCCTTTCACAACTAGTTTAGACACTGCTTTTAAAAACCTTAAAGTCTGTTTTTCATTTCAGTTTCTCTAGCCTTTCTCCTTCTTTTCTTTACTTACTCAGTAAACACACACTTACTCACACACAACAAAAAAAAAAAAGAAAAAAGAAAGTGTTATTTTACAAAATTTCTTCCACCTAATAAATTTTTGACGTAGTTTTCTTGGTCATATTTGCCTTTTTTTCCACCACCCCCCTCAGCTTTCTTGTATAAGTCATATTTTTCTCCTCTACCTCACTGTGGTTATAAAAGTACTCATAGATTCTTTAAATTATATGATGTGGGAAGAGGATGGCTTTTGCACTTGAGGAGAAAATAGGTGAGTGGGTGGATACCAAGTAGAAGAATAATTTCTACACCAAGGTGCAGATAGCTAAGAATTCCTAAGAATCTAAGAATAGATTATCATAACAAGAATTATTTTAATGGTCATATATGAATAAAGATTACCATACTGAGGAATCCTTTAGATAAAAAATCTCGGTCAAGTAATGATTTCTATTCCTCTGAAGTTTTTCAAGAAACACTTTAAAAAGGTTGAATCTTGATTTTTGGTAGAAGTAGATGAAAGATTTCTTCTTTTCCCATATTTTCCCTCCAGTTATAGAGCCTGTTTTAAAATATCTGTTCCTAACTTTGTAATTTCAAAATTAGAGCAGGAGTTGGTAAAATGAGAATGTTTTTCTTTAACAGATCTTCCTTGTGCTAATGTTTGCTATTGCACAGTCTGAAATATCTGTTTTTGTTTCTTGTGTTTTTTTACAGGATGAAAAGGAGAAGCTGACATGGAGAGACCGGATGCCTGGATATCTAGCAAACTTCTCACTGATTTTATTTATGGTAATATCACATGTAATTTTCCATATTTATTAGGTGTGATTTTTTTGAGGAGCACCTTGAAAAAGAAACATGAGTGAATGTTTTCAGTGATGATAATAATCTGAAAATAACTAGGATTATAACCGACAGTCCGTGAGATATGTATGTCCAGTCAGGAAGATTGATTGATCTCATCTGTTCTCAAATAGTTGTCTGTTCTCAAATAGTGCAACTGAGGAGCCAAAGAAGTATTTGGACTTTTAAATGTTATTCAGCTTGGATGAAGGTATTAGTCTAGCCCACAGCTTTATAGCTTCTTTCTGCAATCTAGTATGCTTTCCTGTTTGTCCTCATTCATACCAGGCTTAGTAGGTGACCTTTTCTGTAGCCAATTTCCACATCTGTTTTGAAGCAACTTAATCCATGTCAGACTAGTTTTAAGTATTCAGTGGAGAAATGGTTTATCATAATAAGAGAGAGAACTGGCCAGATGAAAATTTTACCATGACAAGAAAACAGAACAGGCACCTGGATGAAAGGCAAATCATATGGAAGTGGGGCAAGAGGTATAACTGCAGAGTAGGAGCAGTACTGTGAAGATAGAGAATGATACCCTCCCAAGACCATCTGAGGAGTGAGTACTGTGCTGTCAGTTGCTAAGTCTTATACACCTTCCTCAGTTCTTCTGTTTTGCTGAATGCAAAACAGACAAAGACTATTTGAAAGATTATTAAGAGGAATGAATCTGTGATTTTTTTGTTTTTGTGGACTCTAAACATGGAAGAAGAATTAGATCACTACCAAGTTTTGTGTTATTTTGTTTTCTCGTGTTATTACAGGGATTATAGGGAATATAGTACAGGGAGTTTACCCTATACTGTAGAGATCAGTAATGCAATAGTTAGATAAAAGCTCTATAGAGTTAGATAAAAGTTAGATAAAAGCTCTATACTTGAAGTTTCTGCACTACTTGTGTTGATACAAGAGCTGGGCAGATGATTGTTAAATTTTTGTTTGCTTGTTTGGTAGCAAAAATAAAATGAGAAAATAGGCAAAAGGTTAAATTATGTCAAACTGTTTTCTCAACACAGTGAAAACAAAAGAAGGGAAGGGAATCATATTTCTGCCATTTATAAGTGTTTCAATTCCAAGTGTTGCATATTTGGACTTTTATCTTTGTGCCTAGCTTTCATCTTCAACCTTTAGTAAAACTCTGATTCTTATTCTGGTTCTTTCACAATACTGCTGTTTGATAAGATGATCTCCCCCTGAATGCAAGGATCCAGCAAAGCATTGCTTCCTCATTAAAATTAAGTGGTAGATTTCCTTAAAAGTATGTTGTGGATTTGGGCCCTTAGGCCCACTGAAATAATTACAATTGTCTAATCCTTTAAATTGGGATAGACTTTCATCTGAGGATCTCAAAATGTTTTGTCTAAAATAATGAATGTACATTGGAATGCTTGCCAAAAGATCCTTTTCTAGGTCAGACTTAAAAGTAGAAAATAGTTTTTAATTTGAGGCACTAGTTGAGCAAATGCAGGTGTGCCTTCTGTAGTGCACAGCACACAGATGAGTTGTGCTAGTCAATGATGAAGTCTATTTATGTGACTGTATATACCTGCAGGCCCTTTGGGCCAAGTAATCAGTACCTATTTCCAGATAAAAATCCTTATTTAATATTGTTTTTGAAATCAAACTATCTTCATTCTATAAATATTGCATTGTGGAACGTTTAATTACAGAAGAATTGCACTACTTCAGGAACTGTTAAGCGAGTTCAGGACTTTGCAACCACTTTCTTTATTATTTTCATTGTTAAAGAGTTTGAATTGTCACATTTCAATTTAATTATCCTCCTCCTACTGTGTTGCCCTAAGATGCACCCACACAACACCAAATGATGAAATAACTCCAACATACACAACAATGCTTCTGTTTAAATGCTAGTCTCGTATTTGAACTAATTAATGTTTACATTTGTTTGCAGATTATGCTGACATTTTCAGCAGTGTTTGGTGTGATGGTGTACCGAATTACTACAGCAGCAGCGTTGTCATTCAGCACAAATGAGACAACTAGGTCAAATGTTCGAGTGACTGTGACTGCAACTGCTGTCATCATTAACCTAGTTGTGATACTTATCCTTGATGAAATTTATGGAGCTGTTGCCAAATGGTTGACAGAAATTGGTAAAGCTATCCCACCACATTTCTCATTAGTACACTACATGTACACACATTTCTCACTAGTACACACATGAGAGTGTGTAAGGAGGTTCTGGCAGGAGTATTTCCCACTGAAGACTGCCAGTGAAAAAAATCAGGCTTGTGGGGTGAGATGCTCAGACATGCCACTGGAAACTAGCCACAACATGCAGTTTGCCACTAATAGAAATAATTAGCTGGGCCATAATGCCAGGTTGATGCAGCTGTGTTATTGCCAAGATCTCAGCTGGTATTTTTTCATTGCTCTGGCTCAGTGCCAAAATCACTAGTTGAGAATTTTATACCTGCTATGTATTTTGATATATACTTATGCCTCTAGGGGCCTGGTTCACTGAAAGTCAGTGAGTTATTATAAGATTTTGCTAGTTCTGCAAGCTTCACTTGCAGAACATTCTCATGCTAAAACGGCTTATTTCACTGATGTGACTTTTACCAAATGCTTATCCTTTTTTGGTTTGTTCTGTTTTATTTTGCTGTGTTTTGTTTTACCATTACAGTGGGTTTGGTATTATGGTTTTGCTATTATAGTGATATGTCAGGGTTGGACTTTTAATAATAGCAGCTATTTCAGTTAAGTGTTTTTTTTTTAATGTAATAACCCTGGCAATATACTTTGTAAGGCTTTTGAATGCAAATCAGTCCTTCTATTACTATGTCACTTAGGGGTTTGCATTGTTATACCAGACCAAAGACATTTACAGATAGGGTCATAACCTGTGGGTTTTATAGTCACAATTAATAGTTTCTTTCAACATTTTTATAAATCACATCTAATTTTAGGTGTTTTAAAGGCTAGACATGAAGACAGTTTTTCAAAACAAAGTAATCAACAACCACAAAAGTCTTTAATGGTAGTAAGTGCCTTGCCTGTCTCTGAGTCAATTTTGGCGCATCTGATTTGGGTGTCCAAAATAGAAAATTTTTAACAATTTAGATTGAGTCATTATGTCAATATATACAAATACCTGAGGGGAGAATATAAAGAGGATGGGGCCAAACTCTTCTCAGTGGTGGATAGCGACAGAACAAGGGGTAATGAGTACAAATTAAAACACAGGAAGTTCCAGCTCCATGTAAGAAAGAACTTCTTTATTGTGAGGGTGACAGAGCCCTGGAACAGGCTGCCCAGAGAGGTTGTGCAGTCTCCTTCTCTGGAGATCTTCCAAACTCGCCTGGATGCCATCCTGTGCCTCATGCTCTATGTGTCCCTGCTGGAGCAAGGAGGTTGGACTGGATGATCTCTAGAGGTCCCTTCCAACCTCAACCATTCTGTGATTGTGTGATTTTCTGAGGCCTTACATTCCTTCCCTAAAACTACAGTAATATGAAGCTGATTGTACCTAGCACTTCAAACCATAGGAACTTTAAGAAAGATCTGTGTTTCTTAATTTCACCTTCCCAAACATTTTGAAAGCCACAAATGAAGTCATTTATTTAAGTTGCATTTTTAAAGAGCAACATAAACTACAAGTTTAAATATACTAGATATAATAGAGGCCCAGTCCTGATTTTCTGAAGCATGATCCTGTGATTTTTAGATTAGGTTCCAAAACTGTTTGAAAGAAAGAAAGGCAAAGCAAATTTTCATGAAAAGGCAAAAGAATTTCTTTCACAAAATGTCACCATGTAGACTTTATTTATTTGCTTGTTTCTGTTTTGCATCAGGCTTTACACAGAATGCAGTAGGGCTGCATAAATATAGACTACTCCAAAGGCATAAGCAAGCTGAATGCTTACAGGCATTCAAGCCAAAATTGTGCTCATTTTTCAGCTTTCCTGCAGCTGACAACCTGCTAGCTGTTTGTGACCTGAGCAAACTGCACCTGCCCAGATAATAAATTGTATAACTGTAATGTAAAGGGAGTAGAGAGAGAGGAAGGTGGGCTTTGTCCAGTTTGACAGGGTATAACCAAGGGCTGAGAAGAGCTGGACACTGTCATTGCTTCAGTGGGAGAAGTCCAGAAGGAATATATCATCCTTGAAAAGGTGAACCGTGAAAGAATGAAGAATTTCTCTCTCACTTGCAGGCTATTTTTCCCTTGTCACTTTGCATTAATTTCAATAATGCCATCTTTATTTAGCCATCATTCCTAATTAATCATGAGGTGTTTTATATATTAAGAAAGACCTAGTTTATGAATAGTCTCTAGTTCTACAAATTACATGTTACAAAGTTCATTCAGTCAGCTTTATCCAGTGCTAGACTTATATGCAAACTATAATTCTAATGTTTAAAAAAGAAAAAAAAGCAATTTATTTCATGCTGATAAAGGTTCCTTAAGTTGTGAACTTTCATTTTGCTGATCAGATAAAAAGGTCTCAATTTTCTTTTCACATTCCAATTTATTTGTAAGTTGAGGAACATGCGTATTAGGTATTAGGAACAACTCCAGGGGGCATAGGTTCCTATTTCCACCCTTAACTTGAAGTTTTGTTCAGGTAGAAAATTATGTCTGTTATCCCAAGAATAATACCACTGATATCCATGCTATCATCTACTTCAATACCTGCTAAGTTGGTGCTTTATCTAAAGGAAATAGTAATTATAGTTTAGCTGTGAGTAATATGGAGAACGCTCACAGGATTCCCCAAGGACTCCATGCATGGAGCACAGCACAAGCCTTCATGAAACACCGACATGAGACACTGACATTCTCTTCTTTCCAGCTACAACCAGCAAGGTGCAAATTATATCCTAGTGTTTTGAGGCTAAATGTGATACTTCCAATAAGCAGGTTCATGTCACATGCTACAACTCATTTGCTCACTTGCAACTTCATGGAGGTCAAGGAAGAACAAGTTAAACATAGAAGAAGTCAATATTATTTGGGCTTTTGTTTTATGAAAACAATTACTTAAGTTTAGCTACAAAGTTTAAACTCTGCTACACAAATAATTTTTTTTTTTTGGAGGAAGCTTGTTTGCTTTGAAAGCTTTCTGGCTGGACACATTATTTGTATAGCAGCCCCATAATAAAAATACAAATTCTGTGCATGCTTAAATTGCTATGATATAGTAAATCTGATTGTGGGGACAGAAGAGGTGAATAATCTGTG
Source organism: Crypturellus undulatus (assembly GCA_013389825.1). Classification (NCBI taxonomy): domain Eukaryota; kingdom Metazoa; phylum Chordata; class Aves; order Tinamiformes; family Tinamidae; genus Crypturellus; species Crypturellus undulatus. The sequence goes on along the minus strand of VWPW01001173.1, from coordinate 143,325 downwards.
GAACCATGCATGGTGTGCAAATTTCCACCAAGGGACTGAGCTAATCTTTGTGGAAATACTCTTTAAGACAAAGGAGGGGATTTTTCTCTCTTCTCTAAAAAGCTATAGTGCTGTTATCAAATATTCTTTTGTTCCTGTGCAGTTGCTCTGAAGATCTCTGCAGCATGCAAGTGCATCCAAAATTTGTTCATTTTCTTATGAAGGCTTATTTAAATTTTTTGTACATAAAGATGATTGATGACTTAAGAGCAGAACTTCAGGGGACCAGCAGATTGTGTTTAGTGTATTTAGTGTATTTGGTGAAAATATTTTCAAGTGTCACAAATAATGCTGGGCAGTGGGGAAATTTTTTGCAAAAATGGGCAAGTTCAACCAAATTTTAATAATGTTCTTAAAACTTATTCTCTGGATTTACCTTTTTATGTCACACTTTCTTATTACAGAAGCTCATTCAAGAACTTAGAACAATGAAATTAACTGTTGTCATAATAGTTGAAGTTCAGGATGAGCAGTATAAGAATTTTGCTCAGACAAAATCCTTAAAAATGCAACTGTTCAAATGCTTCTGTCCAATTGAAAAGCTTCTACTAATGCTTAGGAGATCTGTTGCTAGAAAATTCCCTTGGAAACTGAAAGCAACGCTGGGAAGCATCATGTTCAGAGTAATGAACATACTGAAAATATTCAAGAAATATTTTTATAAGTTGCTTAAAGAAGGTTAAAAATATAGAACATACATTTTATATGATTGGAGAAGCATTAGAGAAAATGTGCATTTATTTTGAGCTATGATTAGCAATTTACTAATGCCTTATTCAGAAAAGTACCTGAGCTTGAGTTCAACTTCAAATATATAACAAATCCTGTTATAGAAAAAAAGGCTTGTTCACGTTAAGTAGGCTTTTTAGTTTGCTTGGTTGGGTTTTTTTTTTTTTTTTCTGATTGATAGAAAGTCTCTGTGCTCAGTTTCTTCACCCATTAACTGAGAATACTAATACTTTGTAGTTGCAATTGTATAAAGGCCTCACATGCACATCTGCATATGCTTATGTACATTAAGATCCTCTAAACTAATTTAGCTTTAGGCAAATGAATATCCCGTGCTAATTATTTTTTCCTTCAAACTCCAAATAGCTAACAGAACTGTGTAAATGTAGACATAATAATACTTTTAGCATATATAGTAATTTAAAATTTAAAAGTATTACATATTTGATGACATAGTAGATTTCACAATACGTGACAGCTGAGGTCCATTCCAATAAGGAAAAGAACTGAAGTGTTGTTGAGTCCATGGGCTCAACCTTTCATTTATTCTGTGACCGACTATTGGGTAGACAGTCAACAGCCATTTAGCCTAAATTGTCCAGACCTGTCTGAGAACCAGCTTTATTATCTTTTCATTATTATTGTTTATGCCAAAGAATATTTTAATTTCTATCTGAGATTTTGAAAAGGCTCTTTGGAAATTAGAAGTAGTCAGAAATTGAAGCAGCTTGAAAAAAAAAAAGCTACCCTGAGTAATTACTAAAATAAATACTAATAATAATTAGTATTATAATTACTAATTGATTTCTGTAATTCACATCTCTTTTCTTCCAGAGGTACCAAAAACTGAGAAAACTTTTGAGGAAAGACTGATTTTGAAAGCATTCTTACTAAAGTTTGTGAATTCTTATGCACCAATTTTTTATGTTGCCTTTTTTAAAGGAAGGTAGGTTAAATGTTCTGTAGCTATACATATGCATGTACATACGTGTATATATTTAAATTAAAACCCAGTATGCATTTATATATATGTATTAGTGGATCCATATTTGGAAATGGACACAAAGGGCTACTTAATTAAGTTTGGATTTGGCCATACTTGTCAGCTATGAAAAACATCATAACCAGATTTGTCTAGAGTTTGCTTTGGAAATGTAGGGCTTGATGTGAGGCCCTGTATATTTTCTATGCTAAGAAGTAGAGCATGTACTTGTCATGAAACTTTTTTTCTTTTAGAAATAATATAAGTATAAACTTTACCTCAGAAAATTGCTCGTTTTTGATTAAAAAGGAAGTTGCATTTGTTAATGAATTATACTGCTTATTGATCTAGGCTTTCCATATTTTCCAAGAAATTGTTACAGTTAACTGGAAGTTGCATGTTTTGGCAAATGAGCTGATTCACCAAAAACCTAATTCAGCTGTCCTGCTGAATAAGTGCCACTTCCTATGGGTTCAGGATCATTGTCTTCTGAGACTCAGTAAAATCCACAATATTGCACATGCTCTCGAAAGGAGAGTTTAACATGATTGTTTGCTGAAACTTTGGCAAAAAAAGCAGAAGTTTAAGAACATTGTTTAGATTCTATTTATTTCATACTATTTTGCTGTTCCTTTGGGGGCTCTAAAGTTTGTTGATCTATATCCTTCTCTAATCCAGGTCAGCATCACTGACTGAAGAATTAGTGACACATTTTACCAGAGATTGTAAATATTATAGAATATTAAATGAAAAAAAAAATTCTTTCATTTTTAACATTATTTTGTTATAAAGCAATTAAACCAATTTGTTCCTCTCATTTTAGTTGAAGAGCCTTGTTTGTTTGTGCATATGTAAAAAAAATCTCTTCAGGACATTTCTCAGATACAAAGAAGGGATCTGATTTTGGATATATGTCTTTGTCTATGATCTGTAACTGAGGGACAGATTTTTTCTTTTAGAAACATATTATTAAAATATTTCTTCAAGATGTAGTAGGAAAACACAAGTAAAAGCCCTCTTACTTGGAAATCACTTGTATAACTGAAGTTGACTAGAAGTTTTTTTTTCTTTTAAAATCTTAACTTTTCAGTAGTTCCGATTTTAGCTAATATGAATGAACCCTAATGTTGTTAAAAGTTAGCATTGTTTTCAGTTTTTATATTATTTCATATATTGTTATTGCTTTCAGATTTGTTGGCCGCCCTGGTCATTACTTATATGTGTTTGATGGTTATCGAATGGAAGAGGCAAGTACACATGAAATTCAAACAAACAAACAAAAATTAAAAAAGAAAAATGAACAAAAAGAGACATGTGAAGTGTCTTTCAGTACACAACAAAGGAAAAACAGACAAGAAGTTAATAAGTTTACCAAGATGTTAATTTTTCAATGTAAATCATCCAAAATAGTCATATCCAAATGCTCTCTGTGATACCTATATATTCTCTCTTTCTATAGTTTTTGAGCCCTTTATAGTGATTCATATGGTAAGTTTCACAGTTTTTAGTATTTGTCCATGTTTTACAAACAGACATTAAGGCACAAAAATACTAAATAAGTTAACCAAGGCCCTTCGGAAATCTATGGCAAAACTGAGGCTTGAATCTGGGTTCTTATTCTTTAATATGAATTAGTAGAAGACTCACAGTTCTAACAGCCTAAAATGCTGTAGCCATTTTGTGCCAAACCAGCATATTTTTTTTTAAAATTCCTTTTAACTGATGTGCATATTCCCTTGAAATCAATAGACTTACTCAAGGCCTTGCAATAAAGCATATGCATATCTTTTCAAGATCGAAGATTTTTCTTCTCCCTTGGGAGATATCAGGTTGGAATAAAATCTGGGATACAGCATTATGTTTATTAGATTCATTATATAGTAAATACTTTAAAAGAAAATATGTTAGCTCCAGAATGCAATAAGTAATTTTAGAGCTCTGTGTATTTTTCATAATATGGTTTTATTACTGGAAATTAAATCCTTTGTTAAGGAAATAATTGCAATGATCATTGAGTTCTTTTCCTACATGAATTGGTTGCAGGATTGCAGGCTCAGATAAACAAGGTGGATATCTTTAAACACATCAAGAGTTACTTTGCTTCCTTCACACTGCTTTTATGTTTATTTACAGTGTGCTCCAGGAGGCTGTTTGATGGAACTCTGCATTCAACTGAGCATTATTATGCTTGGAAAACAGCTGATTCAAAACAATCTATTTGAAATTGGAATCCCGTATGTATCTCAACCTTCTCCATTACCATGCACTTACTTATTCCCATAATACTGTAAATTAAATACTTGATCCTTTTTCAGCTGAATGGGATTTTTGTCGCTGACTTCAGTAGGTTCTAATTGAATGTGATGATAAATCACATTTCTGGTTGTAATGAAATCATCTGGTTGTATTTTATGTTGAATAATTGGCTATATCTGCAGTAAATGGCTTAAAGAGAAGATTGAATATATTGAATAATTGATCTAAATTATTTTTAGAAAACTGATAAAACAGGAAAGGTATAATGTATCTCTTGGGAAGTTTTAAAGAAGCTTTCCGGGCAATAGCAAGGAATAGAAATTGGTACAAAGTGTAGAAGATGTACAGGGGAGAAAAGGAATAGATCATAAAAAAAATTAAAATGTATTACTTAATCTATGACAATTTTATGATTTTACCTATGAATTTCACACATTTCTAATATGCCATACAGTATGTCACTGTATGATGCAGGAAGTGGGTTCAGCAGCTGTCTTTGCCACAGGGTACTCTGTGCATGGTGTCCTCTACTGCAAATGTAGCAAGAAATCTCTCAATAGCAAGAGATTTTTTCAGGCAAGAGACTCTACTGAGAGTGTGATGTTGCTGCTGCTTGGGAGGTTTGCTCTTGTGTCTATTAAATGAATCATCCTTGATGGCTGTTCTGTTCGGTGAAGCATTGCTTTAGATGAAGAATCTGGCTTAGATGCAAGCCTTGACTTTACTGAGTTTAGTCGGAGTCTTTCCACTGCTGTACATAGCTTTCGGATCACATCCCTGTTGAAGGCCTCAGAGATGCTAACTAAAAACTATGATGAATGATGAAATATTTAAAGACTGATATCTTTTCCTTTTTTGAATTGACTTTTTTTTTCTTAGTGATTTTAGTGAAAAAAAGAACAAAGTGGATTAGAGAAGGTTTGATTATTCTTGTGTCAGAGTTCAGTAGGAAGGTCTGTTTTCTGTCTACATCTCATTGTGTTTCAGTTTACTTTGAGAAAAGTGTAATAAAAAAAGTGTTCTCAAGTATCTGGCATGTTGAAGGCTTAGTGCTTTCTCAGTGCAAACCCTCTTCCAAAAACACACTGCTACTGGGTTTGTTTAATGGGAATTTTATGATATTAAAAATACTGTATTTATTATCTTTGATTCATGAAAGCAGAGGCTGATCCAGTCAAAACAGAAAACTAATGTTATATTATCTCTTGAGGCCCTGATTATAACTCTTGGTGAAGTCTCATCCCATTTTCCTCCCTCATTTCTGGTCCCCCAACACTTCTGCCAGCAATCTGTGGGGGTTCCCTGCGGAACCTGGGTTTCCTTTGTTCATTCTCACGTAAACCAAGTATGTATCTGTGGAACTCGGCTTGTCTTGCCAGAGCTGTTTAAAACAAGGGAAGAACTGAGCTATACCAAATGCTCAGGCTAAGTAAATCAGATTTAGCTTTGTATTTCTACTTGAGCCAAGCTACTCGTTTGGATTGCATCCTTAATGTTGTTGTATTCCTCTCCATCAGCCCAACATACACACTTTGAGCCTTGTTCTGTCAGACTTTCATGTAACTGTCCATAGGGCTGTTGGATGCAGATAAACCAGACCAAGGAGCACTACATACATGCACAGTCACTGTGTTGCCCAAGTAGTGACTGTGGCATGTCAACGTTACATACTTAATCTACTACACTTGCATGATATTGCAAGTTAACTGTGCGAGTCTTGAAAATTGGTAAGCTCAACTAGGTCCCAACCTTCTTGGAAAGCTCTGATGGAACAGCATTATGGAGACTTCACAGGCACTGAGGACTTGTGTTGGCAAAATATTTTTTCTGCTTCTTTCCCACTGCAGCCAGCCTTCAGCTATTTTCTCTCTCTGATCTCTTTACATTATGTTTTATCTTATGCCACGGATTTTTTATTTTTCCTAAGTCACCTCCATGACCTACATCCCCCTAATTCTGATACTTTTTACTATAAACAGAAAACTGCAGAATCACTTTTCTTTTAGAAATAAAACTTCATAAAAGCATACATGTTATGCCCGAGTTGATCAATCATGACCTCTTAGATGTAATCTCTATCTCCTCCTTCACTTTTTTCTTTTCTTTTCTTGTTTTTTTCTTTTCAATTCTTGTGAGCTTTTCAGAGCTGGAACCTTTTGCTGCAGATAGAACGTTTTCCTGATTTCCAACTCTTAGGGTGATGATTACCTTGAGTCATGCAATGCTTATTTTCAAAATTACATACAATGTAATTGTGTAATTAGATGTACTCTAAAGTATAATTCATTTTCATTTTCATTCATTTTCTTTCTTCCGGACCCTCCATGCCGTCTTCTTTCATGCTATTGAGTTTCCTTAAGATATTTTCTTGCTTTCTAACAGTCACTAGCAAAAACACCAGAAATAATTGTTCAAATTTAGGTGACTACTAGAAGAATCATGAAACTATTTGGGCTATGTCTCTTTAGCACAAAGATTTCTATTCAAAGGGATAAATTTACCCATTTCTTCCTTTTCTTTCTACCCAGTGGGACGCTTGGCACTCAGAAGTCAGAAGATAAAACCATTCTTGATTCTCAATTCCTTTCAAATTTGTTTAAATATATTGATCTGAGTAATTACAGAACAGGTTTTACACTGCATGTTTGAAGATCTTATTCAGTTTTAATAACACAATCATATGTGCAGCTATAGAGTTCTGCAAAACTCGTTTTCATAGCTAGACAATAGCCCTGAGAGTATCTACCTAGTGCAAATCCCTGTTATCTATTCCATTAACTTTCTGACACATTTCTGTTTGGTTCAAAACTTCAGATGATTGGACAGGATACAAAGGTACATTTCTGTGGAAAATTTGAAAAGAATTAGTTTGCCTTTCAGCTTGTTGATCCTTTAAAAATGCAAAAATAAGAATTAAAAACAGTTCAAAGTTTAACTCAAAATGGTTCAAGGTTATGCTCCTTAGGTCTGGCATATGATCATAATGAAAAATTAAAAATTATTCTCAGTAACTAAGCCTTGGATTTAGTGTATTCAAATAAATATAAACCACAACAACTATGATTGTCATGGGAGTTATGGATACGGGTTAAGTTCTATCAGACAGCTCCATGGTGCTGTAACTAAAGGATTAGATCAAACATGCACATACTTCATTCCTCAGCACATCCATTCTTTATTTCAGCTGCTGCACAGAAACAGAGATGAATTTCAGTTTCATCTGTCCATAGAAATGTGAATGACATTTAAAGCTCATATCATTTTATTGAAACAGAAATTAGTACTGTTTTGAACTCATTGTTCACTGCCCTCTGAGAGACTCTCACATTAGGAAATTAATTGGGATGTGTTGGAAAGGCATGATGTCCGCAACCCCATACCATGTGAATCACCTCTGTCAGAGACAAGATCCCTTGATTGCCTTGAGCAAAGAGGGAAAAAAGGGGAAATTTTAGTGTCTGGAAGTGACTGAGTTTGCATAAAGCAGAAGGTAAATGTCTTTGGAAGAATACATCTAGTTCTTTCTACTAGAATATTTTAATTCTCCATTTATTAAAAGGAGTTAAACTGAGAGTTCTGTGTACTCAAAGTATTTGATTAGTACCAATATACCTGGGTACTGCCAAAACAGAGAGGCAGTAATCATCATACGTGTGAGCTATGTCTTCAGCTGCCCCTGGAACAAAAGTCAGAGTTTATCTGTTGTCTTTGCAGCTTTGCATTCCTGGGCTTGACAACAATTTATATCTGTACTGGGAGCATCTGCCCATCTCTTTTTCATCAGCCTAAATTTCCAACACATCCCTGTACTGGTGCTGAACCTGAAGGGACTCTGGTAATGCTAGACTTCATAGAAGTGTGGTCATTTCCAGGCTGCTTTTGAGCTTTGAGATATGTGAACCTGCTCAACAAAGTTTTTACTGCAAGCGTTTGCCAGCCAGCCTTGCCCTGCTACTTAGAGTCTGAGAAAATAGCTACTGAATGCCTTCTTTGCTTCGGTGTAGCTGCTGAATGCCTTCTTTGCTTCAGTGTTTACCAAGGGCAACCCTGCAGAGTCCAAGGCCCTAGCGACAGGAGAAGAAGCTGGAAGAAAGGAAGACTTGCCCTGGGTAGAGGAAGATTGGGTCAGAGAGCACCTAAGGCACCTCAATACCAACAAATCCATGGGCCCTGATGGGATGCACCCCAGAGTGCTGCGAGAGCTGGCGGATGTCATGGCTAAGCCGCTCTCCATCATCTTTGAAAAATCCTGGAGAACGGGGGAGGTGCCGGAGGACCGGAAGAAGGCCAATGTCACGCCAGTCTTCAAAAAAGGCAAGAAGGAGGACCCGGGCAACTACAGGCCGGTCAGCCTCACCTCCGTACCTGGAAAAGTGATGGAATGGCTCATACTGGCCGTTGTCTCTAGTCACGTGGAGGACAGGAAGGTGCTCAAGACTAGTCAGCATGGATTCACGAAGGGGAAATCATGCTTGACTAATCTGATAGCCTTCTATGATGGGATGACTGGCTGGATAGATGAGGGGAGAGCGGTGGATGTCATCTACCTTGACTTCACCACGGCTTTTGACACCGTCCCTCACAACATCCTCCTGGACAAGCTCCGGAGGTGTGGGCTGGATGAGTGGACACTGAGGTGGACTGGGAATTGGTTAGATGGCAGAGCTCAGAGGGTGGTGATCAGCGGTGCAGAGTTTAATTGGAGGCCTGTGTTGAGCAGATGCCCCAGGGGTCAGTCCTCGGTCCAGTCCTGTTCAATTTATTCATCAACGATCTGGATGAAGGCACAGAGTGCTCCCTCAGCAAGTTTGCAGATGATACGAAGCTGGGAGGAGTAGCGGATACTCCAGAGGGCTGGGCTGCCATCCAGAGGGACCTGGACAGACTAGACAACTGAGCGGTGAAAAACCTCATGAAATTCAACAAGGCCAAGTGCACGGTCCTGCACCTGGGGAGAAATAACCCCAGACACCAGTACAGGCTGGGGACCGACCTGCTGGAGAGCAGCTCTGCAGAGAAGGGTGTCATGGTGGATGACAAGTTGACCATGAGGCAGCAATGTGCCCTCATGGCCAAGAAGGCCAATGGCATCCTGGGATGCATTAAGAGGAGCGTCTCCAGCAGGTCGAGGGAGGTGATCTTACCCCTCTACTCAGCCCTGGTGAGGCCACATCTGGAGTACTGTGTCCAGTTCTGGGCCCCACAGTACAAGAGAGATGTGGAGCTGCTGGAGGGAGTCCAGCGCAGGGCGACTAGGATGATCAGGGGCCTGGAACATCTGCCCTATGAGGAGAGGCTGAGGGAGCTGGGCCTGTTCAGCCTGGAGAAGAGAAGGCTGAGAGGGGACCTGATCAGTGTCTATAAGTGCCTCAAGGGAGGCAGTGAGGAGGATGGTGCTGGGCTCTTTTCAGTGGTGGTCACTGACAGAACCAGAGAAAATGGCCACAAACTGAGGCATAAAAAGTTCCACGGGAACTTAAGCAAGAACTTTTTGACAGTGAGGGCAACAGAGCATTTGAACAGGCTGCCCAGAGAGGTTGTGGAGTCTCCTTCTCTGGAGATCTTCCAAGACCCGCTTGGATGCAACCCTGTGCCACGTGCTCTAGGTGGCCCTGCGTGTGCAGGGAGGTTGGACTAGATGGCCTCTAGAGGTCCCTTCCAACCTTAAGCATTCTACGATTCTATGATTCTATGAAAATAGTTTTGCTTAAGTGGAGGTACAAATGAACTCCCCAGTCTCTGCCTTTGTGCTCCAGTCTCCAGGCCACAAACTTCTAGTTGAAAGAATTTATTGCATGATGTGGGAGAAAATTTTGTGGGGGAGGCCTGCTTATACCACTGACAACACTTCACTGGAATTAATCTGGACATCTAATCATACTGCACATATGTGAATTATAAAATTATCTTAGGCATATTTGTGAATTATAAAATTATCTTATGCATATTTGTGAAAGATAGACTTTCTATACAGAATGAGGAAATGCAAGTATAAATCTTCATGTTTTGTTTGATTCACCTTCCTTAATTTTGGATAAATATCTTATTCTGTCACATTTTCTTTCCATTTGAATTTCTCAGTGTGTAAAATAGCAAAGTTATCATGCTTGTGTAATTAAAATGACATCTATAGAGGACATGGGGAATTCTTTACTCTTCATATGGATTCATTTTATCCTGAGATTATGCTACTGGTAAAATACAGGTACATGGTCATATCATTAAATTTATATCCCTATCTCAATGGCTCAGTAAGTGATACTACTATTCCTACTGAGATCCAATGAACTACTTACACAAATAATTACTCACCCAGATGAGTAAATTATAGTGTAGCCAAAATGGCAGTGATTGTTGTAAAGCATGGTCAAAATGAAAATGTCAGATATAAACTCTTCTGATCTTTGGAGTCTGGAAGAATTAGCTGATTCATACTTAAGAATTGGTAAACTTTTCTTCTTCAGGGCCAGATATCTCACCAAAGTATCTGATTTTGGAAGATGAATCCTCTTCAGATAGCAGAAATATTTTTTCATCACAAATTAGGAATTTCCAGATCTCACCATAGCTCAGTGCTTGTTCAGTGCATTCTGAATACCTCACTCATGACATAGGAACATGGGAACTATTTCATCCATCAGTGTCATCTGGCAATAACAGCCCTATAACTTCAGAGGATGGTACAAAATAAGCCTGTAGAGGAGCACTAAACTAATGTGATATACATATTGTGTTGCCGAGCAAAAATTTGAGCCAAATCCTTGATAGAAAAAAAAGTTTCAGTCTTGCTTTTTATTCCTCAGGAAGTTAAAGAAACTCTTCAGGAAACTGAAAGATGAAAGAACTGAGCCAAAGGAAATCAATACTGACCAGCTGAAGGACCCTCAGCAATGGGATCTTGACTACAATTTGGAACCTTTCACTGGGCTGACTCCAGAATACATGGAAATGAGTAAGACTCTGAATTCCTTCTCCCTTTCTGCAGTGACTGTAGTTTTATCATACATGTTATAAATTAGTGTAATAGAAGGAAAAAAAAAAACACTGTTGCAGCTTTGTAAAAAATACATGCATGAAACTCTACCACATTAAGTAGCATAGCTGCTGCAGTGATGAGACTGAGTAGCTGTTGATATTTGTATTGTAAAAGAGTTGAAGATCCTCAGGAGAGAACAATGCATAGAATTCTTAAAATCACAGAACTGCAGAAGTTGGTAGACACTTTTGGAAATAATCTACTACAGGCCCCAGCTCAACTACAGCAGGCTGCTTAGGACTTGTTTTTAAATATCTCCAGAGATAGATACTCTACAGCCTCTTTAGACAATCTGTTCCAGTGTTGATCACTAAAAAAGTTTTTTCTTATATTTCAATAGATTTCCTATATTTCAGTTTGTTTCCATTGCCTTTTGTCCTTTTGTGGGATACTCCTGTTGTGGTTTGATGAGGGAGGCAAATTTGGTAAGAGATGAATCCCCTTGCATTCCAGCCAGTCCTGAAAGGTTAGAGGGGCTGGGGGCAGCTGGACTCATCTTTTAATAGGTATACCAAATACTGTGGTAACTATAGACCCAACTTTGGCAGTACTGGATTCACGAACAGTCTGTCGACCGTAGGTCCAGTTGTCTTCCTAGGAATGAATCAAGTTCCCAAATAGCGTGATCAGCTATAAGCTGGAGGCTGGCAGTACTGGATTCACAAACAGTTTGTCAGCCGTAGGTCCGGTCACCTTCTGAACAGTGAATCAAGTTGCCAAATAGTGTGATCAGTTATAGGTCTGATTCTGGCAGTATCGAGTTCATGAACAGCCTGTCAACTGTTTCATCCAATCACCTTCAAAACAAGTAGTCGAGTTCACAAATAGCATTATCAGCTATAGGCCCAGCTCTGGCAGTATTGGGTTCCTGAACAACCTGTTGACTGTAAGGCCAACTGTCTTCAACACAAGTAGTCAAGTTCATGAATAGCACAATTTATCCAAATGCAACATTTAGAAAACAGATTTTGGGTGTAAGTACAGGAAATTCTCTACTACAGTGTCATGTTCTTAGTTAGTGCCTAGTGTACAAATGCACAACCATCACACACCCAGAAGATGGGAGAGAGTTCTCAGTCTTGAGGAGTCTCCTCAGGCAGTGCCCTGACCCAAGGGAAGAAAAGGGGTTCAGCCTGCAGACTGATCCAGAAGTTACGATGGAATCTTCCTTCTCTCCTCTTCCTTCTTCCTTAGTTCCTCTTCCTCCCTTCTTACCACTCCATTCTTCCTCAGTTCCTTCTTCTCCAGTTCCTACCACCCCATGCTTCCTACCTACTTCTTATTACCTCATTCTTCCTACTACATCCCTCCTTAGTTCGCCTTTTATGTATTTTCTTTTACATTTAGGTGGAGCTTGAGTGACTCTAGTCATACTTGCTTTCATAATTCATTGATTTAAAAAAAGTCTCCTGAATTAATCGAAAATCTAGAGAGCATGCTCAGTGAGGAGTGGTTGTTCCTTGGAAGAGGGTAACTTCTGGGATGGGGTTGTGTATTGGTATTATAATAAGATTAGAAGAAGAAGTCTGAGCAAAGTCTATTGGAAGGGACCGATCTGCCACCATTGTTGGCCCAGTACCAGACATCTTATTGTACTATGTGGCTTATCAGCTGCATGGTACAACCAGGTTGCCACCTCTGCAGGGAATACAACAGAGTTTGACCGCCATGTCTTCACTCCTCTCCACCCTCCATTCACTTGTCATCTGCACAGCACCATCAGATTACCCTCTCCGCAGGGAAGCCAACAAAGTTTGACAATGATGTCTCCATTCTACTCCACTCTTCATTTACTCTTATTAATGTGTGCTAGGAGGGCAGATTGCATTGCCAAGGCAATCATGGAGAAGTAGTTTCTGCACAAACCAACCATCCTGGAAGTGGTAACTCTCTCTCACCTCAAGAAAACTTCTGTAATGCCATAATTTCTGTTAGGCCCTAGTTTTTTCCCTAAGTAATTTCCCCTTTCTTGAGCAATTCTCTCACAATCCCTCAGAAGAATCTGATTCCAGCTTCCCACATCCCTCCACCCTCAGATATTTTACACATTGATAAGATCTCCCCTGAGCCTTCTCTTTTTCAGGATCAACAATCCCAGTCCATTCATCCTCTGCTTAAATTAAAATCCACACTGGTATACAACTGGTATACAGGGACAGAGCTTTCAGCCCAAAATAACTTCTAAAACAGCTAAGAACCTGGAGTATTTGTTACTCCCATTTTACTCATGGAGAGCTGAGGCACAGAGAAATTGAGTTGGCTGCATTTATTAAGAAAGGCTAGGGAACACTTGGAATTATTTTTTAATCTTCCACTTTTCAGATCAGTTCTTTAACCAGTACGTTCTCTAGTTTCTTAAAGCATCATATGCATACTTCCTTTGCATGAATCAGCCTGTTGGAGTTACTGACGTCACTAGTGGTTTGTACTTGCCAGACATTTAATCATCTCTCAAGCGACCATAAAGTAGGAGCAACCTTATTAAGTTAGTAGTGTTCTAATTCTGTAAAGCAGGTGTCCTCCATGTACATACCATCAATGTATGCACTTGAGGTATTTTCATAATTACACAAATTCCTGATAAACTATGGTGGTGTCAGTACTTTTTCAAATTTGATGTGCTAGTTCACAGTTTGCTTTTTTTCATATTAGAAATTAAGCATATTGGTGAAAACCCAGAAAGAACTGAGATCTACTGTTCTTAAGTGGCAAGATGCCACCAGTCATGCTACTGCAAACTACACAGTCAGTGAGACAACAGTTCCTGATTTCCACACAGTGGGATTCAGAAGCTGAGATGTGCTGATTTTCAGAAATGCCCCTCTCAAAATGCAATTTCTAAGAGAGGAAATATGTGCTTTTTTTTTTTTTTGTTATGGGTGTGGATTGCTGACATCTGACTTGGTAAACATATTATTTAATGACTGTCCTATTTAGGATCTGAGAATGGTATGGACACAGTAACTCAGTTGAGATATAGCATTAGAGAATTTTCTGCTTCTTGAAAGCAAGGATACAGTTCTGGCTTTTATTAGAAAGCAACTTTGAAATATTAAGTTTGTTTAATAAAAAATATCATTCATGATTTGGTTTATTCTAACATGATTAGTATAGTGTCAATATCCTGGGAAAACTGGGAAAAATTGGTCTGCTTGACATCTTAATTGCATATTGCTAAAGAAGAAAATGTAACTTCATTGTCCAGAGATGCACTGGTACTTACAAAATGATATTTGAAATTCTGAGTACAGTATTCGGCCTATGCAAAGAGATGCAGAGAGGAACACCAACAACTAGACGTTTTTGGACTAATTTTGCTTTGCAAGGAATCCTCTTCCTCTGTGCAGGAGGACTGATTCCATTTATCACCATGCATTTTCATGCATTGACTGATCCAGTAGGAGCAGTTCAAACACTGGGAGAAAGGACTATGCTGGAGAAAAGTTTGGCAGAGGATAAATACCAAGATTCTGATTGAGAATTACACACTGAAATACAAAAAATGTCTTTTTTCTCTTTATGAATTGTGTTTGGTATAAGCTTTAAGGACTATCTCTATGACTCAACATAAGCCATGAGGACAGAGGTGCAAGCAGTCATAAAATAACTCAGTGATGCATCCTGGAATAACATCCAACTTCAGCAGTCCTCAGGGAAACAAAATTGAGAGGAAGCAGCACACAGAGATGCTAGGGAGTAAGAGGCCAGACTCTTCACGACAGATGCAAAACAAAATTGCATTGTACCCCTCAGCCCTCTGGCTGTCTCATGAGTAGATCCTAGACCGGCAAGAGGAGGGGTGAAGGGGAAAGGTATGGGTGGGGGAGGAGGAAGGAAAGAAATAATCTAGGCAAACCCAAGCTTTAGGGCATAAAAGTATTCAGGAGAGAATCACAGTTTGTCAGTGGGCAATTATGTAAAACTAGACATCTGTTAAATATTGTATGTGACAACTCCTGTTTTAACAAGCCACTATTCCACAAAAGCCACAAAACTTCTGAAAGAGAATGCATTTTTATGGTTTATGTATATATATACAAGCACATAAACTTGTATATATATGTAAGTATAAATATATATGTATAGGCATATATGTAACTACATCTATATAAAAGTAATTATACATTATGTAAGGCTTGGGGGGGGGGCTCTTTCTATAGATATGTTTAGGGATTAGATCCTTAGCCTTTGTAATGGCATTTGATAGATATAAGAAGCCCTCACTTGAAATCATCCTAATGTTCACTAAGAATTGTGAATCCTCACCTTAGGATCTGTATCAGTGGTGTAGCCTCTATTACCTTATCTCCCTCTGAATATGCCCATACTTTGTTTGAAAAAATATCCTTTAGCATTGAAAATTTCTATGCATTATTTATGCCCAAGATGATTTTTCCTTCTGGAAAGCCTGAGTAAACACATTTACAATTTTTGTAAATGTGATGGAAAGAAAAAAAAGAAAAAGGAAAAAAAGGGCATTTCCCTTGTAAACATTTTTATATGTTTTTATGCTCAGGCATAATTCAGAAGTGTCTGCACTTTAACATTCAAAGTTTCCTATTTAGCAAGTTCTCTCTAAGGACAAGGACCTTTAGTCATTGATAAATAAACAGAGAGAATAAACACAACTCTTTATAAATATTTAATTTCTTGTCCTTGCACATCTGTGGCAGGCAGTATTATTCATTCCGGAAACTACAACATGCGATTGGTTGCAGCACTAATACCTAATTATAGCACAAAGCCACTGACTGGATAAGCAGGTAGGAGACTGCAGAAAGCACTCTGTGATATACATAAAATGTGTCTGATGCAAAATGGGGTGGATCCTTGAGTGCATTATGAATTAGAACTTTCCCTCTCTCCAAGCCCAGTGTTTGTTGGTGCTTCCCATTAATTATAGCTGGACGTGAAGCAAAGCTTCAAGGTGTGGGAGAAAGCTCTTTCCACTTTCTGTCAGCTATGGCAAACTGCCATGGAAAGGACTGTGATACCCTCACCATGATTAGAGATGTCTGTGTAGGAAATTATATTTGATTCCTACACCAGTTGATTCCTACACCTACACATTTGATTCCAAGAACACCATGTAAAGCTCTGCTCTGTTGGAAAAACTTGCATTGATGTTTTAAATCATTGAGCACAAAGCCTGTCTTTTAGATTAGTCCCCTTTTTCCCTGTAGATGAAAATCTTTTTTTCCTTAGATGCAAAGAGCCTCATCCTGCAACTATTCAGAGATTTTTAGCTAGATACTCTCCAATGGTTGGATTACTAGTCCAAATGTCTTTTTACAACATTAGAATTAGTTTTTTAAGTGAAAGTAATGGCTCACTGAGCCTTTTAGCAGTCCCTGGCAATCTATGCCCATTCCATGGGACTCAAGATAAATGTGCAGTGAATGAAACCCAAGTTGTACCTTCCCAGCCTGCTCGCTGCTGTGAGACCACACCACTCTACTGAGCTGTCAGACTGACTGTGCAGTAACTCAGGCCACCCATGCCGTCAGGAAATGCTTCATGCTGTGCAGCCCCGGACCTGTCAGATGAGATTGCTGTGAAGGGTGGCAAGCTGAAATAGAGAGGCAAGAAGCAATTACGTAGTTTATATACCTGTTCCTCTAAAATTGATTTGAGAAGGGAAAGAGGAGGAGATGAAACAGCATGTACAGAGGAAGTGCTTTCGTTTTCTGAATTACTTACAATGATTGGGGCTCAAAAAGAGGTAGATATTAAAGGAGAGGAAGGGAGAAGTCTGACAGTTATTTTAGAGCCAACTTCTGAAGTTTTACTTTTATTTCACACAGACTTTACTCAGGCAAGCTCAAATAAGAAATAAGAAGCTGAATAAGAGATTGAATAAGATTTGGCCTATCCCAAAATTTTGGTTCCTCCATCCAGATAATGACAGGATTTCATGAAGCGACAATGGTGGCTATCTGTTCATCAATGTCTACTACATTCAGGTTTGCATGGCCCTGCTCTTACAGTGCTCTTAAGTGCTCTTAAAGTGCTCTTAAAGATGTATTTAAAAGATCTTTAAGATCTTTAGACTAAAGAATAATCCTCTGTCAGGCAGTGACTTTAGAATCAATGTCTCCCACTTGCTAGGCTATACCCCCGTCACTGTCCTGTCTTCTTGTACCTGGTTGGGTTTCTTCTACTTATTTCTATCAAAAGTGTTGCCATCTGCCCTCACTGAAGGAGATCTGGAGTATGACTTACTCCTCATGTCCCAAATAAGATACTGTCATTGCATCCTCTCCTGAAGCCAACTAGTTTTGGCAAGGGGAAATATTTGCCAGTGTTTGGAGTGATCTGAGGGTGTGCTTAGCAATATGATAGGTCAAAAGGAAAAAAGAAAATGAGTTTTTGATGATAACTCTCCCATTTCAATTTTTGAATGGTCATTTCAAAGCTGCTGGGATTTCTTTAATTCTGATTTACTATAATAGGAATTCTTGCAGATTTTTTTCCTTGTTTAAGCCTAGGTAAATGAATAGGCAAAGTGAGAGTAAATGCATTTGCCTCTAATAAAAATTAGAACTTGTGATTCTAGCCTTTGTTCAATGTCGTGTATTTTGCAAAGTGACAGTCATAGAATCATAAAATTATTATGGTTAGAAAAGACCTTCAAGATCTTTAAGTCCAACCGTAAACCCTTCAACAGCATACTTGCTAAATCATGTGTCCTAAGTGTCTCGTGTACATGTTTCTTGAACAGTGCCAGAGATGGTGACTCCATCACTTTCCTGGGCAGCCATTGCTTCACACGTAGAATTTTTTCCTAATATCTAACTTGAATCTCCCTTGGTGCAACTTGAAACCATTTCCTCTAGTCTCACTGGTAGTTATTTTGGAGAAGAGATTCACCCCTGCCTCACTACAACCTCCTTTCAGGTAGCTCTAGAGAAAAATAAGATTTTCCCTGAGCCTCCCCTTCTCCAGAGTAAATATCCTCAGCTCCCTCAGACACTCCTCATAAAGTCTGTGGCTGTAGTACAGCCTCTTCACCAGCTTTGTTGCCCTTCTTTGGACATGCTCCAGTGCCCAAATGTCTTTCTTGCAGTGAGGGGCCCAAAACTGAACACAGTATTTGAGGTATGACCTCAGCAGCACCGAGAACAGGGGGGCAATTACTTCCCTCATCCTGCTGGCTACACTGTTTCTGATACAAGCCAGGATGTTGTTGTCCTTCTTGGCCACTTGGGCACACTGCTGTCTCATGTTCAGATGTCTGTTGACCAACACCCTCAGATCCTTTTCTGCCGCGCAGCTCTCCAGCAACTCTGCTCCAAACTTGTAGTGCTGCAGAGGGTTGTCATGACTGAAGTGCAGGACCTGGCACTTGGCCTTGTTGAACCTCATACAATTGGCTTCAGCCCAGCGATCCAGCCTGTCCATATCCCTCTATAGAGTCTTCCTACACTCAAGCAGACCAGCTCTTCCTCCCAGCTTGGTGTGGTCTGCAAATGTGCTGAGGGTGTACTTAATCTCCTCATCCAGGTCATCGATAAATATATTAAAGAGGACCAGCCCCAACCCTGACCCCTGAGGGAACACGGCTCGTGACCAGTTGCCAGCTGGGTTTAACACCGTTCACTACCACTCTCTGGGCCTGGCCATCGAGACAGTTTTTCACCCAGCAAAGAGTACACCTGTGTAAGCCAAGAGCTGCCAGTTTCTCTGGGAGAATGCACTGGGAGACTATGTTAAAGGCCTTACTAAAGTCTAGGAAGACCATATCCATATCCAATAGGCAGGTCATAAGTCAATGTACTGCATCTCAGCAAAACCACTAGCACCATTAAATCAAGAGGTAGTATGATGGTTAATGGGAACACTGAGTTGCTGCCTCTATTGAATCTATTAGTTGTAAGCATGAAAAATAAACCACGTGAAAGGTTGTCAAGAGAAGAGCTATCTGAGCTACAGCTATTTTGTCTTTCAGCTTTTCTGAACAGGAATGTCCCAGGAGCATCAGCTTTCACATCATAAATTTTAAAAGGCCACATAGAGTACTGGGAGTATTCAGGCATTTAAATGCAAGTAAGATTTCCTTACACTAGGATGTCTAACATCACCCTAAATTAAACCAGTCACTTAGTGATACTGTTTCTTAGAATTCTCACTGCTAGGTGTCCTCTACCCAGCATCTACTAATTCATGCCTTCCCCTACCACTTTAGACATCATATACATCCCAAAAGGCGAGGAGAGAGGGGAGGGGAGGGGAGGAACATGACAACCCTGTCTTTTCCTGTAGACAACTTGTAGACATCATTTGCACTAAACATCAAGGAAAATGATGCTTTCCAATGGCCTTCACATACCTCCTTCCTACTCAAATCCTCCTTCCTACAAACCTGTGAACTTTCCCAGGAAGACACACCCAGAGAAATTCGATCTTTTGACATTTTGCTTTTCTAGAGAGTAAAGGGGTTATTTTAAACAACTTGTGCCACTAAGCTGTTTCCTGGACCTCAAAGTCTATAAATCAGGCAAACTTCTATTGATTAGATGTTTTACAGATACATCAGTGTGACAGGAATGGGCCAACATTTCCCTATGCTAAACTTTTCCCTTTGGGGAAATCTTTTGTGGGTCAGTTCATCAATGAGTTGAATTCAGAAAGAAATTTGCATGGAGCTTGTTTCTTGACAGGCCTTTTCAGTCAAGAACGTGTTGTTAGGTAATTTTGATTCACACCAGTGAAATTTCTGACTATGGTTTATTTTAATATTATTAGCTGATATATATTTGCATTTCTTAGCAAAAATTGGAAACAGATACTCTTAAAGTTTCTGAAAAGTATGATTTTTTTCCTCCAGTGAATCTTTAGATATAAATAATCATGGTTAACAAAAGTGTCAAATCTGTCATCAGTGCTTCCTGTTTCTGAAACTATATGATGCCCTTTGACCTGGCCCAATGTAGCAGATGATGTACATTTGCAAAGCATGTATAGCAATTTCCTGATCCAATGAGTAACAAGTTTGTAACATCTGCAGCTAGCCTGCAGAGTTAGCAATAAGCTGAAGTTTAAAGGATCAGTAAATACTGCTAACAAACCAACCTTTTAAAATCAACCTCAAAATAACCTGAATGGTGCCCATATATATGTTAAGCAAGCACTAGTGACTTTTCAGCAAAAAATGTCATCAACAGTGACTTTTCAGATTTTTATTTCATGTAGTCTTACCTTATTGAGCCTAAACCATCTGGGAGTCCTAGGTTCATGTGACAATTAATTGGAAACATTTTTTTTTAAGAAAAGTATTAATAAAATCTTTCATCATCTGATTCCTATTAAAAATTAATGACAAAACTCCCTTTTGTGTTTTAAGAAGGAAATCCAATGTCTCTAGCTACTGACCACCATAAGGATTAGTCTTAGAAGTTTAGAAGAATTTACCCTAAAGTAGGAAAAAAATCATCAAAAAGGCAATGTCTGAGGCAGAGAAAGAAAAAAAAAAAAGAATTGAAGAGAAACCTGAGCTTTTCTGTAATTTATATAATGAAGCTGGATTTCAAAATACCAACTCAGCCAGTTGTATGGAGGCTTCTTGAATATGTTTATTACTAAATAGTTGTTAATGAATACATTTATTACTAGTTAATTTTACTTACTAGTAATTTATTTACTAGTTTATTTTACTATTAAATTAATTTTATTCATTTAATATATTTATTTACTAGTAGTAAATTACACCTCTTCCTTACCTTCTTGCCCAGGCTACTTATGTGGATGCAAATCCTAGAAGAACATGAACTGCTCTTGTGTAATAGAGATGATTGTAAAAAGGCTTCCCAGGGGTGCAGTCAAGCTTTTCAGTCAAAAGTGGGGTGCACAAACTATACCTAACAAAACAATCTTTCTGAGTGCCCTGAAAAAGTAGTGCAAGTTTGCACTGTGAATGAACAGGCCTGTGCAGAACTGCAGGATGCTATAACTTGGTTGCTTCTAGGTCCTCAACTGCACATCAGTGCATTTTGCTCTTTTTTTAGTGAATGTAGACTTCTGAGTTTGTAGATATTTTTAATGCCAACCTAACTAAATAAGCACACTTAAATTGCCAAGGCTGTTAATAAAATGGTTGTTTTGAATGATTATTTGCAAGTTTACTTCTCAAGACTTCTGGATGACCATATAAATCATGACACATAGAGGACAAGAAGGCACATAGAGGACAAGAAGGACCTGCTCAGGACTAGTCAGCATGGACTCATGAAAGGGAAATCATGCTTGACTAATCTCATAGCCTTCTATGATGGGATGGCCAACTGGATAGATGAGGGGAGAGCGGTGGATGTCATCTACCTTGACTTCACCAAGGCTTTTAACACTGTCCCTCACAATATCCTCCTAGACAAGCTCCGGAGGTGTGGGATGGATCAGTGGTCGGTGAGGTGGATATGGAATTGGCTAGATGGCAGAGCTCAGAGGGTGATAATCAGCAGTGCGGAGTCTAGTGGGAGGCCTGTGTTGAGCAGTGTACCCCAGGGGTCAGTCCTTGGTCCAGTCCTGTTCAATTTGTTCATCAATGACCTGGATGAAGGCACAGAATGCTCCCTCAGCAAGTTTGCAGATGATACAAAGCTGGGAAAAGTAGCTGATACGCCAGAGGGCTGCACTGCCATCCAGAGGGACCTGGACAGACTGGACAACTGGGCGGTCAAAAACCTCATGAAATTCAACAAGGCCAAATGCATGATCCTGCACCTGGGAAGGAATAACCCCAGACACCAGTACAAGCTGAGGACTGATCTACTGGAGAGCAGCTCTGCCGAGAAGGACCTGAGCGTCATGGTGGACGCCAGGTTGACCATGAGGCAGCAATGTGCCCTCTTGGCCAAGAAGGCCAGTGGGGTCCTGGGGTGCATTAAGAGGAATGTCTCCAGCAGGTCGAGGGAGGTGATCCTGCCCCTCTACTCAGCCCTGTTGAGGCCACATCTGGAGTATCGTGTCCAGTTCTGGGCCCTCCAGTACAAGAGGGATGTGGAGCTGCTGGAGAGAGTCCAGCGCTGGACCATGAGGATGATCAGGGGCCTGGAACATCTGCCCTATGAGAAGAGGTTGAGGGAGCTGGGCCTGTTCAGCCTGGAGAAGAGAAGGCTGAGAGGGGATCTAATCAGTGTGTACAAGTACCTCAAGGGAGGCAGTGAGGAGGATGGTGCTGGCCTCTTTTCAGTGGTGGCCACTGACAGAACCAGAGGAAATGGCCACAAACTTAAGCACCAAAAGTTCCACAGGAACTTAAGGAAAAATTTTTTGACAGTGGGGGTGACAGAGCACTGGAACAGGCTGCCCAGAGATGTTGTGGAGTCTCCTTTTCTGGAGATCTTCAAGACCTGCTTGGATGCAGTCCTGTGCCACGTGCTCTAGGTGGCCCTGCGTGTGCAGGGGGGTTGGATTAGATGACCTCTAGAGGTCCCTTCCAACCTTAGGCATTCTATGATTCTATGGCATGCTTGGTTTTGCTGGGAGGATTTGCCTGCATTTTGGATCATTGACATGTGTTTGAAAGGGAGGCTAGAAAATTGAAGAGTTTTCAAGATGACCACACAACACTTCTGGCACAGAGTTTTCTCTGAAGACATATTTATACAATTATCCAAAAGACTTTTGCATACCTTCAACATTCTTTTGTGAACTTGAAAAAAAACAATTAAAGTGAATGTTCCCAGGATATGCGTAAAAGGGACTTCAAGCACCATCAAAGCAAATGCTTGTGTGGTTTTTATTCAAAGGACTGCAAGTACCTTTCCTTTCTTTTTCTTTTTTTTTTTTTCATTCCCTCTTCCTCCTCCTCCTCCTCCTCCGCCTCCTTGTCCTTCCTCCCAGCCCGATCACTGCTAACTTCACTTAAAGATAATAAGACATATTTTGGAACCATATATTTTCCTAAGTATTTCACAGTTTTCTGGGAAACTTTTCTAACATCTCCCTGTTCCTTAATCAGAACTTAAAATGTTCAGGAATGTATAATTTCAAGGATTAAATATTCCTATGCTTTGAAAATACTCCATCTTAGTATGTGCTAGGATTCACTTTTTTATTGCAAACCAAAGCAATGAACTGAAAATCAAGAGGCAACTTTTTATACAGAGATAATATTTTATCATGCAAGTATATTGTCATGTGGAAGAGAAGAGCATAATGTCAACAAGAGGGCTTGCAAACTCTACGCACAAAATAAGATGTGTGCAGGAGAAGGTCCTTGAGAACGGTGTTTTATGAGATAGGTTTAGGTTGTGACAACAGTGCCTGAGAAAGTGATTTTAAGGTAAACAGTGGTGTTATGAAAAAAACTTCTTTTCATGAAAAATGCAAAAGGTTTCTCCCATAACAAGGGAAAAACTTATACAGGGATTTTCTGGAAAAGAAGACTCGGTAAATACACCACACCTCATACACACAATTCTGTTTTTTTGTTATTTATTGAATTCAGAAGTGTAAGCCACAGTTAAATGTATTAGTTTGATTTTTATTGTGGTTATTACTTTGCATTTGTGCTACATACTTTTTCATTTGTTTCTTTTCTGTTACTTTCTATTTCTTTAGGGTGTGTGGGAGAATAAACTCCTTTCATTTCCCTAAGCAACACATTAAATCAATGTGGAGTTTTTACAGGTGTGGAGGTTTTATCCAGTGTCTTAAGTAGCATTCCCTACTGAAGCCTTTTGCTTACTATGGAAGACACAGTAATTTGGTAATTTTTCAGCTCCTTTGGAGTAAAAACACATCAACCCTTTCCATGTTCTGATTATACACAACTAAGATAACCCTATATGGACTCAATTCTAAGTACTCTAATGCATCATTGAATTGAATAGGAGTTAAAGATGCTGCATGTCCCCTTCCTATCTCCAAACTGAAGAATCTCAGTTGTAGGTGCTTGTTTTTCAATTGTAGTACTCTAAATCTCTTTAGAGCACCAAGGGATTTTAGAATGTCATGTGCCACTACTGTGCCTTACTGGGTGAGATAGGTGCTTAGCTACCTGGCAAGTAATGTATTTGTGTGAAGATAGATATCCTATGCCTTAGGAAAGAGGCTTGATTCATTCAGAATATTCTGTAGTCTTTTTTTTTTTTTATTGCACTGTAGGTTAAGAATGTAGTCTTGTAGTACTAGTAGTCTAGTGCTTCTTCTAGAATAATATGATACAAAAGCTGCCATCTATGTTAAGGGTATAGCATACTCTCTGCCCCCTGAGGAAGAAACCAGGCTTATTGATTACATATTCCAGCAAGCACAAAGGACTCAGGAAGTCTATGTATCATAGTGCTACCACTTAGTCCTTTTGACTAATGAGTTCTCCCCATCTACTTAATCCAAATTACAAACCCAGAAAAGAGTGTCAATAATATTCCACTCTGCAAGAACTTTAAACATTAAATTTCTAACTTAAAATGAGGATGTCAGTGGCATAAGGAGAGGTGAACATGTATTTGTCACCATTTGGCTCATGCCTCCCTAATGGAAGATATTTAGTGTGCACCTCCTCTTTACAGATTACATCAGAGTCTTCAAAAGGGTGCTTGGAAGAAACAGTGGCACCTTGCAGATTTCACCATTTTTCTTGTTTGCTTAACACTTTCTTTGCAGGTAAAGAAAGGTAAGCATTTCTTTCATTGTTTTGTGATATTTATTACTGTGGCCAAATTTTACTGTGGAGTTCTATGGATTTTGTTGGTTGCAAAGTTCATCAATGATTTACTCTTACCTAGGTTTGCCATCTCCTTTCACAAGATGCTCAAGGATAATGCATCTCTCTCTTCCAGTTATCCAGTTTGGCTTTGTCACACTCTTTGTTGCCTCCTTCCCACTGGCACCCCTCTTTGCTCTTTTGAACAACATCATAGAGGTTCGGCTTGATGCAAAGAAGTTTGTTACTGAGCTCCGGAGACCAGACACAGTAAGAGCAAAAGATATAGGTAAGTAAATAATTTAAACTCATTACAATGATGAGGACACTAAGAATTAAGTAAGGAAAAAAAAACGCAATAGTAAACTCCTTAATGAAGCTTTGTTTTTTACTTACAGGAATTTGGTATAATATTTTGAGTGGTATTGGAAAGCTGTCAGTTATCATCAATGTAAGTATTTGGTTACATTTGGTTTTAGATATGATCTTAAGAGGTTATTTTGTTCCTTCAAACTTTTTTAAAAGTGATATATATTTTCCTTAACTACTAAAAAGTATAATAAAATCTATATTATCCAATTCATTCTTGTGGAAATTTAAAATATCACCTGAGTTACAAACGAGATGTCTGTTTGCTCACCTCATTCTTTCTATCCTTCTGTTATGTATGACTGTAATGTCAATTCATATAAAACAACTAATGAAAGGTACATAAGCAGGCAGTAATGCAGATGACTGCTAAAGATCTACTTTTCACTCATATATATGACTCTTTTCTGTCACTCTGCTAGCACAGCTGTCGGTTTGAATGAAGAGGTAAACATAACATCCAAGAGCAGATTCACAGAGTGGAAAGCCCTTGAAAGGATGGATAAGCATTTGCATTTGTTCTGTTATATACTGCACACTTAAGACAAATATAATTATATCTTAAACATAATTTCTTCTATGAATTGAGTTTTTCTGTAACAAAATACTTTTTATTTTGACTTGGCTTACACACTTCCCAAGCTACAAAATCTACACTGAGAAAGATATCCTTCAATAGAATGAGAATGATTAAATACAAACATAATGTGTCTGGTATACATATATATTATGTTTATTCATTTATTGTATACTTTAAGTAAAGTTTTCCTATGTATACTTTATGATAAAAACAACTCATATCCTAAAAGTTAATCATAATAGCACTTAGTATTTTTTAATTATTGATATCAAAGCACTTTAGAGTGGTAGATGATTGTCTGACTACTGAGGGGGAAACTTGTGCAGAAGTGATATGTGGTTTATTTAATACAAACACATCCAAGGTAATGACACTCTATAGATATAAATAAACTATCATTACAACTTAAAGAACTGTAATGACTCCTAAGAAGCAGAGCTGTTTCGTGTGGATATTGGTAGAGCATTATTCAGATTTGACTTGACCATTTCTTGAATGTAAGGTAGAATGTTTGTGCAGCACTGCATAAGTCAGACCTACGCACAGCAATTATCTGTGTGTAAGATGAGCAAAACCTGCAGTTTTATCTGACTGTACTTTATAGGTTTGTGTTCAGATTTAACATTTTTGCCTGATTGTTGTATCAAACAAACTCTTCATCTGCATTTCCTGGAGATTCCATTACAATTACAGTTAGCTATTTCTTGTTCACAGAAATGTAAATATGCACACACTTGATTTGAAAAAAATAACTGAATACCTAGTTTTGCTTCTCTATTCAAGACAAACAATATTGCGTCAGAAGAACTATTTGGCAAAATGTAATTTAAATGAATTCTTATTGATATAATCTAGATTCTTCTGTGTCTGACTTTTTTCACAACTGTAAGTTTTATTCCATCATGAGCTTCATTGATGTCAGATGCCTAAGCTCTGGTGTGGGAGGTGCTGGACGATGAATACTTTAAACTCTGTTGGTCTGACTGAGTTAGGAGTGTGTAATTACACCAAATTATACCACAAAGCTAGCATAGCTGTTTTTTAACCTATTAAAAATGTGAAAAACCCACAAATGAATCTAGAGGGGGAAACATTTGGAAAAATACAAATACTTTATTTGTAACATGAAAATTAGCACATGAATTAATTAAATCTGAAACACATTCAGCATATATTCACAGCATTGTTTTTATTTTGCCTCCCAGGCTTTTGTAATTTCTGTCACATCTGATTTCATTCCACGCCTTATGTATCAATATGCATACAGTCAAGATGGAACCATGCATGGCTTCATCAATCACACACTCTCTTACTTCAATGTCAGTCATCTCAAGGCTGGAACACAGCCAGAAAACTCCCCATTTGCACAGGATGTTTTATTCTGCAGGTAAAGTAGTTCTAATGGCATTTTACAAAGATGAAGTAAAAATTCTTCAGGTCTTCTGTCAAGAAAATATTTTCCAAGTGGGAACTAATAACATTTGTGCTTTTCAAATGTGGTTTTAAGATTACAGCTTTTAGAATGTTTTTGCTTTCCAGGATCTTAGAAGCCTTTGGTTTTTTTAAGCAATTTAAATACAGTCTCAAATAGAAAATCTCTTCTGTCCTGAAAGACAAAACTTTAATTAAGAAAAATAGGAGCAGAAATCAAATTTTAAGATGGACCTTCAGTGTTTACATAATGAGATTAATTTTTGAATATTTGCTGTCCAATTTTAAAACCTACACCTTCCTCCTCTACTTGTCCCATATTTCAGCTTCATCTTTTCAGTGAGGGAGATAGGAATCTGAAATTCCTTTAAAATATGTACAGAAAGTATATCGGGTGTGTATTGAACAACAGTAACCAGGGAAAAAAGCAGAAAATCCAGGAAAAAAAGGCAGAAAATCCAGAAAACCCAGGAAAAGCAGAAAATCCCAGGGTGTAGATAGGATAGTAGGACTGTAGAATAGTTCCAGTTGGCATGAGGATTCAGTAACATCGAATCAGAGTTATGGATGTATCCTTGCTTTTTCATTAATATATATTCAATGGAAAGAGCCTAAGGCTGTACACATAAATAACCACACTGCTCAGGGGTGTACCCAACAGCCTACCTCACCTTCCTTTTTGACTTACTTGAAATCAGGCTTGAAGGCTCTCTGCGTCAGCAAGAGAGACATCGTCTCATAATTTGTTCTTCCATTTTCTTTGGAATGTAAGACTTTATGTGTTTTCCACTAAACAAAAGTCCTTAATTTGCATCATTTATTTTGAAGTATAATGTGTTTGTGTATGTCCACTTTTTTTTAGCTATCAGCTGCTCTATTTTTTGGATTTGTGCCCATAGGGGCACTAATGGTCACTAATATGATGGTAACTAATAGTAGTGACCATCTAAACCTAACATGTCTCTACATCCACTTAAACCTCAGTCTTTCCCAGTCTCCATTCTCAAAATTATGTCTTGGGGCTTCTTCTTGCAATGTGCAATATTATTCTTAGATCAGTTTTGGCTAAGGGGCCAAGATTGGTGAGGTGCTGGAAATCTGTCTCGATGTCCTCTCAATTTTAAACAGCACGGAAATATATACCAACCAAAATAGAAAGATGATACAAATCTTACAGGCAATAGTCTCTTAACTCACGTTAGGTTGGCCTTGCAGTAGTGTTCTATTGAATACTGAGATACAGGCAGAAATTATTGTTAGTTGCTGTATATTTCATGCAGCATTTTCTGGTTAGAACTCCAAATGTTTTCCTTCTTTCTTCCCATCTCTCTACATAAATTGTCCTTGGTTGAATTTGGATTATATAAGAAAGTAGATTTCTTCATTATTAATTACATTGACGCCTCTATTTCCACATAACCACCATTCAGAGTTTCTTTAAAAAATAAAATGTATTTGCCGAGTATATGTAGATGTAATATAGCTAAGGCAGCTGGGGATTTTTATGTGGTTACCACTCAGTTATGCCTCTTCCTAATTTCCTCTTCTCTATTAATCTGAGAGAGCAGCTTTCAGCATGGCAGGGAAAGCTAGCTACTAAACCTGGCTAGAATACACATTTATGTCCCACCAAAATCTTTGAGGAGCAAGTTGTCTTCATGCTAAAGTTGTAAAAGGAAAATTTTCAAATGAATCAAACATCTTGATTTAAAAATATTTTTAAAAAATATTTCATTTTAAATATGTGGTGCTGATTTTGCTATATAAAAATTACTAATTTAGAAATAAACAGACACTTAAAAGAGATGTTAACTCTGGAATTAGTCTTCTAATTTAAGTTCTATAAGTTGCCTTCCATAGCAGACCATCTTTCTTCTCTAATTATTTAAGGGTTTATATTCTGAGTAGGTTCTTCAGGTAGTCAGACACCTTCCTTGGTCTCTAAATAATTGCATGTTTCTACATGTAGAGTACTCCTGTCCTCCACAAAGTCTTTTTTTCCCCCTCATTATGAACATCTTAGGAAATAATTATTTTTATTAAAATGGACATGCTTTAAACCAGGTAGATGGAAGATTTTTAATCAAGCCTACACATAAAAACCCAGCTTGCAGAAAATGTTCAATATAAAAATATAATAATTTCCCTAAAAAATCTTCAAGTTGGCATTCCTCAGTCTAGTCTGTGTACAGTTACATCCCATTCCTGAGTAAGAAAAGTTTAACCATAGGATTATAGGATTCCCTATACTTTGAGCAGGTGGTATTTGTCTTAAGTAGTCTAATCCTTTAAAATGATACATCTTACATCCTTCTGCAGTCACTGGAAACCAAGTATATGCAGAGAGAAATCTGAACCTCAAGTTCAGACACTTCAAATTACCTTTGGGATGTGCCTGCCTTCTTACCTCAATTATAGGGGAGGCATAGATGAATTCTAGAGCAGATTCTTAACTTTTAAGCAGCTAAAGAGAGAGAAAAACATTCAGAGAAAATAGTGCTGCACAGCACTCAGATTAGCATGGATGCTACAGAACCAAACCATAGGGAGAAGGTAATAATTTACTATAAATTTAATAGTGGTACCTGTCTGAGAATAGTTCATGCTACTGGACAAAAAAGAAATGTAAACAAGAAACATATTAAATATGTGACCATGTCTCTGAATGAGAAACAACCATGAAGTATTTATTTTCCCTTATCAGGAAATGATTATGAGAAAATGTCAGCAGGCATATTCACTGTTTCTGATTAACACTACATTATTTAAATCCTACCAAAGTCACTACTTCGACCAGAATATTGCTGTGATAAAACATGGGGTATCTATCTATCCAGCTCGTTTCCCAAGAGGCAGACAACAACACTGTCCCTCAAGCTGGAAAAAAAAAATCTGCTTTCCTCTTTCTGGCAAATATGTTGGGAACAGCCTGACCTCTCTTTTTCTTAGATTTCTGTGACCTCTGGAGATAAATGTGGTTACAATAAGCCTGAATTTTACTGTTTACGGGCATTGCTAGAGATTAAGGTATCTTAAAAATAACTCTAAAAACCAGAAACAACTCTCCCACTGAACATCCAGAATGCATTCTTTAAATATTTTGAGCAACTTTTTCTACAATGCTGCAAACTCTTTGACACTGCTTCCAAATAAACATAGTTGTATCACCAGTCTGGTGTGCAGCATAAGTTGTGATTTTTTTTTTAAAGAGCAAAATGTACTTGTATAGCTGAAGGCAAATTAAAAGGAAACCTTGCTAAATTATGTGCCATTTTTATTGGTTTAGTCCTTTTAACCTCTATAATCTCCTATTATAATGGTGTGCATGAAAGCATGCTGATCATATTGAAAAGAAAAAGTCAGTGAATATGTTAGTCACTATAGGGACCTTTTCCTTAACATGACTCTGTCTCCATATTCAGCAAATTTATAAAGTATCTTGAATTAATTAATTTTCTTCATGTCCTGGGTTCCTTACCATATGCACCCAGTATTCAGTCATGGATTGTCTTTTCTTTCCACCATCAATCCTTATATTCTCCTGTTTAGCAAACAAGGCTATACAGCATTTCTGAATCACAACTTCATAGTGATTCACTCATGTTTTCCTCAATTTCTTGTAAAAGAGCAACAAATGATATAGTGCAGTTCATTTAGATGTGTTCATGACTCCACCTACTTACCCATTTTTACTTTTCTACTACTGTTTCTTTTTACCTGTTATAGTTCTTAAATATAATTACATATTTATATCTTAACTCTTTGACTGTAAATCAGTTTCTCTGACCAGTCCTCTTCACTGCTCTCATTTAATTTCCTCAGCAATTTTCTGTTTTTAGTGTGCATTTTTGATTTTCCCTTCAGAATTTTTCTGTGCTCTGTTCTTAAACCACATCAAGTACTTCACATTCTTGTCTCTTTTCAGTGGGATTAGAAATGCTTGCTATGTATGCAGCACAATAGTCTTTGGAGCACCAGCTGTTTGCTCTTCCTAGCATGTCTGCTGAACCAAATATTTTAAGAACCAAGAACTGGAGGGTTGTGCGATTGAGAAGACAGGTGGGATTTTTTTTAATACCTGTAGAATGTAGTAGCTAGGAAAGGCTTATTGCTCTATAAGGTCCCATTTGCTACAGCACAGTTAAAAAAAAAAAAAAAAAGAGGTGGAGGCCCAACTAACTTATCTATAGCTCTGACAATATCACTCTTCATCGTAAATCACTGACTGATGTTCTGTTGAAGGTTCAAGCATCATAAGAAGTGTGATTTCCCACTAAGACAGGTGAAATTTCCATGGGGTTTAATGTCCTGCAACACTTGCATAGTTTGTGAAGCTGAGTACTTTAAAGGAAAATCTCAGCACAGTTGGTGATCCTTTCAGGTGAACCTAGACTGTGTTTCAAGGTTATGATTGATTTATCGTGCTAGATGCAACCCTCAGCAAGCTTAGTAGTTTTCCTGACTTTGATGTTCAAGCAGATTGATTTCAATAGAACTGTTTCTGACCCTAGCTGCAACCCTTATGTGCAGATATGAGCATTGGAGTCTGCATTGTTCAGAGAGGTACTGGAGGAGAAATCCAGTAGGCAGACACAGAAAAGACCAAATTTGAACCTAAGAACCAGATAACTTGGCTGCTGTGTACATACTGCTGAACACAACAAAATGGTCTGTATCACAGTCTGAGTAGTTCTTCCATTAAGTCAGAACAGATCTGATTTAAAGTTATTTTCTCCTGGTCCTCCTCTCCCCACTGTCATGAGGCTGTATCCTATGTATGGTTTGGAATTTAATCCAATGTTTCAGGAGGAATTTCCTATGCCTTTAGAGTTTTTGTAAATGCATAATTCAAAGTGCAAGCCATGTGGACAGAACCTGGAGGTAATTTTGGTAAGAGCACCTGCAAACTGAAACTGACAGGTTTTATGTATGAACCTCTTTCATTATCTCCCAACACAGCTTTTTCTGCCGTCTAATGAATCTTACTGTCAAGAAGAGTTTTATAGTATTCAAAACAGAGTATTCTTAATTTCATCCCATTACTCCTAATCAAACACTGTGAACAGCACTAAATTATTCTTTTCAGTCCCAAGGGCACAATTCATTTATGGTTATCATGTCCAACTGTGGCTGTTACTTAACTGGAGTGGAGAAATACATATGCTTTTCTTTAATCTTTTCTGGTGAATCAGTCTCTTCACACCATTGATTGCCTTGCTAAACTACCTTCAACTAATTAGCTTTATTTTTTTTTTCCTGTGAATTCCCCACAGCTGAATGGAGTATTCCAAGTGTGGTTCTACCTGAGATGCTCAGAGAAGGGCTAATACTGCTCCACTTGCCTTTTATTTATACATACACAAGTCATACTATGCTGTCTTTCAAACCTGTATGAACTTGCTGGGCACTGTAAGCTCCAGGCTCTTTTACTGTATTTTTTTTCAAACTTCATTCTTTCAAGATCCTTCAATTGTTTTATTTTAATAATCCATTTCCCCAGATTATTATCATTGTGTTTCCTTTCTGCATTTCTTACTGCTCTGTATTTCCTGCTATTTGCAAACTTTTCCAATTAAGGAGCATCTGTGACTTTTATTAGCCTGCTGTTTACTTCTAAATGATTGATGATAATACTAAAAGCATCAGTCGTTGCAGCAAACCACTAACACTCTGTTTTATCCCATCTAAGGCTTAATATCGGAAGTGTGTTTCCCCTGGCTCCCTCTATCATTTATGAGTAAGACAGAAACTTCCAGAGTCTGTTTCAGACTTTAAGTGGGCTTAGTTACTCCCTAAATTAATCTCATTTTAGGTGGAATGAGGTTATTATCTCATTTGGATTAAAGATGCCTTCTACTATCTTTATACTTCCAAGCTTTATTCTGTGTACACTGAGATCAATTTAAATTTAACAAAAAAGAGATTACTCATAAATCCAAAAATGTCTGGAAAATTCCACCATTAGAAGAGCATTCTTATTTTGGTTACAACTATGAGAACCTGAGTGAACTTGTTAAATACATTGGAAATAGCCCAGTCTCATTCTGGATTTGTATTTAAGAACATCTGGATTGCTTAGATTCAGCTACTGGAGAGTCATGTTAATAAAAGCAGGAAGAGCTTTCTAACTGAGCTGTCTTCTTTGGCAGATTTAAAGACTACAGAGATCCACCTTGGTCCCAAAACCCATATGAGTTTTCTAAACAATACTGGGCAGTCTTATCTGCTCGCTTGGCTTTTGTTATTCTATTTCAGGTAAGTCTTTTGAGGTCTTGCAATTTCAGTCACAGAAAGGTCATAATAAATGAACTGAAATGAATGTGTCAGAGGAATTCATGTCCAATTGAACTTTTCTGTTTGCAAATACTCAGCTTGATGAATTTGTACCCAGTCTGCTGGATCTTCTGCAGTGTCAGTGGGCTGCAACACAAATTTGCCTTCTGGAGCACTGTGATACACTTCCTAAACACAGGTGTTATTTTTCCTTCATGAAATGAAAGATCCACAGCCTGCCTTAACTCCTGGTACCAGTACTAATCCACAAAATATCCCAGACTCTTGAATATTTCAGTTAAGTGGACTCTGTGAGCATTTATACCCTGAGAGGTGTCACCCGTAAGAGACATTACTGTTATGTAGGCTTGTGAAAGACTACTCTTTACCTAAAGCAAAAAATAAAGAGTAACAAGTAATAAATACACCAGTATCTTTCACTGTCTACTTTCTACAACTGTTTCACCCTGAATGGAGAATTCTTTGATAAGGGCTTTTTTTCTGAATGAGAGGAACCTTCTACACTCCTCCATGATCTTGGTTACCTCCACAGTTAAAATGGGGCCACATCTAATATCAAAATATGCTTATCTTTTTTCATCACTTCCTAAATATTCCTAAGAGCATCTTAAGGCTCTGCCTAGTTTATATTACTGTCCTCCACTTCTTCTTTCTATCTTCAGCTACTTTCCACTAATATTTGCAATTTTTTTAAGACAACTGGATATGCTGGTCTTCAAAGAGCATTCTGGTGGTTCTGCCAGAATATATTCCCTGATTAATGAGCTCTATTGTCTTGAGCAGAAATGGAGGATTTGTAGTAGTATCCTTGACAGAAAGAGTTCTCACACATTTTGAACTGTTACACACATTGATTTTCAGAATAGACTCTTCATAATACAATCCCAGATGCATAATTTACCTATAGATTTCATAAACATGCAGAACTCTGCCCATCATTCTTCCTGCTTCTGTGTTATATGCCCGTCACCTCTAGTGCCCATGACATTTGAACATGTACTCTGACTTGCACACTGCACAAGTGTTCACAAATCCTACTGCCAGCAGACAGAAGCATGTTTAATTCAGTCACCATGCTGAGGGAGGGTTAAGCACAAGCATAAGCGGTTTCCTGAAACAAGGCCATACTCGGCATCTTCAGCAAAATATATTTGATACATGCCTTCTGGTTCAATAGCAAAGGTTTGGTTTTGTGCTAGTCTATTTCGGATTCTTCCATTCTTGTTCCCTTCTCTTGTTCTGTTTGCAGAATTTGGTGATGTTCCTCAGTGTTCTGGTTGACTGGATGATTCCTGACATCCCCAAGGATATCAGTGAACAAATTAAAAAAGAGAAAAGTGTCCTCGTTGAATTTTTTCTGAAGGAAGAGCGTGAAAAGCTGAAGCTGATTGAAAGCTTTATCACACGTGACGAGCACAGACCCCAAAGTGGGACCAAAGGCCAAAGGATCCGAGCTGCCAGTTTCTGCCAGTTTAGTCAAAGTCAGAAAGGCAGCCTTGCCTCCTTTAGCTCACAGCACACAGAAGTGTGACTCCCTTGGGAAAGATAGTTTACTATACTAGAGTCCACAATAACTATTTATTGAGTGAAGTGATTCTGATGCTGGAGTAAGGACAGTCAAGGAACAGACTGAAAGCAAAAGCAGAGCGTCTTTTGCTTCCTTAGGATCTCAATACGCAAGTTGCTCCATAATATTTGATATCTGTCTGGGATGCAGCCTCTCAGAATTTGTCACTGTGGCTGTGACTGGTGCTCATAGTGATGCATGTGAATTGGATAGGTACATAGATATTCTCTTCACTTTTGCAGTCTAAAAGTGGTAGGTCCAGCCAAGGCCCATATTCCTGCAGACACCCTGTGGGAAATAAAGAAGAGAAACTACTGCCCCAACATCCATCTTTTGTCAGATCTGATGGACATTTACAAAGCATGCCAGAAGCATGATCTCATGGCTTATAGTTACAGTCCTGTATTTTATAAACATGTGAGATTTCAATGAGCATATGCCTTTTTTGTGTATAGTGCTAGTTAGTGCTCTTGCTGTAGTGAGGACTAGAATGTTAAGGGCACAGAACTGTGGGCACAAATTAAAAATCACTGAGCATTTTCATCTGTGAATACATTGTCTTTTGCTTGGTCAGGAGCCTGAATATATGTACTAATAAGCAGAAAGAGCACAAAATATACATCAGAATGAAATAAAGACAATAGAACTAGCAAAGCTTATTATTTTTCATTGTCCTGAAAAATACAAAAAAAATGTGCGTTTGATTCTCCACTCACTTAGACAGTAATTCTGACAGTGTCAAGAATAATCATTCCACTAAACCAATATTAGTGTGAAACTGGTAAGTGATAATGGAATCAGGTGCTGTAAATCATGTGACAACATCTTCATGTACATTGCATGTAAAATAACAAAAGTGCTGTGGGGCATTAACTGCTAAATATATTGCAGAACTACATTTCATCAAAAAAGATTCAGTCATTGCACTTTCATCTATATGTATCTTATGAATAAGTTTATTCAGTTACAAATGCAATAAAAGTTTCTTTAAAAATCTGTTGTGTTTACTGGAGATTCTGAGTCTAATAGAGTTTGAAACTGAGAGTTCAAGTAAAGAATGTCTTTTTTATTAGTTCTTAACAATGCTTTCAAAATGATCAAAAACATATACCAGGGCTTTAGTTGTAGCTGTTTCACATAATATGATTTTTCTTTAAAATCATTATGTTATTTTACATAATATGGTAATTTAAAGAGAGGTATGAATGTAATTTGTCTTTTTTATTTAATCTTAAATTAAGGAAAATGTAGATGGAAGAACTGTTTCAGGATGGGTTGAAGTGAATAATTGCTTTTTAGAGCTTCATTTTTAAATTTTCATTTAGGTTTATTTATTCCTTTTATATAACAGATGAATTTTGATATGACAAATTGCCTTTACTGAAAATTCGAATGTTTACCTTTGCTGAAATGGATGTCTGACTTCTCCAAATATTTCCTTTTTTTTCCAGTGAAATCTTATGATGTGATGCATTTTACATGAAATTCTGAGACAGTTCTGATCCCCCTCTGAAAATGCATTTTTTGATGAATAACAATATGCTGGGGAGATTGACCAGCTAATTGTTCAATTTTGTACACTCAAGACTACAAATATATTTTTAAGTGTACAAAAATACAAATTATTGCCATGTTTTTCCTTTCCCAGTATGCTATTTGAAAAGTTCCTAACATGGTTAACAACGAGATCTAACAAGCTAACAACAAGATAACAATATAGAGTTTTGATTATAAACTATTGGCTATGTGTATATTTATCACTTTTAATTGAGTTTGGCAGGATTTTTTTTCACAGTTTTCTTCTTCTTGTAGTAAAAAATCACCAGACATAAACTGCTTTCCCCACTCAAGGGTTAACTTTTGAAGCAAGTCTGTTTCTCTCTTCTAAAATGAATTGCTTCATTTTATTTTCAAAAGAACAGCAACCCCTGTCAAGGATTCCAAAGCCTGGAAGGCAGTTTGTATTAATGAAAACTGTTCCCTCATTCACACTAGATGGTGTTCTGCTGTGGGATTTTTTTGCTTGGAGCTGTCTATCCTTGTGATTTTCATCTACATTTGGTTGAAATACAATTACTTTTCTTCATAGTAAAATTACTGTGATGGGGAGAAGCGTTGTTACTGCAAAAAGAAGAAATATCAAACTTGTCAGTCTTTTATTACCACAAGACTCACATTATTTTACCAGATATGTGGGAGTGCATGCAGAAATAGGTTTAGGAAGAGCTTTACAGGTTGTGCAGCAGTACCCTCTCTTCCAGTTAATTGCTTGATTAAGCATATTACGATGATCTGTACCTCTCAGACATTTTATAATGTCTGAGATTAGTGGATTAGTGAGCTCTTAGACTGTACCTAGAGCTGTGTGAGCAAACTTTAAGGAAGAGAAAATCCACATACTACAATAAATAGTGTCTACTGGTTTAAAAAACTTGCCTTA
This sequence comes from Crypturellus undulatus, assembly GCA_013389825.1. Taxonomy (NCBI): domain Eukaryota; kingdom Metazoa; phylum Chordata; class Aves; order Tinamiformes; family Tinamidae; genus Crypturellus; species Crypturellus undulatus. The sequence goes on along the minus strand of VWPW01001173.1, from coordinate 105,954 downwards.
AAAAGGTTTTTTGTTGTTGTTGTTTCCTGAATTCAACAATTGAATAATGATTTTTATTATGACCTCACTTTTCACACAACTTACTGAAATATATTCTTTTGAGACTGCAATTTGGAACCCAAAATTTGCTAAAGACAAATTGGAACACACACAAGACATCTGGTATTGAGTTAGTCTAAGCACAAACATAGGCTGATGCTTTCCAAGGACCTCTGGTGAATGTAGAATCTTAAATTTCCAAAGCCTATAATATTATTTAATGGATGACAAGTTTGGGAGGGAACAGGGGAGAGAGACTATGGTCTTGAAACCCAAGTTTGATTGGAACACCAATGTAGCACCCAGAATGACAGACCATTTTTCACTAGGGCTTGCTGTTCAAAATATGGAGTAGGGTTTTGTGGGGTGCCTGTTGTCCTATTGCATTGCCCTGACTTTATTTACATTACAAACTAACAAGGGGACAGGAAAGCTTTGTAAAGAGCCCTGGTGACAAAAGGCTAGTGTGCAAATAAGTCCATGGCAGAAAATACAAGACCTGCTTAGCATATGCATTCTAAGTCCTATCTAGTCCTAACATCTATGAGCTAGAGTCACTGTTTTTAGTTTAGGCTCTTCCTCCATAGTGCTAAGAGGACAGCCATTTTTATAACTGGAAAGTTTGCTATGTGCTAAAATGGTAATTCATTTCTAGACTTCCTAGCAACAGGAACTAGAGAAGCAAGCAGAAGTACACTGATGCTCTGAAAGTCCTCCTGAGGTTTATGTCACTCACCCAAACAAGACTGGGAAAGAGACTCAGCAGCAATCACAGCTGGCATCCTAATCGGATCTACCATGATATCGCAGACAGCTCAGTTATCTTTATCTGTGATATGGTCTCTATTTTTCTCTTAAACTTGAGAGTTTCATTCATTGAAAATTGCACAGGTTTGGTGCTTAACTTAGGTGCAGTCCCTGAGGACTGTATACACTGTTCTATTTCTATGGTAATCTCTGGCTTCTCCAGACACCGTTTCCCATCAGCTCCTGTAATTGTAGATCATTGATTGGGCCTTCATTCATTTGCAGTTTCTAACTTATCTCTTTCTCACAAAGTGAGACATTATCATCTGATCCGTTTTTATCAGCAAATGCTTGTAAGTCTACCCATGAACTCCTGCTTCAGAAGCAGAGAATGACCATTTCAAGAGATGCCAAAGGAAAGCTCTCTCTAGGGAAGAAGAAAGCAGAGATGCAAGCAGAAACACAAAGCAATAATAAATCCTGTGAGATACTGTGATTCGTTGCTGTAGGGTTTAAAAAGAGCTAAAATCTCTTCAAAAGAGAGGAAAAAAATAAACAGAAAAGAAAAGAAATGAATTAAAATTTAAGATGTTGGGATAATGGTATCAGAGTTCTACAGCACATAGTGTCTCGTTGAGTACAGTTTTGCTCAGATGTTCCTGAACATTTAGTTCAGAATTGCATAGCCCTTCTAAATGATCTGACTCTAAAGTAAATAAAACCTCAGTTAAAACAAAAGGAAAACATAACTTCCTTTCTGAGTGAGGATCACTCTGAGCTAAGATCATACAGAGTATCATCACAGACAAAAAGAAATGAATCTGCAATTTAAGCTTCATGTTTAGTGGCATCAGTAGGAATGTACATAATTGCTTCTCTAACCAGAACAGTGAGAACAGGAAGCCACAAAACAGAGGAATGAACTGAGGCTTATGTACAGCCTTATCACAGACAAAACTGGATTTGACCTTGTAATCACTAGGCAGCGTAGTGGGCTGTCTGCCACCTGGTCTACAGAAGCTTATGGCTATCTAAAAGAGGACATTGCTCCTTTAACCACTTCTTTTTTGGCTGTTGCTGCAGGATAGTTTAAAGTAGGCTTCAGAAATTATTCAGGAAAATAAATTGTCAGAGATTGAAGGGGCTTTTACACCTAGTTCCTGAATCATTCTAGGAGCTGGGCCTGTTCAGCCTGAAGAAGAGAAGGTCGATCAGTGTTTGTAAATACCTCAAGGGAGGCAGTGAGGAGGATGGGGCTGGCCTCTTTTCAGTGGTGGCCACTGTCAGAACCAGAGGAAATGGCCACAAACTTAAGCACCAAAAGTTCCACGGGAACTTAAGGAAGAACTTCTTGGCGGCGAGGGTGACAGACAATTTGAACAAGCTGCCCAGAGAGGATGTGGAGTCTCCTTCTCTGGAGATCTTCAAAATCCTCTTGGACGCAGTCCTGTGTCACGTGCTCTGGGTGTCCATGCGTGTTCAGGGAGGTTGGACCAGATGATCTCTAAAGGTCCCTTCTAACCTTAAGGATTCTGTGATTCTGTGATTTAGTCACCATTTGATTAGAGAAACTACTCGGCCATGCTTTCACAGTGGTGTTCTTTGTTTTTAAAGAGGATTTTCAAAAAGTGAAATAAACAGCAGGATTGTTATTCCTTTCTGTCATGCATTCTTTATGGAGACTTTTTAATGATCACCATTAGCAGAAGTACAGATGCCTTTTTGTGACAGGTATTATTATCTTTTCAGCTTTCAGAATTCTTGGTATGTAGAAAATGCTGCTATCTAGACCCCTTAAGCAATTTTACCTTACATGACACTCAGAACTAACAAAATGTAGTAGAGGAAGAAAGAGTAGCCCATGTGGAAGTATACCTGTTAAATTATTGCTTGGAAATATCCAGCTCAATTTGTGCAATATTTACCCCTGTTAGCAATAAACTCTTCTGATGATAATGATATAACATGTATTGCTTTTATGCAGTCTCATCCTCAGTCGATCAGGTACAGATGGTCTTGTTACTCCTAATCTGGTCCAATAGTTTTTCTTCTGTGTAGAAAACACAAACCAGTTTTGTTTGTGACCTGTTCCTGAAGGAGTTTCATCTAATGGCATTTAAAACATCTCATCTGAAAGGTTTTCAGATATGCCAGTAGGAAGGCAAAGATAGAGAAAAGTAGCATGTCTGATGTGTGAACCTTGACCATCTTTATTGCATTTAGAGGTATGGAGACAGGAGAAGGACATATTCTTGAACCCTTAATTCTTATCAAGTAATGGACACTGATACATTGTTCATGTGAAAGACCCTTAGACAATGGAAATGGAGGTATATTCTTAACAAAATAATGAGCATGCCTTTTGTACTACTGAAGGTTTTGCTTTAGTTATTTCTGAACATGTTTCAACCATTCCTAAATCCCTTGGTACTATTGGAGTTCTGAATATTCCCTGTGATTCCCATCCTTAAATGACCATCTTCAAAAATACTAAGCAATTAATTATTAATTGATTAGTACATTATTAATGACTGCACTAATTAAAAGTCTGCTTTGCTGCTTTTCTCACATTACCAGATTAATCAGATTCTTTAACCACTCCTGAGACAACCTGGTAATGCATTTTATTCATATTTAATCACCTAATAATAACTTTTTATTTTTGAGTTTTTTTGGTGTGCATGTCAGCCCAGTCCTGCAACTTCACTTGTTCTTTAAGCAAGTCGTTAACCATGGCTCTTGTGCTCACATGTACGGTATTTTCTAAGCTATTTTCACTGATATCCTAGTTCTAGAGATAAAAATTTAAAGAGCGAAGACATTACTGTCCTGGAATTATATTATGTCTATCTATAACATGGCCACAGAGAGAAGATCTCCTAGTTTGCTACAGTTCATGGAAGTCTTTTTTTTTTTCTGACTTTAGTACACCTTTGATCAAGGACTAAACTGCTAGGTGTTACTAGGTGTACAACTCCTCTGAGTACAAATTTTAACCAAAGGTTGGCACACAAAAAAATGCAAGAAGTGCACAAGCGTGCACCCAAAGAAAACTCTTCTACTGCTATGGTCTTCAGTCAGTTCTGCTATATAAATGCTACAAAGATGTGGAGAGTCAGCAGACTGGGGTTTGACTGTGCATTTTTCTGAGATACGGGGAGAAGAATTGCTAGTGTTAATGTTTTGAGATTTTATTACATAAAAATATTTCGGTCCACTTTGTATAAATTTCTATGCTTCCATTGACTGAACTACTAATTCTAAAGTCAGATCAGTCATTGGAAAGATACTGATCCTTCACAGGTTTTAACAGCTTAACTTGAAATTCATACAAAGGGAAACAAGCTGCTCTCTTATTAAAAGGAAATCGGAAGAGGAAATCACAGCCTTATCTGTGTCTGGCAGAGGTAAAGTCTGTTCCTTGAAGGACTCCTGACTACTCTCCTAAATTTTACACACAAAGGGCAGTAGAAATTTAGGGCAAAAAATATAGAAATTTAATTACAGAGATACAGAAAGAATTGTTGTATTTTCTACCCAAGGTTTCATCAGAAAACCAGACCTATACTATCAAGCTCATGCTTTGACAGTATTATTTTTTCAAAAATGTTTCCAGTAGACTTCTCGAGTTTCAGGTCCCTTTAAAGAAGGGAAAGACAAAAGTGTCAATGAAGTGATTTTAGCTTCTCTAACCTGCTTTGGATATTTTTAAAGTTATATATGACAAGTAGAACTGTAGGGATTCTATCTCACTGCATTTATTTCATAGTATATATCTATCTTATCAATTCTATAGCAATTTATATTTTCAACATGAAATTCACATGAGTTAGGTAACCTCACACCTCCAGAAAGCATGCTTCTGTTAGTATTGGGAAAATAATTCTATTCTATTATATCTACTCTACATATTTTCATGTGAATTTGGAAACACTGAAGATTAGTAAGAATGTCAATCTCAAAAAGTCTTCATAATGCCAGGGGTTTGATAAAAGTCTGAAAAGAGGAGTTTTAGTTTACGAAATATGCACTTCATAATGCAACTAAGATAAATCAATACTAAAGACTGGATTAAGAAGCAGAAAAAATCCCCAAATCAATATAGATACCATTCATATAATTTAATGCAAATATCATGTATAACTGGTTCCAGCAGATGGAGCAAGAAAGCAGAAGTATGTAACATACTATGAGTTCTCAGAGGAGGTGGACATGTTAATAAGATTGAACATAAAATGCACACTCCTAAAGCACACCTCAAACTATCAGCAAAGAAAGTGTTTCAAAAACTATTCAGAAATTCAAGTTCAGTCAGAATTTTTCACATAAGTGACTGGTGTTTTTCCTTGAAATTGTTTTAGTAGATGAAGAAAACTAAGCACGTGAAATTTTCTCCAAGGCTAAGAAATAGACTAACTACAAATGGTTTATTATTCTCTTGGTTTTATTGGAGTTTAGGCCAGCTTAATCCTACAACAAAAGCTAATGCTTCAAAAAAGTGTTAAATGATACCACCTTTATGCAACCCATGTGATCTTTTTCACTGCCTTTTTCTTCTGACTCTAATTTTATGAATTAGTTAGGGACCTTACTACATTGTTTACAAACTAGTTATACCAACTTCACATGCTAACAGGAAACAAGACCAGAGCAAGCTCACTGAATTGCAAATCCTGCAAGAAACCACAGCACCTTGGGAAAGAAAATAACACAAGCTTTATACTTTGTATAACTTATTTATGCTTTTTTTTTTCCTTCTTTTTCTCCAGGAAGTTAACATAATCTGGGAAAAACAGAAATATTGTTTTGGTGAAAATGAATGGAAAAAAAATCCAAAGAAACATCCAAATTTCTAGAAAGACTTATTTATCACAGAAAACTCAAGCACATAGCCAGCAACATCCGTGAAGCCTGAGTCCTGTCTTCAGCTCAGGAAGTTTGTGACACTCAGCTAAGCTGAAGGAAAAGGGAACATCTGTGAGTGCAGCTCCTTTTCCTTTCCAGCAGTGAGTCCTCTTCCAGGGCCGAGGCTTTATAGCTGTTCTTCTTGCTTCTTCATTAGCTCCTAAAATTAAGACGTCGTCTTGTGCAATTATCCCAAATGCTTACTTCATCAGCCCTATTACCAAGTACTTTCTGAGTGATTTCTATGGAAGTCTTTTGACAACAGTGACTAGTTTCACTTCACTTTCCAGTTTCAAATCCTGAGTTTCCCTTTCTTTTCTTCAGTTTCTCCCCATTTCTTCCTTAAAAAATTGCTGAGCAATTTCTCTCAAAAGCTACATAAAAATATTGGTTATTTTCTTTTAAAGATAATTTTGAGAAGGCCAAGAAAGATTCTAATTTCTTTTAAATCTTCCTAGATTTAGAAGTGGAAAAATGGTGCTCATGCTTGACTGCAAGCCTGCCTCTAAGTCTGGGTAGACCAGACCTTATCTGTCAATCCACACAGAGCAGCTGAAGTATAGTTTCTGTGCCACCTAGCTGTAATCTGTTACTGTATGAACATGTAATTGTATCACATAAGAAAGACTTATCAGCTCGTGTCTGCTGCAATGGTACTTCCTGCTGCAGGCACACCTAGTAGACTTACATTGGTTCTCTTTTTCTCTCTGTTAATAAAAAGATGGGGGTGGACTTTTATACCAATTTCTTCTCTGTCATCAGGTTCAAAAGACCCTGGAAAGAAAGCAAAAGTCTCCCTCTGCCTCCTCTGAAACAACCCTTTACTCAGGGGTGCCTCCAGCATGTGTTCCACTCACAAAGGTGGGTGTCCAACACATCCGCCATGAGCACAAAAGAGATCTGAGAGATCTGCTCTTCCTTCCTACTATTTTGCTGGAGTGCATACCAAAAAGGCAATCCAAAGAATGCAGAAAGCTGATACATAAATTAAACACATGTCTTTCTGCCCATCTCTTTCCTTCAGCAGAGCACAGTGGAGTGACAAAGAGCCAGAGTATTGGTTAGGAAGGGAGTCAGAACTGTGCTCACATAGGTTGCCTTCAGCATTTTGGAGCTCTTGAGGATGCTACTGAAAGGAAAAACCTTTTCTGTACCTCTTAGCCAGGGCAGGAAAGGCAAATCAGTGAGCATTTGACTTGTGTAAAGGACAGACAGATAGATATCTGACACTTAAACATTGATTAGTCTGTATCTGTGGAAGTGTGAACACTGTATGTCATGCACATTTTGCATTCCAGTTTGTTGGTCAGTCATCTGGGCACCATTATCTTGTGATTATGACTCCTGCCAACAAAACACTAGTGGCACAGCTTGAAAAGGCACAAAGGGAAAACTACACAATGAAGATTCTGCTCAGAATAAATCTGCAAATAATTTTAAACGAAGCAGGAATATAACTCGAAGCAGGAAAAAAATATGAAGTGATTATTTTGTAATAGGAAAGGGTAGGATTTGTTAAATAAATAATTCCCTATGAACTACTCACCAGGTCTAATTAAGATATACCAAGGGAAAAAGGAATCAGAAGAGCAAGTTTAAAGGAATTTCCAGCTAAAATATAAGATAAAAGTAGTATTTGAGAAATTCTAATAAACAGCATGTGTGGATGTTTTTCTTGGGATGAGCCAAGGAAAATATTTTCCTTTGACTTGGCCCGACAAAATACAACAGATGAGACCAGTCGGTTTGCTCTTTTGATCGAATTACACAGTTAGTAGCTAAAAGGAGATACAGTTGATGCTAATGCCTAAATGTCATATACCCAAGATAATACCTCGGGAAACCTTACACTTTGGGCCTGCCTTATCTTACAATTATATTTTTCTTTCTTGATGGGGCAACTCCTTTGACTCTAAAGGGTTCACAACTAATTTCCCTTGTTTGGAAGAGAAAAAGGCTCTTTGATGCTACACATGAATTTTAGACTCTTTAACAAAGCTGTGTTCACTGGAGAACTTTTCTCTTCCTTTTAGAGATGCAATTATCTTTCATCTGATCCCAAGAAAATCTATCAGTCACAGTCTTGCTCCTCAGACCTCTTTTTTTTTTCAAAAATGTCTTTTAACTTGAAAACTTTTTCAAAACTCTTAACTTCATAGAGTTAAAACTTTTCAAAACCCTGGCTCTGTTGGAGAAAAAGTATGTAGAATAAATACTGCATTTTAAGACAATTTGTCTTAATGTGAATATTGAAATGTATTAACGATAATCATATGACTATTGCATAAACCTTTAACTACACCAACTGCATATTCTCTCAGAAAAAAAAGTTATTCACTATTTAAAAACAGACTTTCTGTTGGTTATTGAAATCAAGCATCCAGCTATAACAGTCTGTATTTTAACAATCTGTGTTTACAGATAGAAAGAGCTGGTTCTTAAGACTGAAGCCTAAATAATAAATTAAAATTCCTAGAAATGGAGGAACACAAATATCCCTTTAGTCCAGCCATGGGCTGTGACAAAAACAAAACTATTCTGTACTACTAATATGAAGAAAGCACAAAAGGACACACACAGAGTTTGCTCTTCTTTTCATATGCAGGTTTCTGATGTTGGTGCATCAAACAGTTGGAGAATATTTGCTTCATCCACAGGTCCATCCAAATGGGCCTGACAGTGGAGTTACATGGGGATAGCACTGTTCCAGGTCTGTTGCCTGAGAAAGCTTAACTTAATACATACGAAAAGGAAGGCCAATATTTGATTTTTAACATTGGCTCTCTGTAAGCTTAGCATTGTTCTCCTTAGACTCAGAACCCAGAGGTTTGAGATGTTCTTATTTCTCCTTTCTCCCTGCCCCTCTTAACATATTCCTACAATGCTTTACTCTATTTCTCAAACTACCTTTTGTATACAGATATACTAAGTATACATTCATATTCTTCAATATTCTAGACAGAAGGTACTGTATAGGTCATCTCTTAAGGGGGAGGCATTTGAAAGAAAGCTACAGTTCTAAATGATTTTATGAAAATTTAAACCAGATAAGTATCTTGTCCTTTATTCCAAATCCTTTAGTTGGATTTGTTTTTCCCCCTCCATTTCTCTCTTATCTTCAAAAATAAATACAAATTATAGGAGAGAATTGTAAAATGTTAAATTGTCTCCTTTTCTATGTTCAGAGTTTCCCTGACTAAAATCTTATGAATTGCACAAACAATGATTCATAAATATTGCTGAGCACTTTGAAGGAGTGAAACACTATTTAGCCCTTCAGCTGGCTTAGGATCTGCTTTCAAAGTCTACATAACTTGTTGCAAAATTCTCAACCATTCTTCATATGCCTCAGGTGATATCACTCAAATAAATCTGTACTACACTCATCTCCATGTGCCAAAAACTTAGGGCCTTTAATCATAGCTAAATGCATGGCAAATGCTTACATTGCATCACAACTAGCCATGGACAAATACCTGATTGTGGCATGTGTAGAAGGAATGGACAGGTTATTTACTGTATATCACTGCCATCATACACTTTAAAACCTTTTAATGCTCCATTTACATTTTTTATTCCTGTCTTCTATTATGAATGTTTCTCCTACAATTTTAAATAAATGGTCAATAGAAACACATTAAGCTTTGGTACTGATGATACTCTTTTCTGCACCTGCAAAATACTCTGGGAGCATTATTTACAGCCATATGTGATCCTATTGAAGTTAAATGCTAGAAGATTGTGTTTCTGGCTGCTGGGAGATATCAGATAGCTCACCTTCCTCCTATTCCTTTTCAAAAGAGTCTCTGTTTAGGCCACATGTCCATCCCATAGAATTATGGTAGAGCTAAATCTCCAGCTATGAGTGGACCAACTCCATCACACTACTGATGTTTAGTGCTGGTTTCATCTCTTCATCTTTAATATACTGCCATCTGTTGTTTCTAGACTGTTCAGCCTTCTGTTCATGCAAAACTTTGTTCCAGGCCATATGGAAAAAATATCTATTGTCAATTAACCGTAATATTTTCTTAAAATACACATGAGCATTGTGCAAAAAGAAGCATCACTTACTTATAAACATTAGTGAAGTGGATGATAATTTCTTATAGGTTATATTTTCAAGATTTTAACTGTGTGATCATGCAATGCATTCAGAGACCACAAAAGCTGGCCAGTTTTGTACTATTAAAACATGTTTTAAACATTTGAATGCTGTTATTGATGTATAGGTTTCATCGATGCTAACATACTAATCTAGTCATTTCCATGTGTTTTTTTTTCTAGCTAGGACATTTTTAACTTTCTTTCTTCTTTTTGTGATCTTAAAATCTGCATGTCTTGCTACAGCTTATATGTGACTTCTTTTAGAAAGTTTAAATTCCAGTTCCAACATGCATGGTTAAGCCTTGAGGTGCTATATTAAATTTGTGATATTAAGAATATGTTAAAATGTTCTATCTTGCAAAAGAAAGAATGGAGGATAACATGACCTATGTCTACAAGTGCAATTAATACAAAAAACTGAAGCAGATTAGTAGAGATAAAAAGCAGGTTCTGAGACACATGTGTGCATATTACACATACTTAAATGTGTTTTTTCAAAAAAGTTCTTGTCTGGTTCTGTGGGTTGAATGCCTATAAGTGACTGGAGTACTTTAGGTATAGTTCTGGATGCATCTTCCACATCAGTTTCACCTTAAAGGAATCCTATTCATGTACTCTTAGGTCATTCTGTGATGTGAACCAAAGAACAGTAAATAGGAACAATGGAGACTTTCACTTCAAAAGTGATCTGATCTAAATGATCCAGGTAGACATCCTTAGAGTGTGACACAGAGTTAAAATGAAAAGGGTAAAACAGCCAGTAGTCATATTTATCTATGAGCAGTTTTCAGTGAGATCAATTCTTTCTTCTCCTTTCCGAGTAAAAATAATTTTCAATACTAAATGCATTTCTTTGGAAATACAAGAAAAAAAAATACGTTATCCTTAGCAATGGGCTATGCATTTTGTTTCCCAGTTCAAAGGATCAAAGGACTTTTAAAATTGAGAAGTTAACTTTCCATTCAAAGCTGTTTCCCTTTGATAGAGTATCAAGGCCTGTTCCGTCCTTCAAACTGCAAGCTCCTTTCTCCTCCTGCATTACAGCCTTGTCCTCCTAGCCACCCACAACCACCATTCTGCCACAGATATATGCAGATTATGGGCTGTATAAAGTGACCTAAGTGGAAACTAAGGAGGAAAACAGGTGCCAAGTGACTAGAGTATGTGACAGTCACTGGTAAAATAAACACAGAACTAAACAGATAAAGAAGTGTATAAAAATGAGGATTGGATGTATTAGGACCAGAAAAACACCCAGATAGAATATGCCTTTAGTTGTCCACTTGTGTAAAAGAATAACACCTTTGTTTCTTAGTTAACTAAGGTGCTTCATAGTAGTAGGAAGAAAGCTACTTCTAGGAAGTTTGAGGCAAATTATTAGAAAGACTTAATATGGAGTCTTTCTACAGAACCAGATGGATCTTTTAAGTTGTTCTTAGGTTTCCCACCTATTAGAGAGCACTGCAGGCAACTAGCAGGAAGAAAGGGAAAAGAAAGGGCAGTACAAGAATTCTGGGAAGAGCTGTAGACTGTCCCCAGTATTGCTGACATGGAGGAATTCACATTTCCTTTTTCCTCTACCTGTTCTGCCTATGCAGAAAATTTTGAGGACAAAGACCACCTCTAATCACCATGGTGACTGAGTAGAGTCCTATACAAACAGTTGATAATAAGCCTGGAAAATCAGAATATATATGCTTTAATTACAGTCAGTGTCTATTCTGTAATAAAATGTGTTAAACTCTTTAGCCAAGACAAAAATCTAGCTGCGAATTAAGTGTGCAGATATAAATATTATATTTAATTAATCAGAAAATAAGAAAGTCTTAATTGAATACTCATTCCTTTGTGATAGTTCATTAAATGCATCTTTTCAGATCAATTTTTTGTCAATTACTTGTAGAGCTTCATCTTGTTGCCATTGACTTGAGAGTGATTAACTGCATATCCAGTGAACTTCTACAAAGGAGATTTGATGAGTGCTGCACAAAAGGTGCTACCTTAGATATAAGGCCTACCTTTTTTATTTTATTTATTTTAAAAATGCTCAAACTGGCACTCCTACGTGGTAGATTACTAGAATGATCTTACATTTGGGATTTTCCAACATACTTATCCCTCTATGCCCTTCTATAAAGCTTGTCTCTACCAAGCATTGTACTTTCTATATACATACTTTAGCGATTATGAACTCATTCAGCCTATTCCAAAACTACTTACACTTTAGTAGTAGTCTTTAGTCTTTAGTATTTATATCTTAGTGTTAGAGAAGTATAAATTCCTGTGTGAGTTGAGTTCACACATCCATTCTTCAGGATGCTTTTTTTTTTCCCTGCTTGAAGTGATCTTGTCCAAAGAGCACATTCTGATCACAACCAAAGCAGAGTCCCTACCATAATTTTACAGCCAAGAAGCAAAAGGAAATAACAACAGCAGAAAAGGAGGGTTGCATAGGAATCTGCAGGTAAAATTATACAGCAAACTGCCAGAGCTAGGTATCTAAGCCAAATCCAAATGAAATCACTTAGTGGGAGCAAGAGACCATGTCAGCTTAGTGCTCTAATATAATGTTTATTAATGAACAGCGGTGCAAATCAGACAGCTCATTAGAGGGTAAGAGGCAGGGACATACATCTTAGGGAAAAAATCCTCTCATATTACTCCATGTTTTGGATTAGCAGCACAAAAATTTGCTTATTATAATAAGAATATTTTCCCTAGCTACAGAGATTAGAAGGAAATTAAGATATAACAGGATCAGTCTATTATCTGTCCTCACTATTCTTCTTACATTCATTCATATGAAATACAAGATATTGTGCAAGGAGTGTTTTCTGATTTTTGTATGGACTTTTCTTCTCCAGGAAACAATTTATCTCCAAAATAATTGCATAACTTCTCCAAAATGATTGTACTGCTCCAAATTAAATACTGTCCTGAACTGGTGCATCTAATGACAAACAAATTCTCTCAATGTCCCTAATATACCAGAGAATGTTCCACCTAGTACCTAGGTACCTCATTCTACTTCTTGAAGGTGCTACTGCTGTTCTTAATATCAATGTAATCATTGACATTTCTATCTCAGTTATTTCTAAAGTATGAGTAAGTGGCTTGGGGTTTACAGGTAGGAAAGCTGAAAACATAGTACTTATCCAACCTTCAGCTCAGGAAGACCTTGGGAAAGGAATTAAATAAGCTTTGAAGTGGATCCATCATTAAGCGAGACTAGCGTCAGGCAACAGTTCTGATTTTGAAAATATCTGCCTAGAGCCCTGGAAACACAATGAGCTCTATGCTACCTTTTGTCCTTTGGCAATTTAGTTTATTTACTGTTTGCCAGCCTGTTGGTACATATAATTCGTATGCACACATGCAGGACTACTGAATGAGCTGCATTCCCCCTTGGATCCATTTTTCTCTCTAACATATAAATTATGAATTTTCACTTTGTCCTTCCCTTCACACTCCTTCTGTTTTCCTTTGTGTCTTTTCATGACACAGCTGTCACCATTTTTTTTTCTACCTTGACACATCCCTCTTGACATTGTTTTCCATTGTCTACCTGACATAAATAAATAAAGCATCTTTTCAAAATAAACAGGGCTCTTGTTTTGTCAAGTGGATTATGACTGAGACATTGGCACTGTGAGCACAAGTTTGCACTTCAGCCATTTCAGAAGTGAAAAGAAAGAAGAGTCACTTGAGACTCAATTCAGTTCCTCACATACAGTCATGTGGAGATGGAGCCTTGGAGATGTCCTCTGCTATTGGACATTTCTACACGAAGCTGCCTGATTTTACACAAGACCTTTGGGACACTGTGCCTTTGCATAAAGGTAGCAGCTGGTGAGATGGACTACATTCTGAGATATGGGGAGACATGCACTTAGGGCAACAGAACTGAGTCCTGCACCCCTCCTTTAGTCTACTTTTTCTGTCTGCAAAGTATTGTAAACAAGACTCATATTTTGGAGAATGCACCAACTCTGTGCTTCTTGGCCATTTTGCATCCAGCTAAATTTTAATGTCTTATAGTATGGCTGCATGGGGGACTTGAGATAAAGCAAATAACAGCACAGCCTTAGAAAACTGGGTTTTCCAGGCCTGATCCACTGGGACTTTCTGTGTAGGGCTGAATGTCCCACAGCAATTACTGTTGTTATATACATTTAATTGCTTCCTTGACAAAAGTTGAATCCATCAACCCAGCTTTCCAGGACTCCAATACAAGCAGAGCAGAGGAGAGCACAATAACTATTTTGCAGTCTCAGCCACCTTTTGCCTTCTGTTTGGTAGTCAATCCTGATCACAGATGCAAAATATGGAATCTTTATTGACACCTTCTAAATGTGAGCTCAGAAATCCTTTGGATATAGAAAGTGATGCCACTGCTGCAGCTCCTCTACTTCAATTCAGAGAATGAAACAGGAATTAAAAAGTCTGTTCAAGTACATTGCTTCAGACAACAGCTACAGTGACAAAAGAATAGTTATTTGAGAATATTGTCAGTAGGTGCATTCTCTTGGGATTTCAGTCACATAGTTTAGCATGACAGTGAGCTCAGTGGTACACAGGAAGAAATGAAACAGACCATACAAAACCAGGGAAAGAATAATAGGAAAGAAGCTTATACACTCCATAAATGGGGAAATTGAATGGTTAAAGAACCTGTTGAGAGTGTTTCCTTACTAAACACTGCACAAGGCTAGTGGCCAGAGAGGGTCAAGATTTATTTTCTTTATTATTATTTTTGTTTGTAATTTCTAAGTCAAATTTCTCCAGTCATTTAAGTAGCCAGAGGTACAGGACTATGCCTTATGTGGCACCCAATCTTAGACAACTTGGTATTTACTAACTCTACCTATGGTTTTAAGTTTTAAAATATTTTTACAAACCCATTGACCGTTATCATACAACATTACTGTGATCGCAAAGTGACTGAACAAAAATGATATCTATTTATACAACAGATCTCTCAATCCAAGGAGAAAATGTTGGGTTTTAGCAGAACAAACTACTAGACTTTCAGTTTCTCTGTGGTTGTGGGAGTGCAGTTGAGGCAATGGAAATGCTGAGATATTGGAACTGAGAATCTGGCAATAAGCATTGGGGGCTGTGGTTGTGGCTGAGCCTGGCCTACTATCCACCTTGTGGCATTTCTCAAAGCCCCCTTTCACCCATTTGAGGAATATAGCTATCAAACCCATTCTGCTACCAGCAATTTAAGAATAATTATGAATATGTCTTAGGCCTCATTGGTGCTAGACCTGGAAACATCTAGGAGCCTCGTTGTCACTAAATTTACTCTCTGTACAACAGTGTATTATAAGTGTAATTCATTGCTGTGAGATGTTGTTTAGGCAAAAGACACTAATGCTATGCTAGAGAAAAGGAGATAAACAACACTCAAGACTTGCTCTGATGGGTGCGCCCTTGATAGAATTTTTAACTTACCTATTGATCAAAATATTGCCATTCTTGAAGACACGTTGAATAATGCTATATCAAAGAGTGAGAAAGCTGTTAAAACGGGAAAAATGCATGCACACCAGTTTCTACTTTGCCCTAATATAAGACACTTTCAAATGTTTCAAATTGCAACATTCTAAGTTTTACCTAAGAAAATATAAAATTCAATATGAGAAAATAAAAAGGTTTGACGGTAATACCTATCTCCCCTTTTATCTGCAAATTCAACCTTCTTGTTAAAGATGTTTTACCTGAAAAATATGCACTTGTGTTGAGAATGATATATTATTTTGCATTTATGCTGAGAATGATATATATGATGTGGAAATCAAATACATAAGCAAGTCTGGCAGAAAGAGCATGTATTTTATTGTAAATGCCATGTGTGTGTGAAAGAGATAGAGATTGACTATGACTTAGATCTGGGCATTAAGCTCAGAATCTTTGAATGCAGTCCAGCAGAGTGAATTATTCCTGTCAAGCCTTTAACTTCACAGCTGTGTTCTAAGACGTGCATACTCAGACTCAGAAAGGGTGCATTTAGGTATGATCACTTCTCAATGACATCCCTGAAGAGGCAGAATCTTCTCTTCACTAACATCAGCCCCAAATTAGCAAGAGACATGAGCAGCCCAGTTAAACATGTCTTTGTTGAATAATCTCAAGTCTTTATCCTCATAACCCCTTGTCATTCCTCTACCCTGGTCTGTGCTTTATCTCCTTGCCCTTTTGTGCTGTCTGTAATTAATGTCAGCATGTCAAGGCACCCACTTACCTCCGAGGAGCCTTTTGTGACCTTAACACAGTTGAACAGATGAAAACAATGTTTCTCATGTCATTGCTTTTGATGATTTTTGTGATTGCCTCTTTCTGATCTAGTATACATTTAATCATGTAATAGCTAGACTCTCATCTGGTTTGCATATCCTGAATAAGCTGCCGAAATGGGTTTCCTACTCAACTGCATTCCAGAAGTTTTGTAAACTGTTGTAGATTGATTAAAGTGGATACACATTCTCTCCCTATCCATTATGGAGAAATCTTTTGGAATTCACCTTGGCTGAAACCAATAAGCTACAACACTTACTCCTTTCTATTGAAGAAAAATAGAACACAGCAGCGAGACGTGGGAGGTGAAGGTTTTATTCCTGGTTTGGTCACTGATCTCCTGCATGACCTTGAGGAAGTGGATTCACCTCAACTGCTCTCATTTTGTATCTTGGATATTTAGATCCGAAGTGCTTTTCAGTGTAAGGATTACTTCTGTATGCTTATGAAATGTCTCAGCCTGGTTGGTATGTGCAATAGCAACAAAGCTATGAGGCAGAGCCTGTCCGTTGCCTTAAGTTATGCCAGTTTTGAATTCGCTGCACAAGAAGATCAACTGATAACCCTGATAATAAGACCTTCCATTTAAAACAAACAAACAAACAAATATTATTTTTGTAATCAACTTTTATTGAGTTGATATTTTCTTTTTGCAACCGTAGCATTGACATAAATGTTTTGACTGTTGCAAGAAATCTAAGTGAAGAATGGTAAATATTATTTATTTACACATTTACACACAGCAAAAATAATTGGAATGCAGAAAGTTAGAGGTCACAGGAGGCTATATTATTTTGCTCGCTTTCTCCTAATACCTTTAGGTAGGTTATGTATCTCTTTATGGGGAGATAATGTAATTTAAATCCTTTTTGTATATGACCAGAGACAAATCTCTTCATAGTAAAAAGGTCTCAATATACAATAGGCATTGGAGGATATTTTGATAGTAGTGATAGAGTCAGCTCTATATCTCAAACCAGAGATTTTAAGATTTTAATCTCACATGATTGTATAGGCAAAAATTATGAAGGGTCTGTACTCAGTTGCAAGACTGGGGCCTCAGGGAAGTTTTAAACCTCAACAGGTTTAAACAGTTTTGGAGATACTACAGCCTAGCAGCCAAATAGCCAGCAAACATCTGTATTTCCAGCTGAGCATCTAGGGCTAGTTTGTCTGCCTTTCCAGAAACAAGTCCTAATCCTATTTATGATCCTGTGTCTGACAGGCATCTGCATTCCAGACAAAGTACAGAAGAGTTCTCAATTACAGGAAATATGTAGAAAGTTGCAGCAGGTTATTTGCTCATTAGACCTCCCTCTCAGTGACTGTGGGAGTGCATGGTATGTTAGTAAACCCTCCTGCTACCGATCATTTGTCTGTTATAATGTGATCAACCATTCATTCATAATGAAAAGCTAATCCCTGGAGAGAATTCAAAGGCTGGAGTTCAGCTTGCCTTCTGATAAAGACAAAAGGGGCAGACCTAATTATGAATGGATGTAATTTGTGTTTCCACGGGGCTGCTTTTATCTTTTGTAAAAACTTGTTCAAAATTGCAGCCTTTTTATTGTTTAAGAATTTCTTAGTGTCACTGAGCTGCCCCATAGAAGGAGTTTTTCCTCTCACCTGTTTCTTCTTTTTCTGGGGCAAATTGACTTTCAAGGAATCAACCAATGAAACCTACCAAGCTCTATTGTCAGTGCTCACAAAATAATGCCCATTTTAACATGGTGCTACTCAATTATACAACATCTTCACATTTCATCGATGGAAAAACAGAGATATGGAGATGAAACATAACCCCTCTTGCTACTTCTGTATTAGTTTCAGAGCCCCAAGTCCCAGTCTTGTACTCCGATTATTGCTGCTCCTTTTCCCCTGAAAGCATAAGTTCCCAGCAGTGGTGGGCTGAGTGGTGTGCTGACGTGTTTCCAATGTGAAATGGTGCTCCAGTTCTGATTTGCTCCCTAGCGATTATAAAGGGTTAGATTGTTCCTGTATGAAGATCGTATGGGCCTGGACAGGATATGAGAGACATGAGAGAGACTGCTGTCTGTCTTCGGAGGTCTTCTGGAGGGAGGAAAAACCAGAAGCTGTGCTCCTCAATTCTCTCTGTAATGAAAGAAAGGGATGAGACATTCAAGTGATGGGCTGAAGAGCTGATTGGATGTGAGCAGGGTTGAATAATTTGTAATTACTGAAGTAAAGAAAAAAACTTTATAGTATTAACTTTAAAAACTGAATAATTTACATTAAAAGAGACCAAGGCATAATTCTCCTTTCTCTAGTTTCCAGTGAAGAGTGAGCTTAGAGAATTGTGGTCTCCAAGGCATCCTTCCTCAGGCCATCGCTCCACAGAGATTTCTCCTAGCAGCAACAATTCTTACGGCTTGAGCAAGAGCTCAAGTAACTCTTCTCCCTTCAGATGAGATGGTGCAACTGATTTTGTAGATGCATGGTTAACTGATGTGGAACACAGGGTGGCATTGTTTAAAGATTTCCTTTAAACTTAACTGAGCTCCCACTACTGCCCCACCAGGCAGGTCCACAGATACCTATCAGGTAAACAAAAAGGAGCAGTCTACTCAAGCTGGTGCTCCCACTGAAGAAACAATCAAAACCAGGCCAGCACCCTTCATAGAATGTTATTTGTCACTGATGGCTGAAACTGACATGTCCTCCTTGTCCCAATGCATCAGATGTCTTGGATTCCAGGAGTATTCACTGTTGTTTCTTCAAAGTTGACGTCAGCCTCTGCTACAAGTAGATGTGGTTTCATTGTCTTCACTTCTGAGCAACTCACAAAAGGAACACTACCATGATTCAACTATTCCCACAATGTGACTGGTATTATGGTTAACTTACCTGAGTTTTTAATGTGCATGAATGTGTCTGCACTATTAGATAAGAATATACTCTCTTTGGTTGATGCTGCAGTGTAGATAAAAACTGGTGCAAAATATTTCTGATCCTTAGTTGGTGGACAAGTGTAGGAGCAATATTTCTCAAGAACAACCTTTACCAGCAGGATGCAGAGAAGTATTCAGTCACAGACAGGTTAAATTAAAGATCATTACAAGTGATGCTGTGATCCTCCATGACCATACACACTTCTCATCACTACTTAACATGTTTTCATTCCAAACAAATTGACATGTCTCAAAGCAAGGTGAGTGTTGTTATTTTCATGGAGAAGAGAACAAATCCTACAGTATCATTCTACAATTCCATATCATGTGCTTAGAATGACAGAGAAGTTATTGCACCTTTCACTAAGGAGAAAAACAGTATAAATTTACCTGAACTCAGGGTAACACACATGGATGAATGTGGTACAAAGGAGGAAAACAGTTATTTTTTCCAGGCTTTACTATGAGGCTATTGAAACCTTTGATGGAGGAAGAATCTCACCTACCAATTGTCTGAGTTGGTTAATGCTACAAAAAAGACCCATTGACCCATTTTATATGCAAAAGAATGAGAGAAGCACAGCAGAAATGAGCTGTGTGTGAAAGCAAAAATAGCAAGAGTGTCCTTCTCTTTCCTCCCCCCTCCTCCCAAATCCCATGGTTCTGAGAGACTCCGGGCATCTTGACAAAATTTAACTCAAACAATATTTTCTGAACTGGGCAATGTGTCCTTAAGTAAACCTAAAACCACTGCAGAGTTAGGCAAGAGAGGAAATCACAAATCCTGACATCCCCACACATGCAAACACACAGAGATAAATTAGCAAGAAACATAACCATCTTGCACTGTGTCTTGAAAGGGCTTGCTACAGCAGGGCTTTTGCATATGGATAAGAGAATTTTACAGCGTCATAGGCCATAGAAGAAATTATTGCTCTACTGGTTAATTCAGGAGTCTTTAATCCTAGAAAATATCCTTTTGCTCATGCATTTCACTTTTAAATAAAAGTTTCCAGTTTACTTGGATTTTGTTCTGGAACAATGAATGCTTGAGTAAATTGAGTGAAAGATGAAATTCCATGATTGCTGCAGTATTCAGCAAATTCAAGTGACATTCACAAAGATAGAATTTCAGAGACTCGAGGAAAACGGGCTGAAAAGGAGATCAAATGTGGGAGAAAGACAGGAGTTCAAATGCACCATCTTTCTGGGGATATAGAAAATTGCTATAGTATGTTTATCAATTGGGGTGTTTACTCAGAGCACAGAATATAAAAAAAAATCAGTAAGTCCCTTCTTGAGGAAATGTTTTACACCTATATCCCTCAGGATGGCACCCAAACCACCCTAATACTCTGGGCTACAATCAGGCAAAAAGACTCTGCTCTCTGTTAACAACATTCTGTTTTGCATAAATAAGTCTTCCACCTAATATTTATTTATACAGAATTCGGAAGAGAAGCAATACTCTCCCTCCACTGCCTGCTTTCTCCTCCACTGCTTTGTAGTTTGATGTATGTGAACCTTCCAGTGACCTGATTTGGAGCAGGAAGAGAAGTACCGAATGCTTGGTTTTCACATCCTGATTGCACTGTATGAATTATTATATGAACATAGAAGCAGGTGTATGTCTTCCATGAAGGTTGTGTGGCTCTAGTGTATCCCTGTCTTCTCTTCTGGTAAATACTTCATGTGAAATGTTTCTTATTGGGTCAAATGGAATGAATTACATTCTTCATGTGCTTCAGGTACTTCTTCATGGACTTCATGCATTTTCACAGAGGAGAAAGAACAACGTTAATTTCAAGTCTGTGCATTGGAAGCATCTAATATCAGAATAATTCACTAAGGTTACCAAATGAAGAACAATCATATGTTCTCAAGAGATTTCCAGGGCCTGTTCTGCAGGTGTTATACCTATTAAAAAAAAAAATCAAGGAGGGGGATTCTGAAGGCTGTGGTTCTACAGAAGGATCTATCAGTAAGCTGGTAGCTTCAGACAAGTCACTTCACTTAGCATTACCGACTGAACATAAGACTATGTGCTACAGATCAGAAAAAAAACACCTCTCTGAACCTGTAGCCAATACTGAGGTCAGTTGAAGTTTTGTGAGAGAAATGAGACACACAGACATTTTCTCTGCTTCTGGACATCATGAGCTAGAAGAGATATCTAAGCCACTGTGCCAAATATCTGTAAAATAAGTGCAGCCTCTGTATTTGTAATAATCTGTTTTTGCCTCAACAAAATACTGTATCAATGATTTCTCCAACTTAACATAGTGGCGTGTGAAAAAAGTTCTGTTTACCTTCTAAGGACCTTGAGATTTTACCATTTAATATAACAGGCTTTTATGTTTGTAGAATGCCTTGTACCTTGGATGCTGATTTGCGTTCTGAAGCCTAAGAATAAATGTTCATTACTTTACTGCATACGCAATGAAAGTACAAGCTCTTGTTTTGTATTACTCAAAAGAGGAGAAAAATTTTTATTCAAAGGTATTTGAACTACACCCAAATTGTCATAACAGTGAAATGAAGATAATTTCAAGCACTTCTGTGCAAGTGATTATTTTTTCAGAAGTCCACTTCAGGAGTAACATTCTTTATTAAAATCACAAAATATGGTTTCTTTACACAGACTGAAGTGCATTACATCTTGCAAGATCAAGAAGTGAAAACAGAGGTATGGTCAGAGGAACAACCAGGAGCATGGTGTATTCAGAGGGGAGTCCTCTGTCTACATGGATGCCCTGTCTGCTGACAGCCTGTATGGATGTGTCTGTGATGAACTAAGACAACTTAATCATGAGAACCAAGAGCACAGGAAGCCATATGGAATTTCATGTGTTTCAGAGATAATTCTGTGCTTTTAGTTTTGCTAACTATTGACAGATAATCAGATTTTGGTAAACTAGAGGTGCTCTTCACAATATTGTAGAGATACACATTAAAACTACTCATGGAGCACAACTGCTTCTTAAATCTGCTTCTCATTCTTGTGATCGGTTCAGGCAGTTCACTCTGCCCTTAAACAGACGTAAGATTAAATTACTTCTTATTTTTGGAACCAAACATAGCAATATTTGAAGATAACTAGATATAGATCATGGAAAAAAAACATTGTATACAACTTAAATTGTTTAAAAAATTCTCTAAATAGGGCTATTTTCCATGTCCAAATATGGACGGTTTAATTAAGTAGAAAAACCAAAAGCCCCACAAAGCACTTCTCTTTTCATCTCTGAACCTTGATGATCAGAACAGAGGAGTGGCAATACTTGGCACTCTTCTTGGCTTGAGGCTTGATCCAAACCTTACTAAGTCACAGGGAGTCTTTCCACTGACTTCTCTATCTAGAATTGGTCCCACGATCCAAAATATGCATACTCAGTGGTTTATTTTCGGGCCTATAGATTTTCTTTGAATTTCTCAGGGCAGAATATATAGAATATTAAGCAAGTCATTTACTGAAAGCCTTGATAGAATTTCTTCTCCTTGAGAGTGGAGAAAATATAGGTTCTTTTGAGCACTGTTATTTTTGGAACAGTTTTGGCAGTTCTATGCACAGTGAGAAAGAGTGGAACACTATTTCTCTGTGCTGAATAAATAAATCTGACCACAACGATGTTACAGAAGAGTAATTCCCTTTAAACTATAATATTCACCAAAGTAGTGTCATGGTTTGAAAGCAGAAATATCCAAAAATAATAGTTATATATGATTATCATCATGATTGTTTTATAAGTCCTTGAAGTGAGCAGTGGGTAGGAATTAAAGTAGTGAAAGTCAAAATATGCAGCTTGGGAACCCATCTTCTGCTCTGACAAATGTGCACATGTTGAGAAGACAGAAACATGTGGTCTTCTGTGGTGTGGTAAGAGTTTACTCTTTCTGTAGGAACAGTCCTTACATCCTGAGCTAGCTCTCTGCTTTTGTTGAGGCAACAGAGATAGATACCACTGTTGCTAGGCCATGAAATGCTAGGCATACCTAAACTGAAGTAAATCAAAATAAAATATTCCAGGTGAATTTATTCCCTCTTTGTAATAAATAACACAGTAACCATATATTTCTTTCTCTAAAAAGAGCATAAATTATTTTGTTTAATTTTTGAAAATTTTTCTCACCATAAAAATGTGCACTGCTAGAACAAAGGAGAAAAAAGAAAACAGAATCAAATATTATCTTAAAAAGGAGAAGTAATTTCCCAATCCTCCATTACAGAGAAAATTACAATATATATTATAAAAAGGACTACTTTGCTGATCTGCTATTTTTACTTTTTCTACTTGTTATAGAAATGTAGAATACCTCAAAATTAAAAAAAAAATCTTTTTAATGCATCAAATTACAAAGTGCTCTTGCAGCAGTTCCATTTCAAGCAAAAAATGAGGGCTCCAGTCCTGCCAAATCTCCAGACATCATTTTAACCAAGCAAATTGTGTTATCATGTACTGTTTTTGCGCTCTGCTAAGTTAAGCACATGTGTAAGTCTTTGAGTAGGTGGGTCCTGAGGCTCTTTTTTCAGATAACTCATCCTTTTTTTCTTCTCATGCTCTTGAAATTGTACTACAGCATGCAATTAAATAGGACACATGATGCTGATCCATTTAGGATTTATTCCATTGTGTCTTTTAGTCATGATGGTGTCTTACACCATTTAGGCAAGCAAATAAAAATAAACTTTTTTAAAAAAATAGTTTGAGTGACTCTGAAACGGGGACTTTTTGTCACCTTTCAAAAGATACTAACACCTGGCAGCAGGAAGGCTAGTGCTCAACCAGCAAACACTATCCAGACTTCACCTGGATGTGAATTTTCCTAATGACTAGTGTTGCTGGTAGCTTGTAAACAAGAATAGAAACAGCCATGAACTAGCTATATGCCAGTTATTAATTTCCTCTCACAACACAGTGTTTCCCCTGCGACTTTCCCTTTCTATCAAATCATTGCCCTGAAAGAAATGGATTTAAAATGAGACTTTGTGAACCTCATGTGAAATTTGTGAACTTTGAAGCAGGTTCTTGAAAAACACTTTCTTGTAGAATGCTAATGAATCTTTTTTTTTGTCCCTCAGGCTCTTCTCTCCTCCTGTCAAGCTTCAAATACAGAAAAGAAGTAGATAAACTCCCTGTTGAACGGTCTCTATTTTCCTACTCAGTGCTTTCTTCCAGGAATGCTGACAGAAGAAAAAACATGCAGTGCTAGACTTATGTTCTGATTTTGTATATGTATTTGTGGGGATTTGGGACCAGCCCTTCCGACTCACAAGCAGAATTTTGCATTTGGTTTTTAAATCCTGGTCTGTAAGAACTTAATCTTTGACCTCCTGCCATACAACAGGCAGCCAGAAGTTTCTTTTCCAAAGAGCTTTCAATTACTAAGTTTTTTGGAACAAGTGGCTAAATCAGAGTGGATGTTGCCTTATCTAACTGATTGCGTTTGGAATGACTTCATGCTTCATGGTGCTTTACAGATGCTTTTTTAGAGAGTTTAAGTAAAACACAGCTACCAGAGAATAAGCTGCTTCTGAAGGCATTTGGCTCTTGCAGATGATTTATTTGCCAAAGAAAACTCTGTGTTCCAATTCTGTGAGAACCACTGGAAAAAATTCTCCAACTCTGCTTCTGCCTGCTCTACTTTCTGAAGCAAGTACCTGTTGTCTTTACTAGACAGGAAATCACCTCTATAGTCTCTT
Source organism: Crypturellus undulatus (assembly GCA_013389825.1). Lineage (NCBI taxonomy): Eukaryota > Metazoa > Chordata > Aves > Tinamiformes > Tinamidae > Crypturellus > Crypturellus undulatus. The sequence continues at coordinate 81,246 of VWPW01001173.1, read as the reverse complement.
TCTTTCTCCATAAGGGCTTCTTTTGCAAAAATAATCAATCTTCTCTGCTAATAACTTTATCCCCCTCCTCGTCATGTTGCATTTCAGCCAGGAGTCTTCACAAAAACTTTCACCTTTGGAAAATGATGATAGGGAGTAGGCAATCTAAAATAAGCAGAGGCTTTGCCTGCTAAATAGTGCTTCCAGTTTTGCGGAACACTGCTTGACCCTTCCTTGACTTTAAAAAGTTAGTCTGTAATAGATTGATTTTTAAGCTCCAATACAGCAAAGTTTACTTAGCCAACTTCTTACATCTACATGTATTCACAGAAGCACAAATCCAAGCTTTAAACAACTAAACTAAACTTTACAGCCAGCTATAAAGTGTATCAAAACATAACTTCCCTGTGGAAGAATCTTTTTCCATCTTCATGTCTAGGAACACACACACATTATGAATTGCTTCATGTTAAAGCAATGAAAGAATTTTTTTTCCCTCTCCAGCTAATAAATCTTTCGTACCTAATTTTTTTTAGGAGTATATCTCTGGAAAGGGCCGTCTGGCTCAGAAAGCAAAAAGTTGAGAAAATTGAAGCTCCTTAGTCCTGTTTATTTGCTACTTCACCCAAAGACCTTTAAAATTACTATTGAAACATTTCCTGTCTGATTTTCTTATCCCTGTATGGTAATTTTTTCCATGCTATATTATTGTCTTAAGAGGAACCCTTGTTTTAAAGGCAGGGTATAAACAAGCCCCTTTGAGTGTTTAATATCTATTGTTAAGAAGTCACGATATGATAAATCTAATCCTGTTAATTGAACTTTAAGTCTTTCTCCATTTGTAGTATTTCTATTGCATAATATTAAAGGCAAAATTCAGGTTTCACCTGCCATGTGCTCAGTGTCCTTCAGCCCACCACTGATAGTTTAAACAGTTGTTCCTGGGTGTGGCATTTAACCCCAGGGGCCGATTCTAATCTAACTACAGTGCACTTAGGAATAGCAACTGTGAAGTCAAAATGAAATGAGTATAAGAAAAAGCAGACTCAGGCCCAGATATTTATCAAGAATTCAATTTTAGGTTACATCTGGCAGTATTTCATGACATGTTAATAACATGTAATCAATCATGCTAATGGCACACTGTAAAAAAGCTATAACCCACCCAGTTACACAAAATGGAAACTATTGGCATTTGCATGGCACAGGAGACAGGAGTCTTCATTAAGATGACCAAAAATAATTCAAGCTCATTGTATAAAGAAGAATAAGCATCACACTGTTTCAGGGCATTTCGATTAGGAGGAAAAAATGACCATGGTTACTTGAAGCATATTGTAGCAAATGAAACTTGCAAAGCAATTCCTCTGGTGGTAAGAAGGTTGAGAAGGTCATAGCTTCTTATAGCTATGGAGGCAAAGATGAGTGGTTTATGGGTTCTGTGAAAGTCAAGGTTACTGCACTTACAGAGTTTTATTTGGTGGTATAAGTTTAAGAAAGTTTTACAAAATAAATTTCTCCAGTAGATTTTAGGGTTGATTTCATATTGTATGAACCTGAACAGAGAATGGAGTAAAATCAGTGATGAGGAAGAAAATGACAGCAATGGGGAAACTGTTAAGATCGGTTCCCAGTTTCCAGTTTCACAGGGAAAAATATTCAAAAAAGGAGGCTATAGTTCTATCAATATTTAAGTACTTGTATGTATAAAGTATATATAAAAAGTACATAAAATCCATCAGCAACCTAATGGCTACACCTTTGTGTCTGTGCAGACAGGCCTCTTCACAGCAAGCCTGAGTGTAAATTTTCTGTCTATTTACATCATATAGCTCCAAAAATGGCCTGCTGACTACCCAAAGTCACAATGCCACCTAGTATTCCTTAAAGGAAACCTCAGATATCCTTGCAGTTGATATTATGGTGTATCATGATGTCTTCTGTTTAGGGTGTCTTCACAGCTCGTAATGGGCTGGGCACAATGCATAGGTTCCAGGTTTCCCAGGTACCTGGTACACTTAAAGTAAGCTTCAGCTTTGTTGACTTCTGTGTTTGAGGGTCTTCTTTCCACTTAGGTCATTGTAAGAGCGAGTGTTAAGAATTCAAATGCTTTCATCTGTGACAATCAATGAATGCTGCAGGTTGGAAGAATGTTGCAATTTCTTTTATAAAGACCAGAAAATTAAAGTAGAGAATAGGTATACATGAAATCCCTTTACCAAGAGGAAGTCTATAAAAAGAGACCTGTGCCCTATCAGTGAAGTGTTTCTGGTCTCCCTTCAAAAATATTGAAAACCCTAAGGACTGCATTTCTGTGATCTATTTTCAGGGGAGATATAACTCAGTAGTAGATGTCTCTTTCACTTGCTTTGACCAGTCCAAAGAAGTCTTGCATTGTTTTTATTAGATTACAACAATCTGTGGGAGTTTTTTAGACACTTCTTAATTATGTTTTCTTTCTTTTTCTCCTTTTCTTTTCTGAGCATTAGAATGTATTTTAACATCTTTTTAATCAAAGTATCTCATCAGAGGGAGAAGATATTGTGGTCATACCACAGCTATTATATAGCTATAATAAGAAATATGCTAGAGCATCATCTTTCTGGGTAACTTCCTGTATTTTAGTAGATATGGTAGTATAGACATTTATACACATGCCTAGTTATTTGTACAAGAATACACACGTGGAAGTGAGTCGAAATACTCATATGTTTAGAGTTAAGGACATGCTTAAATATTACTGGGATTGAGGCCTGCTTTCTCCCAGTGGAGAGTTATGCTCCTACACAGGCTTTTCCCCCATTGCACTTGTATAAATCTGGCCCTTTAAGTTTTATCAAGCCAAACTGCTCCAGTCTTACTGTAGCCATTTTTGCACGCTGTTGACTTCTTGGTGCCTATTCTGTTTCCTAACTGGTACCAGTTATACTTTTCCACAGCTCTCTCCTCCTTATCCCTGAATCTCAAACATGTGATTAAAGAAGGTTCATCCAGCGGTAAGTCTGACTTTTTTGTGTGTTTGGTATTGTGCTTGATAGTGGTGAAAATACTGTAACACGTCATTTGCTAGTATTAAAAGAATGTCCATACCCTTGAAAAATTGTCTTTATTCTTTAGCCAGTAGTGAAGAGCAGGCTATGTTCCAGTATGCAGCACTTTGCTAGATTACATTGATTAAACAGTCTTCCTTAGCCCCTTTCCCTTGCAATTTTAAGTAATATCTTTGTTTCTCTCTACAAAGCAGCTCAGCGTTACACTGTCATTGGTAAATACTGTTAAAACAGGTGCAAAACGGGTATCCTGTTCAATGAATAAGTGAATTTCACTCATTTCTTGCTGCTTTGCAGTATTCTTAAATTTAAAATAAAAATCAGAGGTAGCAGTTAACGGTGATAAGAGACAGGCTAGCTAAAAGATATGCTACGTCTCCAACAGATGCCCATGGGAGCAGCGTTGATGCGCTAAATAAGATCGATAGATGCTTCTAGCTTTTATATATATGGTATTGTGTGAAATTAAAATCTGGATGCCACAGAATGCATTTGAACTCATTCTTGAAGAGCAGTAGAGAATAAGAATGGAATAATAATGATACTGGCATAATAAATAAAGAATAGTGTTTGAAAGGTAAACAAGTAAATATGGAAGCCTGAGTTATGTCATAAATTATAACTTTTAATAAACTTTTAATGAATTGAAGGGCGTGTATATATGATAAGGAGAGAATGGTCTGTTCTGTCTTCTCATACGAATGCTCTTAACCTGCAGGAAATTCGTAAGTAAATTCGGCAAGCTACCCTTCTCTTCTTGCATACCAGCACTTTCTCCCCAGATATTATCTGAGTAGCAGCTAATAGTTGGTAAAGCAATCAGGAGTCATTACTTCTCAATCTCAAGCAGAGGTGTCTCTAATACATGAATAATTAACTTCTTGCAACAGCTATCACAGCACGATGTCTGTATTGCATCAATGTGCTCATGATCCAAAGTACATATGTGAATTCTGTTTAATTTGTCTGAATCATAGTATATTTCATTCCTATGTTCTATATTTGATGGGCCACCTAAATCACAGCAATCTTAAACAATAGGGTCAAATCTTCTCATAACAGAGGAATTGGTCAAGTAAAGGTGAGAACTGAGCTGGAATGTTAATTCATGTATGTTCAGCTGTCCTGCTGATTTTTTAATTACTTCAGTCACCATCAGCAAGGTGAGCTGCTTTCTTATCATCATACTTTTGTTGCAGGTGCTGTAGGAAACTTTTTCCATGGCTTTGTAGTCTAAATTTTGTCTTTATGGGCAACAGAGAGCTTTTTTCTGGTACAGAGGAGATGTCTATTTCCAAGTCCATGCAAATATGTTTTGATGTGCTGCCTTCCTACTCTTTGGCTTTTGTTATGGGAACAACATCAATATAGTAGGAAATCCTTTTATAACGTCTAATATTTCACTGTAGCTTTGAAGATTGCTGTGCTTGTCTGCAGAACCAAGCCATGTTGCCATCTCAGTGGAATGCAACTGTGCTTTTTTCTGCATGAAGCAGTCCTGGCCTATGGCGTTTCAGAGCCTATTTTTGATAAAGCAGACGGTGTCTTTCCTTTCAGTCACCTTTCATTCACCACTGAAGGAAACTTTGTTCTGCCTTGTGGTACAGCTGTTATTTTACAGCTCTGTGTTCCCAGATTAAGGAGTCAGTTATATTTTTAACTTGCAAAATGTCTTTGCCATTAGCTCTTCTCCATTTGATCTGTGTGGGTGGCTTCAGCTTCTTGGCCTCCACTATTCCTTAATGTTAGTCAATCTGCTTGCTAGTTTGTCTAGTCTCTTGCCCAGCCCAGTAATGGTTGACTGGATTGTATCCAATGCATCCTCTATTGGTAACTGCTCATTTTTATTTGAAGAGAGTGATTTTGTTCCTCCTGTCAAGTGTTTGAAGAGGTCCCCCTTTCTGTTTCTTTCTCACACCACTTGAAGCTGTTTCCCCTAGGATTTCCATCTTCTCTGTACACTATCTCACGATTGCTTTCATTTCTTGTCAGTATTAACAGGTTTAACTTTGATTTTAGAGCTTACATGCTGAAAACACCAGGGATCTCCTCTTCATGGAATGCATTCAGCCAAAATACTGGCTTCTCCCTACTTGCCACTTTCCTTGACCTGTCCAGGAATTTTGGAGGTGTTTTGAAAGTGTAGAGTACAGCAGATCTTTAAAAAAATATCATAGCCAGCACATGGACCACCTCTAGCATCAAAGGTGGGATTTTTATAATACTATGTAAGTTCATAAATATACTGATAATATATATATTATTTAAGAAAAGTATGGATCACATTCACATTTTCTGAGCACTTTCTATCAGTGTAAGCCAAGTTGTAAAGCAAGCAAAGTTGTTTCATCAGGTTGTGATCCTGATGAAAAATGAATATATTCTCTCTCTCTTTTTTTTCCTCTCTATTTAATTGTCTGTAATATAAATGCATCACTCCATAAAACAGGAATGCCTAGCTTGCAACATACAAGCTGTTTGCACCTTTCCAAACATCGCATCTTACAATATTTTTCACCACCTTTCCTTAGAGTTCCTTGCATGTACATGATAAACTAATTAATTAATCTAGAGGACCACAGCATATTCTCTGCCTTTTTGCACAGGTCTTTGGTACTTCTACTGTGTGTGTCCTTTGGCAAAATGGAGGCAGTCCTCTTGTGTGATGTTTTGGCTATATTAGAGAAATCAATGGATTTCTCAGGAAATGTGTCTGGCTGAATATGGGGTGGAGTTTTATATTTCGTTCTTGCAACATATGTAAGTCCAGTAACCTAAGTGGATATATTGTTAGCTTTTGATCATGGTCATGTTCCACGTAACGAGAACACTGCTATTTTAGGTCACAACATGGATGCATGCCAACTTGCATAATAGGAAGGACTTTAATATCCATCCTGTTAAAACCTCCACATGAGACTGAGTGTCACATTCTACATACAAGGTTGGGCATTTTGGCTATAAATTAGAAGATGAAAAAAAAAAAAAAAGAAGTGAATGTGGCTTCAGTTGATATCTTGATGCTGATATAATAAAACCTTTTAGCTTCAAGGTGTTTGGGTCTCACTTAGTAACATTGCTGGAAAAAAGTGTTCTTTTCACTGATAACCTTGAAAGATTTTTTTTCTCTGTAATTTTTTTTCACTTTTATTAGTTTTTTTGGGAGACAATAAAAATAACAGTAATCTATTTTACCTTAATAACTCTGTATAGTTTAACTCTCATAAAGAAAATAAGTAGATTGTTGTGTCTAATATGGTAATTTGTTCATTTGCTAGATATTGTGTAATATTGTAGTCTTCAAGTGTATCGGTTTTAAGAGTTTCCCAGCTTCTCCAAGACAGACAGAACACGGATTAAGAACCAGGCATTACAAATCAAGCATTAGCCAAGGAAGGGACAGAAATGTGAAAGCAATGACATCTTAACATCAGTTTGTCAGCTTCAGTGGCAGCTAGTATTTATTTTCTTTTAGCGTCTCTGGATCTCTGTAGTGATATTCCCCCATCCTCACAGTAAGAGTGTCATTATGCATTTGAAGTCAAAATGTAGACAAGAGCCCCACAGGAAGAAATATCCTAAGTGTTTTCACTACGATCACACAAAGTTTAAGCATCTGGAGCAATGGCAAAATCACAAAGCTGGTTATAGTGGATAAAACCTCACCCAATTCTCTCAGTATCAGGTCTCCTCTGTTAACAAGGATTATGACAAGAATCTCTCTGGATTCTCTTGTCATAGTCCTTATCAAATACTGTGTTTAAAATTCAAGAAGTGTCCTTGCTTATTTTCTCTATTTTGCACCATTATAGTTGTGTCTATGCTGTGCATTCTGCCCAGCAGATACCTGAAAGGTCAATGTACGACTCTTAGAAGCCATCAAGAATTGTGGCAGAGCAGGAACCAGGCACAGAAAAAACTCTTCATAGATCATCTGTGTGGTAGAGATGCCAGCAAAGCATACCCAGTTTTAATGCAGATGACAGCATGCCATTGCATGTTTCTAGGATACATTTGCCAAGCCTCCCCTGCTTGCAGCAGTAGAATTTAAGGTTCCCTACAGTTGCTTTAGATCGCTGTCTCCCAAGTATATGAAACTGGGATGGTGGTGATGGTGGTGGGAATCATGTTGCACAGGTGGTATCTTTCCTTGTCAGGCTGCTCTGGGCCTGACTGTTTTATCTAGAAGGACTATCTAGAAGAACTAGAGATTTAGAGATCCTTCTCACTTTTGTGGAAGCTTACCATGAAAGCAAAAAGATGCCTGTTTCCTGATCCCTCAGCACCTAGTCAGGCATGTTGAGGCAAAGTTCCAATGAATGAACTAGGGTAGACTGTGTGTCTCTCTGCCACCCAAGAAATAGGGGTAATTACTTCTGAAAGAAGAGGAAATACAGTTTTTGTACTCTGAGTGTAAGGCAATACTGGGTCCAGCTACCACCAGAAGTGACAAAGCAAGAAAACAGGACCTGTTTTTTCATTTTGCCCCTTCACTTCTGAGTATATGATACAAGTATTATGTACAGGTATCAATTTATGCATCCTATTTTGTGTAGAGCAGACAAAATAGGATGAAAGGACAAAAACTGCTCATCCTTGGTTGGGGTGACCATAATCCTCGGTCACTTGCTCTAAAGACAGAAATGTGACTTCTATGCCAAAAGTCCTTTAGCCCAGATTCTAGTAAAGGGGTCTCTATGATAGAGGAATCCTTCAGCTTTCCACGTGTCTGTTTTAAATCTTCCATAAATTACTGGAGCCATCCTACAGGAACTCAGAAGGGCTTAGAACCTTGTTTTAGCAACTAGATTGAATCTTGGAGAAGCAATATTAGGGATAAAGGAGACACGTCTGGAAAAAATAACAGGGTGGCTTTTTAGGGATGTGGGCACCTAAATCACTGGGGTAGTCTCAATAATTTTATACCAGGATTAAATCTGTTTCTGAATTTATCCACTGAATGACTTCTTCTACTTGGTTCAGCACATTTCCAGTTATATTTGCATCTTATTCATATTTCTTTCCGCAGCTCCCAGCCCGGGTAACTGCATTCATATCCAGGTCCTTTTGAATTACCTTTTCAAGTCAGAATTTGTGAAGAACTGCCAAATGCTTTACTGCACTCTAGATATTACTTTATTTGCTAATTTTATCTTTTGCTTAAAAAAAATATATTTTTTTTTCTTCATTCTAGAAATCCATGGCATTTTTTCATGGATTCCATGACCATAGTTCAATTATGCACAAGATCCAGGGCCCGCTGGAAATTTCTGGAGCTTTCTACCAACTTTCATGGATCTGGGATCAGTTCTTAAATGTTTACAGATTATTTGTTCTGCTTGTTTTTCTTTTCCCTAGGAATTTTAGGAATTTTAAGCAATACCTGTGAGACCGCAACTACTAGGATTTTTCATATTCTTTTTCCTTTTATTATGTTTTCTGTGAATCATTTTTATTTTCAGTAAGGAACCTTACTTACCCTGTTCCAGAAAAAAAATTGAGCATGTGATTAGCTTTAACATATCTTCAGCACGGCTCTTCTTGTATTTAAAACTGATCATGTGCCTAAGTGCTATTTTGGATCAAGACTTAGCCATGCAAGTTGGTTGAACTAAATACACTTAAATGAAGCTTGAACTATGGAAATGGCTCTCATTAAATCTTGACAGCATATATTTTGAAGAATGAATCTATAAACCACTTCCACAGCCAGATGGACATAGCAGGATTACAGGTTTAAGTAAGGAATTTGTTAGGAGTGGTTACTCTGGTCACAAGCAGAGATCCACTAAATATTTTAAGCATGAAATCTCACTGATAGCAGAACTTCATCTCAAACTATTATTTTACTTTCGCTATAAGAGAGTGGGATTTACAAGGCAATAATCAGGGATAGATGAACCTTATGAAAAGAATATATATGAAGTCATATCTCTTTCCCTTTTCTGAAAAAAAAAGAAAAAGAAAAACTAGGGAACCTTAGGACAAAGTTTCCATAAGAACACCCTATTATAAGGTTATCAGGTTTCCTGTTGTATGACTGTGTTAGGAGTAGGTTTTTTTTTACCTTTATACCTGCCTTGGAAAAGCACTGTATACTGAGGCTGAGTTCAGGAATCCAAGACAGATAAAACTTATTGATCTGGGGTATATGTGCGCCTGAGTCAGATCCTGAGATGGTCTTCATGTATCTGAGGAACCTAATTTTCAAGAAAGCAGTGAAATAAATATTATGCTGTTCATTCTATTTCTCCTAATTTTAAGCTCTCCAGTTCAACTGCCTCTGCTAGACTTGAGACATAGACATTTTTGATATCACAAATTAGACAGTGTAACAGCAGTGACTAACCTCTTATGTTTTGCAGAATGGAAGCATTTTCTCAGGGCACAAATTTAGGATTGCTCTCTGACCTCTGATTTGTCTCGCATGTTGGGATTAGGATATATGCTCTGTCAACAGTGTAGAAATGAGCAAATTTCTATCTTCTGAACTTAATGAGAATAACTTTTAATAGATCTGAGTATTAACAAAGATATTCAGAAAGTATGTTGCGTCTGAGCAGTGGGCTGTGTCACATGTAAGGGTGACTCAAGGTATTTGATAATAACTTGACAAAACTGCCATTTGATGTTTTAAAACATATTTAATCTATGATTTACTGTCACATCTTTGTTTCAGCTATCTATCATCTATCACTTATTTAAAGCTATATACTGCCTCCTTTTACACACAGATTACACATTATTAAAATTGACAAGCAGTAAGTTGAGGTGCTTACTATACAAAATACCATATCTAAAATAAAACCAGCATTTATATTAAAATATCTTTCTCAGACACTTGAGAACATAAATAGTAATTAAAAGTAGTTATTTACAATAGCAAGAACTATTTTACTACACACTTCTATTTATAGTTTCTTTTATTTTTTAAATTGTTGTTAAATATGTCAGTTCTGGTCACATCCAACTGTACAAAATTTGTTTTAAAATTTATCTCCTTGGATCTATACTTAAAATCAATCAATTTTTTGATAAAAATATTAAAATCTTGACTTGTTTTGTGTGGTGGGCAATAATCTCAATTTAGATATGCCTTTATGTATTCAGTTTGGATTTAATACTCTCTCAGTCCAATTAGCCCTCATTTACATATTTGTAGCCCAAAGCACAAGGGCTACATAAAGTAAACCAAGAGCAAGATTTCATAATCTTTGTTCAGCAAACATAATTAATTCCTAATCAACACAATGGGATTGATCTCCATTAAAAGAGGTTAATTTTCATTAGTTCAGACCGTCCTTTGGTGTTTCTTAAAGTCTTAAAATAGCAGGAAGGGGGCTTTCATGTGAGATTATAGCTGAACAATCCTCCTCTAAGTAACTTTGTGCCATAACTTTCTACCACACAGCTTCTTTTTCCTCTCCTTTCAGCAAATACCTTCTTTTCTCCCACCTGTCCTGGAAATACTTAGGAAAAAATAACATCTTGTCTTCTTCACAAGCAGCCTGCCCTGGACACATTAATATTTCCATCAAAGCATCTTAATGCAACTTGCAAATAATAGAGTTGGTTTATCAAGTATCCCCTCTCTTTCCTGTGACACAGGTAAATAGTAACAATATCCTCTGTTTTATAGAAAGAGCAACTGACAGGCTGTGATTACAGGGCCCTTTCACAGAAGGGTGCAAGGGTCTGCAGTGTGTTGCCATTTTTTCTCTCCTTGTATTAAAAGAGATGGATGACTATCACTTTTGAAATCAGGCTAAGTTCAGACTATCATAATCTGGGAGAATGCACTGGAGTAAAAGGTTTATTTAGCGTCAGATAAGAAGTCCATAACAGAACTGGGAACATACTCTGCATACTCCTCTGCTCCTCAGCCCCTGGACCCATCTCTCTTGCAGCTCAAATGCCCTAATCTTCTTTATACTCTGTTGCTACCACTTTGGGGCAGTCAGGAGCTGTGAACTGAGAAGCACTCATGATCTCTCAGTTGAAAGTATATCTTGCTCTGCATCCTAGTCCTCCAGTATGCGGAAAGTAACCCTGGATTATGACTGTAGCTCTCAGCTCAAGATGAAAACAAAATAGGAGATGTGGGAAAAGGTAGGTAAAGATCATGTAGTTCTCACTCTGTTTCACTATCTTTTTATGGAATGACTGCTATACACAATGCCAACCCTTAGGTGTAATTTAGAGAAAACTCCTTTACGATCTCACCTAATTGAGTAGCTGATGGCTCCAAAATGACCCTGTGATAAAAGTGTCTAGAAACATGAGGTCATGACATCAATGGTAAACCCTGTAATGGCTTTCAGGTGCTGCTGCCTTCAAAGCTCAGCAGTATAACAAAGGAGAATTCTACATTTGGGGACTTTCATTGCATAAGATAATGATTCATATAAAGAAAATTGTCCTGCTCATGAATTTAATTTTCAGAAGTTAGTTAAATAATATATTGGGAAATGTCAACGCTGAACTCTGCGATAACTTACACGAAACAACTGTGTGGACCTACAGCAGTACTGAATAGCAGACACTCACAGGGAAGATTTCATTATCCTTATGTTACTTAACTTTTTTGCAGCACATCTGTGTTTGCTTCATCATTCTGCCATCTGCTGTAACAAAATGCAGGCAAAGCATTGTGGAAAATAAGCCCTCCATACTTTAAAAATGCTCTAAAATGGAGCACAACTCTTTACTTCTTACAAACTGTAGTACTTATTATCCTCTACTCTTTCTCCTCCCAACCCCCCAACATGCATGATGAATTACATACGCGCACCAAGTGTGGAGAACACAGAATCCCATTGATTCTTCCACAATGTTTCTATTAAGAAAATTGAATGGTTATGTCTTTTACTTCACTGTGCAAATTCATTTGCAGAAAGGTCAAAAATAGCACGTCATTATCATTAAATTTTAATTTTGGAACTCCTAATTAGACTTGCTTCTGCAGTGTGTCTGCAGTGTGTCTGCAGACACACAACGTATAACTGAGTAAAAGACTTTGATTGCTAAAGCATTGAAATAAGTGAGTATGAGCAGAGTGGTTTTGAGCACACACTCTGCAAAGTCAAGGCAAAGTTTCTTCCTGGTGCAGCAGCACAAATCTCTTGGTAGCAGTAAACTTGCTACACAGACTTCATTCCTGAACACATGTTCAAAGGTGATAAAATAAATGCAGATGGTTTCCCAAAACCTCAGTGGAGCGTTTTTTACTGTTACCAAATGGACTGTAAAAAAAAATGGAAAAAAAAAGAGAAAATATAGTCTGACACAAACCGGCAATTTCAGAATAGCATCTAGTTTCTTGCATGAAAAGCTAAATAAAATGAGTGTTTATAATGATCTACTGGCAAAACATTATTGACAGAACATCTGAGCTACCTAACAGGAATGAGTTTTAAAATACTCAGATTAAACTAGTATTGTGAGCTGAATATTTTGCTTAATTATACTTAACACCCATACAAAGAGGTTAGACGCGGAACTCTGAATTCATTGTGCCATCATCAAAGTTGACAATAAAATTCCCTGGCTGCATTGAAAACAAAATTAGACCTTAACAAATTTATTACAAGCTTTGCTTACAAACTTGTTACAAAATTATACAGCATCTTATGTGTACACAGGATTTACAACAATGCGTAACTGATGTGTGCAATAGCTCAGCTCTTTGGTTGAGATCTGCAGGCTTTTCTTTTTCAGGGCTTGATTTGGTTTCCACTGAAGTTGTTGAGAATTTTTTTATTGACTTTAGATAAAGTTGGATCTGATCCTAAAGATAACACTTTTGTTCAGTACTGTGGTGGAAAAGAGGCAGATAATCTAATAATCTTATGAATCATTTTTCTTTTTCATTTAGTATGTTTCATATGATCAGCATTATATGTACTCCACCACATTTTCATTAGTCTTTTGTAAAGCACTTGATGCATTGATGAAATTAAAAGTCAAAGTTTAGCTCCTGCTACATAAAATATGATAAATTGCTTTTTTTGAATGTGTATAGCATGGATTTGCCTTAATTTTCAGTGAGCAGAAATAAAGGCATTCAGAAAGACTCTAATGTCATTTACAATGCTATCATCAACCCTCATTTTGTCCCCTAATTTCCATTGAATTTCTCTGGATTGACTGTGATGTAAACAAGTGTGGTATCCATACTTCTAGGAACACTTAAATTAATGGGATTTGCAGTCAGTAAACAACAATGTCTAAACAAGCTCAGTTAGTGTTCTTACTTTCCCTTTTCATATGGACATGGACCTATTTAGCACACTAAATCATGGAGATCTCTGAAGTTAATGATCCATGACTGCTATCAATTGCTTACAGCATCTGAAAAAAACGATCTTTATCTGGGAATGCAGCGTGTAAAATTACTTTTTAACTACAAGAAAAAAAAAAATCAATGGAAATGCCCCCTGAAAAATATGGTTCTCTCCTAAAGCAGAAAAAAATGAAAGGGTAGAGGCATTTTTTTTCATTTTTGAAACCTGAACTTCTCTATTAATAAAATTAGCAAAAGAAAAATGCTGAGGATTGAGGATTTTTTTTCTGTTTGTCAACAGAAGAGAATGGCAGGTAAAATCTTATAGACTCATTGGATTGGAGTTGCTTGTTATATAACATCATCTCTTTCCTTTTATGAGTTTCTTTGATAGTGAATCTCTAAAGTTATTACTGATTGATGCAAGGGTATGATTTAGTTGTCCAAGGTGATGACATTTCCTGTGAGGCAAATATCTTGGCCTCATTTAGAAAATTTTGGGATTCTCAGAACCTTTGAACTCCCCTTCAAACTCATACCTATAGGGTCCATTCCGGGCTTTCAGAGTTTTTGCTATTCCAGTTTGTGTTCTCCTGAACAACCTGGTCCATTTCTCCAGTGGTTTTATGAGGTGTAATGCTCTCCATAAGGAATTAGATCAGACCACACAAATTGCTGCCTCTGATGACCTGTTTCAGATTTGAAGTTGGTTCTCTACTAATAAAAAATATATGAACACCAGTGTCCTACTACCACGTCTTTTGGTGCTCTGCTCTTATTTTCACTTTTAATGCTGAACATACTACAACAGAGGAAGTCATAATTTCAAAACTTAAGGCAGCTGCAATAATTTCCATGCAGGTGACATCTTCCAGCCCTGGTTGTGAGGTAGTATCTAGGTAGATATAGACGACGTGGTCTAATCTAATTCTTTCGATATCTGTGACAAAAGATTCATTAACTTTAGTGAGTGAGATGTCATCTAGAGCATGATAGAGGTATAGACTTTATCTTTGGGTAGCGTAACTAAACTCTCTCAAGTACAGCTATAAGACAATATAAAAAGTCATTTGAAGTATACATTAGTACATATGTCTGTTCCAAGTAAAAACTCACCTGTACGATTGAAGAACATCATTATAACTATGGACTAACTGTATTTAAATCACAATACAGATCAGAAAGCTGTATTATTTTATTTTCCTGAGAAAAGTGCCAGGTTTGTCAAAGAGTTCTACACAATTATCTTCTGTGACAACTTGGGTAATGGTTTTCTGCTGAGCAGATCAACATTTTTGTACACGTGTATGGCTTTGATATCCCCTCCAAGGTATCATATTTTTCTTGCTTACAGTTCTAAAGCCAAGGGTTCCTTTAATGTTAAGAAGCCATTAGCTTTGTTTTTAATTTGAAAGCTCACAGTAGAAAGCTCACAATTCAAGCAGAAAATAACAGATTACTGTGAGGAGGAAAAGTTTGATCATAATAAATAGTATATTCTGAACAAACCATCTTTTATATATTATATTAATGATCCATTTAGATTGGTTCTTCCCTTCAGTAAGATTCTGTTACGAATATTTTAGAACTTTTTTGTATCATTTGTAAGAGGAACTGGCAGCACTGAAAACAGTTACAAAACAAATGCAATCCATAAAAAGTAAAGTTCTGGATTACTGGCAGTCATTCTGGAAAGGCAGCAGAGGGATAAATGGTCAATTCAAAGGCAAAAAAGGTATAATATACAGAAATGGTATTTTATGACTGCTTTATTGCTGCAAAATTGGCAGGCTGCAATGCATATTTTTGCTCATTTTTGTTTTGATGGTAAGGAATCTATACTGTGTCCAATTAGATATGAAGGTATAGAGTGGGAGTTAAAAATATGTACACAGCTCTTGACATTGATATGATTTTTAACAAGTTTACTAAATGTCAGTCACTGGTTTGACGTTACTGAAAACATACTGATTTTACACAGATTTTACAGTAAAATTATGCTATACTGCTGACAAACAGTGTCACAAACATAGTCAAATAAAACTGCGGTTGCCCACAGCAGAGGCACATATCCTTTATTATTATTTGAGAGAGAAAGCTTATATACCAATTTGCTGAAGTATAATAAATAAGGTCAACTTATAATATATAAAACAATATAAACATTTATATGCTACATGCATATCATAATTTAAAGTAATAATTTATATAGCAAACAGATGCAGATTTATGTTCTTCCTATTTTTCTTGATAATGCACACACACAGGAGGTGTCTATCCTGATCCATCTCCATCCTACGAGTTTATTATTTTCTGAAGTCAGTGCTCTAACATAAGTTTGGGAAGTCTTGCATTGGGAGTTCCAGTGCTTATCATCAATGCCTCGACAGCCATTTTTTACAGGCTTAGCTTCTTTGCACCTAGTTTCATAAAAGTATTGTTTAACTGGGGAATTGCCTGTTTTAATTTCTCCCAGAACTGTCACCTGGTGTCCTCTAATGTCGATAGCAGAGGATTTGTCCGTGACCCACAAGCTCTCACTGTCACAAACAGAATATTCCCCTCGGTGGCTCTTGTGCTCTGCGTACCTTTTACTTCGTGAAGTTCTATTCATGACCACTGAACTTCCAATATAATCCTCCATGAGATACAGTGGTGGGGGCTCCACTGGTGTGTTGTGACTCAAGAGGACTCGGGGAGAATTGTAGCGTCTTTGTTGCCTTAAGAGGTCAGTATCCACTGGGACAACTGGCTGGAAGTCTGATTTCACATTTTCAACTCCATCGATGTCCTGCTGAGCATCTGCTTTCTGTATTGTGTTATGATGGTTTTCCTTAATATCTACTATCTGCTTTGAAAGCTTGTTTTTCAAAATGTCTGCCTGAATTAGTTTAATGATGAGAGAATTTATTGAATCTTCTGGCAAATTCCTTTCATCCATGTTGTTTGATTGGATGCCACGAAGATAAGCAAGAAATATCGCATAAAACAAGATGGACATCACCTTGTTCACCTGTAAGAACTGAAAAGAAACAGAAAGCTAACATAAAGCCAAGTAAATAAGGATGTTTACTAGACGCTATAAACAGGAAAAATCTATTCTCAGTTTTTAACATCTTATATGTATATTATGCACTTTATATACTCAGGTAGTCTGAGTATTTTTCTTTTAAGATAATATTTTACTATTAATGGAATTATTTTCTATTTTTTTTCAATTGATTTAGTCTAAATTTCATGCTTTTTGCAGGATGAATTCATTTTTTCTTCTTTCTATGCATAGTGGCAAATATCCCACTTAGGTCCTTGTCCTATAGAAGTAGGTCACTAATTTATTGGAAAGTGTGCCAGTTTATGGCACATAATGAAGGACAAGTCAATTTTACAAAGTCTGTTTACAAAGTAGAGTATCAAAGTTGCAATGAGATTATGCAAATAATGAACTCTCTACTGCTGTACTAATTAAAAAGTTCTATCCAGTTGGCTAAGTGTTGTCAACTTTTGTTGACATCTCATAGATCCATAAAACCACCACACTCTAAAATAGTCACTAGAAGTTCCTCTCATATGGAGATAAAACTTCCTATATTTAATTTATACCCATTACCCCTTGTCCTGTCACTGGTTACCACTGAGAAGAGTTTGGCCCCATCCTCTTTATATTCTTCCCTCATGTAATAATACTGAGAAATAATACTGTGTTTCAATAGATATATCTAGTTTTATAAGGGAAAGGAAGCTTGGAGAAAAAAAAGATATAGTCGAGGAGTAAATTGTGGTTTCTTATATTTTGAATTTTGGAAAGCAACGATTAGGCCTCTGTGATGCAGATGTATCCACAGAGTATTTTATACATCTTGTTTGAAGGATTGGGTCCTGTTTGTTGTTGATGTTGGTGATGGTTATGTTTTTTTTTTTTTTAATGAAGTTTCTTCACTGCTTTCTACGTGAAGTAAAACAGAATTGATTATATTTATAATATTCAAGGACAGATGGATAATTTACCCCTTCTGAGATTGAAGAGTATTGTTCAAGACCAAAAATGTGGACCTAAATGTTGATTTCTTTGCCCTGCTCTGCTCAATGGATTCTCCAACTGTTCTCATAATTCTAGCCTCTGGACATATTCAAGGAACTTGTTTGTCATTTCTGGTTCAACTTGTCTGTCATCCTGCTTGTGTAGTTGAGAACTGTGAAAATACTTCAGCACTTGTTTAAGGGATTTGTGCTTTCCCTGCGGTTATTTGTGTATTTTGCATGTGTACTCATAAGTAAATGGAACTACTTTTCATTGTAAAATTCTAAATCATGTAGAGAAACGATTTATTTAAAAGTGGAACAACTGTAATTAAATCATTGCAGAAGTAGAAAGATAGAGAGGCAAACACTGAACTCAAGCAGTTACAGCACATGCAATACGGCGGAGTACCACTTCAGTTGACTCAAAAAAGCCTTGATCTTGGTTCTCCTGAACTGGAGATGAATCCTCTAGGAGTCACAGGTTTACAGTGTCACAGCACAGTTGGAGATTGTCTAGTCCACCTCCCCTACTCACAGTAGGTCAGTTAAAGCAGGCTGCTCAGGGCAAAGTCTTGTCAGATAAGAAATAACTTCAAGGATGGCAACTCTACAACCTCTCAGGCTACCTTTCAGGCAGGCTCATAGCACTCTATGTATCAATGACGTTTCCTGTATTTCAGTTTATGCTCATTGCCTCTTGTCCTGTCACGAGATACTCCTGAGAAGAGTCTGTCTCTCTCTTCTTTACTTCCCCCATTAACTATTCATACGCATTGCTAAGATTCCCCTCGACCCTTTTCTTTTCAAAGCTCAGCAGTCTCAGCTCTCCATATGGGAGACTGTCCAATCTCTTAATCAGCTTTGTGGTCCTTTGCTGCAATTCACTCCATTAGCTTCATGTCTCTCTTTTAATGGGGAGTGCAGAACTGGACACAGCAGCCCAGATGTGTCTCACCAGTGCAGATTAAAGGCAAAGGATGCCTTGACCTGATATACTCTGCGTACCTTGAAGAAATTGCTGAGAAAGTAGACCTCCTAAACAGAAAACTTCCCAGTCCAAGAAATCAACATTTTTCCACTTAAGATAGAAAACAAAACAAGAAAAAACAGAACAAAAAAGTAAAGAGAAAAAAAAGTTTTATTGGAGAATCCTTTATCAGCTCTAAGCAAAGTTCCTTTTAGCAACAGTGAGCTACCACTTCATAGTTTGGAACTGCTGCAAAATCAGAGCTATCCTCTGTGGATGTGTGGTCTGCCCTTTTATGGACAAGAAATGTGTTTTCTCCATTCTCAGTTTGTCACAGTACCAGTCCACCTAAATCTACACTGCTGCTTGTAGCAAAGTTATGCTTGAAAAAAAAAAGATTTTCAGGTTCATATAATTACTGTCATATTTACATAAGTATTAATTTGGAAGCCAGTGCACAAACAGCATTGTATAAAAATATATTTTTCTGCATAATTTGGTTTTCTGTCAGTAAAATATTCACTTTTATGAATAGCAAAAATATTTTATTATGGTATCATTCAGCAGATTTAATAGAGCACTCGGAAGAACCAACTCACACAGTGTGACAAAAAAAGTCACTTGGATGATGAGCAAAGCTCTGACTGCTCACTTCAGACACTGAAAGCGTAATTCATGTCAACATGCAGCTGCATGTAATCACTGGACTGCTTAGTTTCAAAACTAAAGTGGTGCTGGGAAAATATACAAGTTGGATCAGGTCATGAGGTGAGAAAATTAAAACTGGAGTTTCTGCAAGATCTCTCTAATGCCTAGCTGCCCAGAAAAAGGAAGTACTA
Source organism: Crypturellus undulatus (assembly GCA_013389825.1). Lineage (NCBI taxonomy): Eukaryota > Metazoa > Chordata > Aves > Tinamiformes > Tinamidae > Crypturellus > Crypturellus undulatus. The sequence continues at coordinate 62,109 of VWPW01001173.1, read as the reverse complement.
GGGAACTCGGAATGGTAGCAGTGAGAATAAACAATTTTTCACGCGTGGGGTTGAGCCTATCACAAATGTTAAAAGATATTTGCTGAATCTAAAGTAACATCTTATAGATATGGGGGTAGAAGTGTTAAACTATTCTGAAATGTGATATAGTCTTTAGTTTAGCCATGGCAAATTATTTGCTGCAAAAGTCAGAATATTATAAAACTAGTGTTTTATTTTTTCTGACAGATTTTGGGGGGCAGATTGCAAGCATATTATAAAAGAGTTTTCAAAGAGTTTGTCAGTTCAGCTGGGTACTTCACAAGTGACATATTCAGAAACATCTGCCTATGACTTAAAACTGTTAAGTTGCCTATGAGGTCCAGCAACTCAGAAGACGCGTAAAGCTAGAAGAAATGGAGGTTACTGGGAAACTGAAGCCGATTAGGAGCTTTAGATCTATTCAGAATACTACACCTAAAAAATATATTGATTTATAGGGCTGAGCAATTTTGTATTTAAAGAATGTCTCTTTGCCCAAAACAGACCTTGTGCCAGCCTAGATAGATGATAATTTGTAAGAGATATACCATATTTTTCACCAAAAAAGTAAAAATAAATAAATAAATTCAAAGAAAATTGAGAAAATCAGAATGGCATGTTTTGATATTTTCAAAGCAAATCCTTTTGGTGTTTTTGGACACTCTTAAAAATGCACCCAATGCCCTTCAAAAAACAGAAACAGTACTTATTATTATATCCCAGTGAATAAAGTATCCACAGAGGGGACTTGCATTCATTCCCTTGCTGCTTTCAGAGATGAGATTTGATCAGAGGTAACCTCCCTATCTGAACAGTGACCTAAGACTATTAGGTTGATGAGACTGGGCCTGAGGCTAATGGAATGTGCAGTTGTATGCATTTCAGCAGAAGCTATTCCAGCACACACCATGAATGTCATAAGAATCCCCCAAAAATTTAGACCCTCACATCCTTTTTTTTTTTTTCTTTAAAAACTCTTGAAAACAAGAGGATTCATTTCAGGTTAAAAAAAAAAAGAGATTTTGTTCACACCATTTCTTTTTTCTGATTAGCTGAACCCTTTGAGATATATCTGTCATTCTTCAAGTTCTTCTTTAATTTTTTTGTATGTATATCCCTGTGTCTCTGCAAAATGACCATGTATTCCTCTTGCAGATGGACTGGGAAGTGTGAATACACACTATACCCGAGGGGATCACAAGAGTTTCAAATCTCCATAGCAGGTCATTTTCTTTTGATCATGCATTGCTCAGAGCCATTTTAAAAGATGACACATCTGATCGCCGGGCCCCATTATCCTCCAGTGGAAGGTACATACCTAATCTTCTACGGATACGGAGTTCAGTATTCTGACTCACTGACATTTCATTTTCCTCTCTCAATAACTAGCTGAGCATCACACAGCAAGTCAGTTTATGTCCAAGGACAAAAATCTCATCCGCTATGAGCAAATTAACATCACTGTTTGTGATTACAGTCATTAGCATGACGCTTCTAGTTGTTGAGGAAAGCTTTTCTGATTGGTAACATCTTTCTGGGGAACAGAACAACTTTGTGATAATGCATTGGTGGTAGGAGTAAACTGTTTTCTGTGCAGTGTTTCTGCACAGCATTGTGTAGCTGTGGAGAGTCAAATGATGTCAGTTCATTTCAGAGCTGCCAATTCTAATGGTGTTTTGTGTCTACATTTGATCTTTTCATCAATATAACTTTTCAGAGATCAAAATGTGATTACCTTATACATACCTGCCCATTTCCAGCAGAAAGGGCAGGAACAGTTCCTCACTGCTTACCTCAATAGATGGAATGGTGTCTGCTTCCACACCTTGTGCAGAGCTAATTCTGTTAGGTTTTGGCCCTGCACCTTTGTCCTGCACCACTAACATCATTGGGTATTCAGGGCACTGGAGACCTGCCCCCAAAGGCATCCATCACTCTCCAACATCTTGTAGCAATCCCACTGACAGATGTGGCAATTAGTAATGTCTGGTACAATATCAACCTCACTTGTCATATCACTAACCTATGTAGAAGTAGAAAGGTTTTCCTCAGTCATGGCTATCTCTTTTTCTATTTTAATTTCTTTCCTCACTGATATTTCTGCAATAGGATATTTGTATCTGTCTGCCTCTGCTCAGAACATTACCAGACTTTAACTATGCATTAACCAATCAGCTAATTAATCTGAGGCAACTGATTCAGAGGCTGCGATCTTCATTTGTCTGATTTATGGGAAGAGTTTAGTCAAGTCATAATCTCCGTTCATTAGTTTCTACATCTACTAAATAAATTGGAGCCTTTGCTACCCCAGATATTTACTGTGATATCCATTTTTTTCCCTTCAACTTGTAGGTTTTGTTTGCAATTCCCCTCATCACATAAGGTATGATATTCATCCAGTATGGTGCCCTGCATGGGAGATGTCTGTCAATTTTAAAAGTAAGGAAGCATCTTAATAAATATATTTCCATAAATGTTGCCAATATAAGTTATCCTTTCTTATCTTGTAACATTCTGATGTCACTGCTTTTTGAGCACTAGGGAAGCATTTATCTTGATTTATACAAAGTAGGAGGGTGCTATTTCTCTCATTTTAAAGGGCAAAGACTGCGCTACAAAGAATTCAGATGAATTTGCAAGGTCATATAGGAGGTCTGCTCTAGGTCTGGGAACTGACACAGGATTTCCATATTGCACGGACTGCATCAGAAAAGTTAACTAGAATGCTCTGTGGAAGTTTGATCCACTAGTGACAAGCATGAAATTAAAGGAAATGAAACCAATGTCATCTGAAGTGAGTGATCAGCTACACCGAATTGCGGCAACAAGCTATAGCCATAGTTTGTGTCAAAAATTTCCACAAGAGATAGAATATTTCTACATATTATTCATTGCATTATTCCATGAAAACAGATCACATTAATGAGAAATCTAAAGGTCATAACCAAAACTAGGACAGTAAACTCCAGCGACTTTGACTAGACCTGTGCAAAAACAAGATTTACCCATAACTTTGCCTTTCCATCCCCCCTTCTTTTTTTCTAGAATTTCAAATAGAAGAATGGAAAGCACCAGATTTAAGCTGCTGCTTTAAGCTGAACTAATTTTGGTCTGTTACTTAATCTTTTCATTACTGATTATTAATAACGGCGAGGTTGAGCAGCAAAAATAAAAGTTGAATTTGAAGATATATTGGAGAGGATGGAAACAGCAGCAAAAGCAGCACCAGATTAAAATTTTTGCAAATTTGGCAGAAAATTACAAAATAGGAATCAACCTAGAAATGTATTAGCTAGTGTGTTGGGGAAATAATTATCTTAAGAAATGATATGCAGAGGGAAGGAGAAATTTCCAAAGGAGCAATACCTGATCTGATAGAGGAATGATCTAAAACTTTGGAAAGACCCAGTACCTAACAGTACTTAATAAATGCACATACTAAAGTATTTCATTGCAGAGCTGAGAAGAGATTGTCTCAGTTTGTAGCGCAGTAGAAAGATCAGGAAAACTGCTTGAAAGTTGTAAGATACTGTCATATTAAAGAAAAAATTGAGAAGAACAGCAAAGAAGGATAAGAAAGCTTGTAAAATTGATCTTTGAAAGAATCATCTGGAAAATGCTAGCCTTTTCTGTGAGCTGACAAAAAGGGCATGAAGTGCAAAGATCTGGGAAGTGTAAGATGTGTAAGAGAGCATTCATTTTAGGGTGCGTTAAAAGAGCACATTCAGGAAAAATGGGATTAAACTAAAGAAAAAGAAGATAGGCTGATCATCAAAAAGTCTTTTCAAGTTCTTATTGGATCCAACTTAAACCCACATCAAAGAGGCCTGGTTTCACATTTTGTTACAGCCCTGAAATGCCATCTAAGTCCTTTTTTTTTTATTGTTTTAAAGATCCATTCACATTTCAAGTCAACTCGGGCCTACTTTGTCTCAACCAGGGCTGATTGATTGATTAATCATTTTGCATTAAAGTCAGGCAATAGTTAGAGTTCCTTTTATTTTCATCTGAGATGATACACTTTGAGGACTCAAGTGTTCTGTACTTAAAATTGAGAGCAGTCTTCCAGATAAAACTTGCTCTTCTCACCGACTCATGACTTCAAGGGGTGTAAACCTATCTTCTGTAGGTTCTGTATTCTAGTGTAATATGGAGAGAAGGGAAACCATTGGAAGTCTCAGTGTGAAATGCTTCACATTCAATAATGAATTTATCTTATTCAGTTTTTAGATTCAAAAAGAAGAACTGGCCTTATTGTAGAGACCTTTTGATTTAGTTTACACCTAATGGAAGTGGGTTTTGTGTAATTTGGTGTCTGGATGGAAAGGGAAACAAGAGTTAATACTTTGGTTATTAGATTTTTGCCCCTCTTCTATTGTAAGAGTGAGTTAGACACTCGTTTGAGTTTTGTCCTCCTCCTAGACACTCTTTGAAAGAGAATGGTCTGATTTTTTTTTTTTTTTTTACATTTATATTGCCACTGGATAAATTTTAATTGAAAATGAAGCTCTGTAGGAAAATTTTGAGAGATTTTTTAAAACTATTTTTAGATTTTCAGATGTTAAGAAACTCAAAAGGAAGATTATTTGAAAGCATCCCTTTCAAAGTGAATCTTTTGCTGGATTTATATTGAAAGCAAAGAGTTTATTTTTGCTTTTAGATATTTATTTTTTTCTGTCTTTTTCATAATTCCTTTATTTTCTTTTACAAAGTGAAAGAAATCACTGAAATCAAGAAAGCAGAGCTAAACAAGAGCTTCAAAATTATTAGAACCTCACTTGTGTGCTTAAATGCTTGCCCATTCTGACAAACTAAATAAGCAGGTCTAATAAAAGAGATCACCTCTATGATCTTGCCAAGTTTTAGTCTGTGCAACTAATGATAGCTACCTTAGCATAGGAGAACTCACAAATGAAGTCATGGTTCCAATAAAAGACCACTGAGCTTCTTCCCATTGCATCTGAATCATAAAAAAAAAAAAAAAAAATTGCCTATTGACAAAAGAAAGTCATCCTACTATATTATTACATCCTACTTGACATTACTTTATAGTAAACTGTTTACATGTAAGCCTGTCCTGAGGGCAAGAGCTATTCTGGTAAGTATAGCTAGTCTGTATTACTTTCTCTTTAAAAATTTACCCTTCAGGCAAATGGAACTTTTTCTTGTGAATATTCCAGTTCATCGATGTTCATGCAGATAAAATTTCTAGTATGTAGTTCTCCTCGAGACATGGAAATTTTCCATTTTTTAACTCTCAGTTAACATTGCTATGAGTTTGGCTATGTTTTGGGGTTTGGGCTAAAGAATGATGTGAGTATTCTTGTTCCAGTCTAGCAGAATATGTATCTTTTAAGTTTGTGAGTTGCCCCACTGAAAGATGAGCTCTTCCTTCTGAAGTCAAAGTATGATCTCTGCATCTTTCTATTGTACTAAGGCAATTCAGCATCCCTGGTAGGCCCAAGCCTCATCTGAAAAATGCCTTCCTTCATGGAAACGACCTTGCTTTTTCTTATCTTTCAATTCAGATTCCCTTTTGCTGTTGGTGCAAAAGCGGTCAAAAACATTGAAAACAGGATTCTAGAACTGGGAATACTTTAGCACATGCTGCTTCCTCCTTGATTTATGATACCCAGAAATTTGATGGAAAAGCAAAATTTTAAATTGGGCATGGAAAGGAGTGTACAGTAGACAGCTTAAAGCTGGGTCTTGCCTTTGCTTATAGTGTCAGATGTATGGGAGTAGAACCAGAAAATTTCTTCTTATTGGAGACATTCTGGTTATGAAACATATTTTAACTAGAGAAGGGCAGGAATGGAATAACATTCAGGGTGTTGGGATTACGAAGCAAAAAAAACAATTTTTAGAATTGACTTTTGCTGATGTCTTATCATAACCACACTTTGTACATTTCCTGAAGGAATTCTGTTGACAGCTGATCATCACAAGGTTTAGCTGCATCATTACATAATGGACTTGCAGGTTAGTTGTTAGCTACAGAGGCACTCGTAGAATACTTTATTCTTTTGTGAGAGATCTAGTATTCATTGCTCTTAGAAGAAATAGGTCAGACTTGGACATGCAAAATCTGGTCCTACATGGTTCATGAGAGCTAACAGAGAGCAATGGAAGAAGGATGTCAGCACTCTCATTGTGGGAATGGCAACTCCACAGCATGAAGCTGTTTCATAATTAGTAATGGTTTTGGTACACAAGTGCTGTTGCCACTGCTTTACAGTCTGGGAAACTAAAGCATAGCCAGGCTAAAAGTGACCTGTACGAGATTGTGCGAGTGCAAAGTCATGCAAGGAGGTAGTGACAAGATAGGCATTCAGACATTTGCTCATGATGTCTAGGCTGTAGTTGCCACTGGACTAGCTTCTTCTTTTCAAACTCTCCTCCTTTCTTCTCCCTGTAAAGCCCATTGAGTCAACTAGTCAAAATCAGAAGTGACATATTTCTTCCCATTGACATAACAGTAAAGGAAACATTTCTTTCTCTAGTAAAGTCAGAAGTAATTTGGAAGCAACTTGAGAGACAGAGAAGGATCTGAAAAACATGGCTAAAGGTGCCTACCACTGGATTACATAGATTTCAGGTACTTTTAGAAATTAAGAATAATTGAGGATTAGCCTTGACAAAGGAACATGTAACTGCAAATGGCACTTTTGTACTGAAACAGTTCAGCAGTTTTCCGCAGGCACCAACAAAACTATCAAGGGAGAGACTTTTAATTCCGCGTATAAGAGAAGCTTGCTGGTAGACTTAAATTTGCACAGTAGAAAACCCTGATTAAAAAGAAACCAAATGCTGTTGTGCTTCAGGAAATGGGAGAATTAGGGATGCTTACTTTGGACAACAGTATAACCTCACAGTGTAGCCTGTATAAGAGGAGATGCACAGCTGCATCTCTCCAGGAGCAGAGCACAGAATGTATTGTGAGTAAGAGTCACAGTTCCTTGCTATCTTCCCTCCACCACCACATGCACTGCCTTTGCTCTGCTACAAGTCAGTTACTTCTTTCTCTTTTCTTTTTTTTTTTTTTTTTTCTCTCCTCTGGAGCAGCTTTCTCTCCCATGTTCCCAGCCAGCTACTTTGGCTAGCAAGGAATGGGAGTGAGGCAAAGCTCTCTGCACTTCTCTGCTCTTAACACACCCTCCCCACCCACTTCCTCCCAGCAGGGAGTATTAGGTGAGCAAGTCTGCAATGAGCAGGCTTAACTTGAAAAACTATGGTGCGAAATTGTTGAGGAGAGGAGCAGGGAGACCTCTCCCTTTCTGTTATACTGCTGTCTGACTAGACACTGGACCTGGCAATGTATGGTCAAGTTTAACCCAACAAATGTATTCTGTACAGGTTCGAAGGCCCATGTTAAAATGCTACAGGGTATTACCTAGAGAAGCCTGTTCACTGAAACTGGTGAAAGACCAGTCTAGAATCAATCTGTTCCTGGAAAATATGGAAGGGAGCCCACTGCAAAAGCAAAACAAAGCAATCACTTCCTTGGAAACGTTTGGGAGGCAACCATGTGGGGAAACTCTTTGCTAAAGGCAAGAGGTCAGGCAACATCTTGGAATAAGTGGATGCAAAGGGAATAATAGGTTCTCAGGCCTTTTTGACAATGAGAACACAAAGAGCTTTGCTGAGCTACAAGCAAGAGCAGGGTTTTCTTTCAAGTAAGAAAACTTTTTGCTGCACTGACACTGCACATATTCAGAAAATACTTCCTTTGCCCTCTAGGAGAAAGGCTAAGGCACGTACATACTCCTTTCTCTCCCATCCTCCCTTCTTTGCTCGTAAACTTCCTTTTCTGTACTGAAAGAATACAAAGCCTCAGAAATCTCTTTCTCTCCCATTTGGTGAAGACTTTTTTCACCATTTTTGAAGACCCCTCAATGCAGGTAGAACTGTGATTTCAATCTTTCAGTTTGACCTGGATTGATACTGGTGAGTGGAAAACAGAAGAACATGGCAAGCCAAGAATGATAAGGTTAAGATGGTTAAGTTAATGTGTGTTATAGGAGCTAAGTTCTTGTCTAGTGGTTGGATTTACAAGGAAAATGCTGTGTTACAGTTATTTAAAAGGGCTAAGAAACATATTTGGAGACTGCTAGAAATCAAGGAAAAGTTGTAAAGATTATTTATTCCCCTTAAAATTATTACAGTATTATACTTGGGGACAGCTGTGTATATACAGCTCTTAAAATTAAAACTCATAGGTCAAATTCTGCTTTCAGTCATACAGAAAGTAAGACACTATTGTTTCAGTTGCCTATAACTGAGGTCATAGTCTGGCATAATATCTGATCTGGCTCAACTTTTTATTAGTCTAATGTCTGTGCTGGTAAGATATTATGATTAAACTCAATAGGGAGTGGGTCAGGTGTTAATGCTCACAATCAGTATGACTCCAAATAAATTGGAGGAATTTAAGAAACAATGATGTAGTTTATTCTGATTTAAGTTACTTGTTAAGACATAAAATAATTCTATTGACTTGAGTGTCAATAGAATTATTATCAATACTAATTATAATTCAATATCAATATCAATAATAAATATAATTCAATTATTATCAATTCCCCTTGGTGCGGGAAGAAAATGTGATTCTGTGTTTAAAAGACCTTTTCATTTCAGATCTCTTTTTAAAAAATGAAAGACTGAGATGGTAAAAACATAGAATATACTTGTCCTCTCCTTTGTTTTCCATGAACAAGCCTAAATTAAGACTTGTGATTGTCCAAATTATTTAATTTCCTTGAAATTTGGGGAAAATGTGAGTCTGCGCTTTGAAACCAGGAGTCATCTATTTGGCTGGCCCATGTGGTTCACAGCTACTTCAAAGAAAGAAAATAAATGTAATGTAAGAAATCAGGCTAGATTGTATGCAATGAAATAAAAACTTTAAAATGCAGGTGTCATTACTCAAAATTATATTGTAATTTCACTGCCTTCTTTCTACTAAGCAATTCTTGGTGCCATAAGAGAGAGTTCATTATCTAATTATGCATGTAAAATTTTTCAAAGATATGTTACCTGACTCTCCATTTTCTTTTATTAGTTCTTAACTAAAGATAGATTTTCATACTAACATAATGTCCTAGGTTCAAGTTTTAAAATTAAAGTTTTAGATTTAATTTCAAAATACTTCCTGCACTCTCAGCTTCCAAAAGCTGTGGTAAGGGATTTTAACCTCTCACATCTCTGAGTGTCAAATTTAGATCGTCTCCCATGCACAGACTGACTTGTGCTACACAGATCTGCCACACTATGAATTATGTGATTCAAGGCCTGTGATTAAAATATCATTGTTTCTAGAGAGAGGAGTTCAAGTAAGAAGTTATGCTTTCAGCCTGCTTGTGCTAGTCTCTTTTTCTACTTACTGTTGTTCTTGCATGTGTTTTAGAATATTACATTTCAGAGTAGAACTTGATATACAATAAATAAATAAATAAATGTTATACCTTGTTCACCAATGTGTAATGGAGGAGACCGTGTCTGAGAGACTTGTCAGACAAACATTTGTGCTTTTTGGGTAAAAACTTGTGCAAGGCCCTCATGCTCAGTAGGATAAGAACAGCAGTGCTCTAAGTGTCTAATGGCCTCTTCTGACATTAGGCTCTCATAATTAGCCTGCTAGTGTTTTATTATACACAGTCCAAGCCATGAAAACATGAAAAAGTGCCCATTTCATACTAAAAAAATCCTCATGTTCAGAAAACCTCTAATGAAACCAAAAGAGGGACTAAAAAGAACAAAGATTTTAATACTTGATCCTTAGTCATCACATATTGAAAGAAAACACATAGCCATTAATATTTTGTTCTTATATTTTTGCTCTAGGAAATCAAAATTGCAGCCTTTCTGATGAAAACAAGCTAAATCTCACAAACTTTGCAGTTATGAAAGGTGCAAAACAAAAAAAAAAAGACATCATGCTCATCACTAGTTTCTTTCCAGACCCCAGATAATGGCTGATGACTTAAAAAAAAAAAGTAAAAAACAAAACTCCTTATGTAGCTATCTGTCTTCTTCTCTCTTGAAAATATTAATGCTTCTTGCTTTAGTTACTCTTCAGAGTAACATGTTCCATATGTCAATCAGCCTTCATATGAAATAGTTGAGACTAAATTCTCCTTTTATCTATGTGACCTAATTTTAAGGCCATAGTGCTGCAAAGCACTAATCTGCATCACTCTGATCAGACCCTCCTATATTATATATATTTTTTTCCTAAGCAGATATTCCCTCTGATTCTTTTTTTCCTTTGAATAAATTGCATTTATTATCTTCAGAAGCATCATTTTATTTGTGCCCTCCCATCAAGAAATAAATGTACGTAATTTAAGAAATAAATGTATTTACTACAAAATTGCCCAGACTTTTTAGTAAAATCATTAGCTAATTCAACAGTTCTCACTGTGGGCTCCTGATACTCCCTATGCCTCATCTGTCTGTCATTTATACTCACAGCGGTTAGACTGAGTGAAAACTACTATGTTTGATTCTTTTCTTCCTGTATTCATATTCTTCAAATATTCAAAGTTGTATTCCTGCCACAATAATTTTTGGCTTTTCCATCAGCTAAACCAAGGGGAAGCATGACCAAAATTTTCAGAATGGATCATCTAGAGGAGTTCCAGAAATAAACCCATTAAATTTGGGCTGAACCTATTTCAAAGGCATTCTGTTTTATTGCAGAATAGGTCAGGAACTGTACTGTTTCTTCTTACCATTTGCTCAGCCAAATGAGTTGACTTCGTGAGTATCTGTGGCTATGTCCCTGAAAATATTTTTTTTCTGTCTTTGAGATTACTTTGTCTGTGTGGGGTAGCTATATTCATATCAAGGGCAACCGTATTCAGTGATGTTTACACTCAAGGAGTACTGGATTAATGTGAATCAGCTTGGCAAACATGCAGCAATAAGCCCTGGCCAGATCAAAACAAGAGTTTTTCCTGCAGAGGTTTTTGGTTTTGTTCTAGTATCTGTCAAACTAGCTATACCTGTATAGTAAACTAAATCCTGTATTTACACAGATATACTATGGGTAAGTCCTTGTATTCCTATTAGAGAAATTTGTGAGTTGAGCCAGCCAGGTGAACCATGGATATAGACCACATCCATAGACCAAGGCTTTCTATTCTCTTCAACCTTGCAATTCATGTCACTTCCTTATCTTTAAAATACTTACTTTCATGATATAACCATGAAGCAGAACTGTGTTCCAATTCCTGTTTTGCAATTGGAGAATTAACACAGAAACCATGACCTGCCCAAATCTCAATGGAGGCTTGTGGTAGGACAGAGTTGGATGGCACAGAACCTTTGTAACTGGTAGCCAGAGCAGCTTCTGCACTTAGAGCAGCTTACATATTGCAGGTTTAGCTCAAGAACAGCTGAAATCATCCTGCAGGGCAAACATGATTATCCGTGGATAGAACACTTGTGATTGGATTCTCAAACTGCAGTCAAAACCTCGACTGCAGGTGGAAAGGTCTTAAGTTTCTGGGCTGTATGGATTGACTGGTACCTAATGATACAAGTTTATCTCATTTGGCTGGACTGTGGTTACTGGGAACACTAACACAGCACTCTCATATTTTCTCTCTGGCCATCTGTGTTTTTATAACCTTTCACCCTCTCTCAACTATGGCCAAGTTCAAACTTACTGTGTTGGACTTGTGAACAGGAATGCAAAACCATATTACTACATAAGCCTCATATATTACAAACGAATGAGATGATGGGTTATGTGTTGCTAAGACATAGTGTTCTATGTTCCACCTTTGTTTTATGTTCCATTACCATTATAGTAGCCATGGAAATCTGTAGTGGAAACCTGTTTTTATACTCCTCCTGCCACAGCCCTAGCTCCTCCAGATGCCTACTCTAACAGCTCACTGCAGAAGAGTAGAAGTCCCTTAAGAGGTACCTTTTCTTCAAAATGGCTTCCAGAGGGAGAGCTAGGAGCTGCAAAATATGGAGCTCTTTGCCCATGCCGTTAAGCAAGTATTTGCTGACTTTAGAGATGTTCCTGAAAACTGTTAGCACAGAAGAGCAAAAGAGGACAGGATTTGACACAGAAAATGAAGTAAATTAACAGGGAACAAATGAGGTAAATGGCTGTACTGTGTCTCTTGAAATGTTGCATTGTCACACTTGTGCAATGCTGGGATGGTTTTATGTAGTGCCTGGAGAAGAAATTGGTGGTTAGATGCTAATTACCTATGAGACTTCTTCAGCAGTGAGAAAGAGGCAGTCTGAGATACACTGCTTCTATAATATTTGGGAATACTGTATCTATTGCACTTGAATGAAAACTGGTGTGCTGTCATAGAAAAAGATCTAGAAATAGAAGTTAGCATGAGAATCTGAGATTTGAATGCTGCTTGTCAGGGTAGTGAGATCCTGAACTTTCATTTTTCTCTTTTGTTCCAATTTGAATTGTTTAATAATCACAATATAGAGTGAGCCCTGCACAAATGGCCATCCAGCTATTCTATTCTGCCCCATTATCTTGATTTATTTCTTCAGTTCATTTAATTTAAAACCCTTTATGAAGGACTAGCTCAGATATCCTCTCTTCAGTCAAACTAGAAAGGTCTACTGCAAAGCTAACTTTTCTGTGTGGGGCACAGGACCTGGTCAGGCTCTAGCATAAACCTAGAATGAAACTTTCTTCTCTGACCAATCTTCTTTAAAATAATAAAGAGTATAACTGAAAAAAAAGAAAAACAAGGAATTAAAAAAGAAAACCTATCAAAAAATGTAGACACACAGTTTGCTGATGAGTACAGTGTAAGATCCTGTATTAAGTAGAATTGTATACAGTGAAGGAAACAACATTAAATGTATAAAGCAGAACAAACAAAGTAGGTGGTAGCTTCTTCTTAAAGGTCTTGGTTTGGAAAAGATGAAAAATGCTTTAAATTGCTGGGGCATGTGCCAGTCTTAAAGAGGAAGTGAAATGGCTTTTGAAATACTTTTCAGAAGAGGAGAGGCATCCCAAAAGATGAGTGAGTGTCAACAAGAAGTCAGGAATTTGGCCAGAAAGAGCATCAGTCAATGTCAAAAAGTTTAGAAGCTGACCATCTGAAAATATTTTGGGTTCAACAGATCAAAACAACTCACTTGAACTGAAGAAAAAAAGAAAGATTTAAAAAAGTGATGTTCAGAAACACACAATGTCCAATTGTTTGAAATAAAGATTTGATAAAACTGAGAATGTCCTTCCTCACAGTTTGACTACACTTTTCTGATTCAAAATGTTCCTTCCAAAAACTACAAGGCAAATTTCAGGAAATTGGAAGGATTAGGATGCATCATGTGATTCTTTTTAGAAAGCAGGAATCTAACTTGATTGTTATATACTAGCAAGTCAGAAGGCCTAATAATAGTATTGTTATAGTATGAAGATCAGAACTAGCAAAATAGGAATGAGGGGCAAATACTTGAAAGCCGCAGAAGGTGTTTTTGTTTAACAATATAGGCATCTACATTTTGTCTAGGTGGCCATAACTTCTGTAGTATGGCTTCATTGACTTTAGTGGCAGTGATGTGGCTTTCATCATTGTAAGAATCCAGCTTCTAATTATCAGGAAAATCAGAGAAATGACAACTGTCCTGATGTAAATATAAGAATAGATAAGAAAGTACAAGCTGGTTCAGTGGGTAAAACAATGTAGCTCCAGGAACTACAATTAGACTAACATGCTTAAGATACCACTAACACTGTTAGGAAGAAATACCTGATTATATTCACAGTAAGCAAATGCTTCAGTTCTCTGTGTAATATCATCCAGGCAAGAAAGAACCTCAATGAAAGAATTGGCTTATGGCTTATGGTTTATATGGTTTGATGCCAGTACACTGGCACCTGACTTTTCACCAGGTCTGACTGATAGCTTTATTTCTTCATGACAACAGTAAAAAACTCCTCTTTCCTACCCTTTGCTCTTCAAGTGGTCCTTACTCTTTATAGTTTGTATTTTAAAATAAATAAACTTATAGGAACAACTTACTGTTACCTTTGCTGTTACTGACTCCCTAAGGACATGTTTGTGAATTAAACACCCAGCCTCTTGTCAGCATATTCCCTACTCTATTTTTGGAGTATTTTATTACCTTATTACCTTTGGAGTATTTTATTAGCCTTATAAGCCTTTTTTAAGGCTTATAAGCCTTTATTTTATTAGCCTTTGTAAGCCATGCGTTAAATATTTTATCTCAGATTCTGAGCTCTGTGGGATGATGACTGACATTTTATGCCTGTATGTGAGCACTGTCAAATCTTGCACACTATGTGTAAGGCTCCTACCTTTGCTAAGCAAAGTCTGCTAAACTGCCAGTTTTATCAGAGGACAAGAAGTTTCTCTCCTGCTCTGTGAACCTGCATGCTGGATTAGCTGAGCTCACCAGATAGGAAGAACAACCTTTGTCTACACTGAAGCTGAGTGTTTCACCTCACAGGCTTGAGGTGAAGGCCGCCCTGGTAGGGAGCCCTACCAGAAGATTTTATTTTCAGCTGCGGCCTATTGCTTCTTCTGACTGCATATGTGCCCATCAGACAATCCCAAAGCATCTTGGTCACCTAAGAGCCCCTAATGCCAAAAGCATGTCCCCATTTCTTCGTCCCTTACATGACAAAGTTTGTGAGGTCTCTTTCACAAAAAGCTGAGTCTCACACGTCCTCAAGAGAGCAAGACCAGGTCCTGAAGAAGCCCTACAGATGCAATTGCAATAACAATTCAAATTCTAACAAAGGTTACTGAATAACATATAATAAGTTAAAAATCTGATTTTTCATAAAGATTTATAATAATGTTACAAATAAACACTATAGTCTAACAGAACCGAGCTGCAGAATCATGCCAATTGCCTGTGGCATTGCAAATGCTGAGGATTTTAAATATTGCTGAAACCACCTGCTAGTTGATAGTTCACAGAAATTTTGGAGGATTTTTTTTTCTCATTGTTCAAGCTGTCAGAAAGGAGTGGTTGGTGGTTAAGGGCACTTACTTGTGTTCAGTTCATATCTCCCCTGAGAATTCCCTCTATAACAGAGTAGCTTGGGAAAGCTATTAAGAGCTTGTTTATGGTGCTAAAATTACCTTTTTTTTTAATACTGTAGATTAACTGATATTCATTTAGCTGCTGCAATAGCAGAGTGTAGAAGCAGCAGGATAATTTTAGTCTGATATGTATTTGTTGAAGTTGACTCTTAGTGGTACAACTGATTTTTTTTTCTTTGCCTTCTCTGCGGTTTTGACTTTGAGTAGCTAGTGCAGATTTAGTGAATCTGAGATAAAATACGAATATATTTTTCTAAAGCTCTTTTTCTATTTGTGAAATGGGAATAGCAGCTTTCTCCCAAGGATACTGTGATTAAGTACATTGCAAAGATTTAAGAGATTATATTTTGCAATGGGAATTGCTGTGGGAGATGGAGCCAGTTCTTTTACTAAGTTTCCCAAGATTTATTTGTATATGGGCAAAAGTATGTTTAGACATATGTCTCATTTACCCGTTTCACTTATTTATGTCACAAAAACTTAAGAAATAAAACCAAGGTAAGCTAGGTTATCGTTAGGCACTGTTTTCTTAGGCCTGAAGCAAATGTTTACATTAATATCACTATAAATGATACTACTATATACAGAGCTTAGAGACTCCTGATGGTTATGGACAATGGTCAAGTAGACCGTGGGCAGTCTGAACAGTGGCTGTGAGCATTATGAATCCACTCCTCCACCCCAATGAGTTGCTAAAAGAGAAAACCGAACCCCTTATATTCTCTGTCTTGCTCATGTAATAGTAGATCATATTTGGGCCATGATACTGACTTCTCTAAAGATTTTTTTCCAGGCATCTTTCTTTTTATCATCACGCCTTATTTGGTTTTGTATAAGGTAGTACAGAATCAATTTCAAAATGTGACCTTCTTATTTCTATATTACAGTAGAAATGTACAGTTCTACAAGGATTTACAGGATCATCCATAAAAAAAAAAAAAGGAAAAAATGAAAATGTATATTTATTTCTTTTTGCTACTGAAAATATTTGCAATGACCATAACAATAACAGTATTGGATTTCAAAGTAGGATTTCAAATTTACCTAAAGATATTTAGGTCTATTAGGTCCTAAAGTGTCTTAGGGATTTTGTAGATCTCAGAATAGATTACCAAAGAACTCTCTAAGGCTCTAGCAAGTAACTGTAATTTCAGAGCCCCTGTCTTATAGCAGTCTTTGAGAAAATGGCTTAACATTTTTAAACAGAATAGTATTTTAAAAATACTAATACAATGAGTTCTCCATCTCTACATTCTTCATCTGGCATCTACAGAAGTCCTACTAGGTTGCTGGATAAAGATGCAGCTTTCCTGGAATGTGCAATTGATAAAAAGTAGAATCTGGTATGATATTCCTCACCTAGATAAATGAGAGCACTCTTGTTACATGGAATACATGATAATTAATCAAGTTCATATATATTTTATATGGTGGTATATAATATATTCCATCATGTTATGTATTATTAGGTATTAATTGGAGAAGGAGATGCTGCTCTTTTCTTAATCACCTTTAAGTTTTTTCCAGGGGTGCCCAAAAACATGAACATGCGTACATTTTATGCAAAAAAAAGAACTCCAAATCATGTGCATCTATGTACTTTGTTAACATTCTTTTAGCTGTTTTCAAGTCTTCTTAGTAAGTATCTGTATGTGCTGTATGCAGCACATTCCAAGGCAAGTCCATCTCCAAAAGAAGTCGGTGGGAGTCTTTCTGCCTATTTTCAATGAAATAGGGTTTAGCAGATGAAGCTGTGAGAAGCACTGTGAAAATCTTTGCAAATAATTTAAAATAGTTAGCGAGTCAGGATGAATGCACATTATCCTTCTGGCATCCTTTATATTACATGTCAAGATACTAGAGACCAGAGTTTATCCTCTAAAGGCACTCTAACCACAGCTATGCCAAACAGTGTGAACTGTCATTTCCTTACATTGTTCTTTTAAGTACCATGTCAAAGACATGTTAGTTCTGGGAGTGAGACTGAGGTCTCCCATGTCTCTGCCACCCTCTTCCGCCAGGATTCTCTCAGACATGACTACATCCAAAATGGCAAGGATCATCCAGTTGTGTGTAAGTTAAATATTCAGTGTGTCAGTCTGCAAATAGTCTTCTATATACCACATTCACTCAAATCCTTAGGCTCAGTGCTGATTGCTGGTGCTTTTAAATATGCTACCGCACAACATTCCTACTTTGGAATTGTGGGAAGGTTGAGAATTTATCTGAATCTAAAACTTTGATTATTCCCTTTCCTTTCAAAAGCACTTTTTCCCCCCACCCAGAGCTAACATATCAGATTGTAAAACTGTAAAACTGTTTTTTTGTTTGTTTGTTTGCTTGCCCCAGTGTTTTATTAAAAGGGCAAATCACACCTTTTGGAGCTCGGCTGTTTGCTGCCATGTCTGATCTAGCGTCTGGCTTACTTTGCACCCTTCAAGAATGCAACAGAGACTTCTGAAAAAACAAATCTCAGCCTCACTTGCTCATCAGATATCAGTTGTGATTAAACCCTCACAGCAAAGCAAGAGAGAGTACCACAAAAAGGAAAGCCATCTGAACTTCCCAGAAACTATGGAGTGCAACAGTTTTCTTTCTTAAAGAAATGTATCAAACAAACAGCTATCCTTCAAAGCAGTCAGAAAAGGCAATTATCATCCCATGTAAAGTTAAAAAAAAAAAAAAAAAAAGAGCTAAGTAAAAATTAAGTTAAAGACGAGTACTGAAGGAACTTAGTAAAAAACATGTAATCCTGCCATGCCTTTACCTGCATGCCTATCATTACCTATGTAATTTTTACTTTACACTGACAACGAAGGACATCCTCCAAATGCAAGCAGTCATACTACATAGATTTTCAATAAAAACAGACTGTCTTGTCTTCGTGTCTGCAATTGTTTGATGTTTTAAGAAATGCAAAGATGAACTACCAACAAAAAATAACATCCTTCTTAGAAACAATACTTCATTATCAGTTTTAACTGCCAAAGAAATTTTAACTTTTTAACAAATTCATTTTTCTAGGATTTGCTGTGGTGATAGGGGATTTCTATGTTGTTACATTGTGTATGAAAGAAGAGACTTTCTTCTTTTAAGAGAGGCAGTCTGACTGTTTCCAAATTTCACATACAGCTTCACCTTGATGCTACGCATATTTTAGAAGTTTCGAAAGGTTAGAAGCTGAAGGCTGCGTTGCCTGGGAAGATGACGACTCAAGAGACTGTGGAACTTTCTCTGCATATTGGCAAGTTTCAAGTTTCTCATCTTCATTTTATATTTTATATATTTTATATATGTCTTTTATATTTTTTTTCTGATGCCTTCCATTGACTCTGGTTATCACACTTGCACACACTTGCACAAGCATCAAGTTTTGCCTCACAAATCATAGTAGCCATAAAGATTACATTTAATGAAGTGATTCCCACCTCAACAGAATAAGACTGCTTTTACTGTATTTTTATGACAGTCATAGAATCATAGAAAGCCTAAGGTTGGAAGGGACCTCTAGAGGTCATCTAGTCCAACCCCCCTGCACACGCAGGGCCACCTAGAGCACGTGGCACAGGACTGCATCCAAGCGGGTCTTGAAGATCTCAGTCAGTAATTACATTGGCATTTTCCAGCCATATTCACAGATGTTTTCTTTGAAGTGTGGGAGAAACAGCACTAATCTCAAATACTACAGCGTGGGAATATTTGGCATACAGCAGCCACATAAGAAAATTGAGCATTTGGCAATGATCCTAGAAGATACTGTCATTAAAGGGACATAAACACATAATTAGGAGAATCCATACATCAACAGGAACTGTACCTATTTTAATGTAAAAGTGATGGGGAACCATTTTTCCATATTCCTTATCTTATCTGCCATGTAGGTATCTGGAACAGCATCACCCCGACTATGATTTTAAGAAGGCTTTTGGGAAGACCAGCTTTAAATTTGAGCTCTACTTGCACAATAAGCAGAGCCCCACAGTAATACCTTTAAGCAATAAACCATCTTTAAAGCATAATCCATTAGTAATGTTCATATTTAGCTAGTATATCTCTTGCTCAGTTCCAGTACAGTAAGTTCAATAGACTTGGATCTGAACTGCAGCTCAGCCATTAATCAAAAACCCTGTAAAACTGAGTTCCAGGAATTTATAAATATACAATACAATATGAGCTGTGGGATTTTTTTCTGTAAACACTCCTCAGCAATGCTTTGCATCTCCCCAAACAGCATAACTTCACCAGCTAGCATTGCTCTTAATTTCTATCCCCATTGCAATAGTGGTGTCTTACTTTATATCTCTTGCTTTGTATCTCTGTCTTCACAATAATTATGAAGGGGAGGGAGGAATGAGAACTTTCACTCCTGAAAAGCCTGTCTAAACTTTTTCATCGCACAGGTCTTGTGGGGTAATGATCCCACAGGTGTATAATTATTTCCTGGGGTTACTTATGGAATAAAGCAAGCAGAATTGGATCCTTTCTTAGCCAAATGCCAGCAGACTATCTATAAGCTTTTTAACAGAAACTAGAAGCTTAATATAACTCTCAAGTCTAGTGAAGTCCACAGGAAACTGTCCATTATTTTCCCTTTGAGTGTGAGTATAGGGCTTTTGTAGGGGACTGGAGGCAGAGAGCAGACAACAATAATCTCCCAGACCCCCACAGCCTCTTCCCCTGCTTCTTCTCTTCCTCCCATGAGCAGCCCCCATGTGATCCTTACATCCCTTCATCTCTTTACCTTCACCAGGTGATCCTTGTTAACATCTAATTGTTGGCCTCAGAATATCCTTTAATCCATCAAGTAATCAGATCAAGTAATCAGATTATTTTTTTTATCTGTGGCCAACCTTTCCCCCTGTTCCCCCATTTTTTTTTTTGTTTTTTTTTTTTTTTTTTTTTTCCTATTTCTGAAGGGGACTATGCATATATATGCTCTTTTTTTTTTTTATAGTATAACTCCCTTTTCTTTCCCCTACCACTATTCTGCATAAAATATCCCAGTTTTACCTATCAAGTTTGTCACTGGAAAGAATTCCTATTGCTTTCTTCTTCTATTAGGACTACTTGAAATTCCAAAATTCTCCAAGTGGTTATTTTGGAAACAGTGGAAATGGAAATCATTTCCTTTGCCTTCCAGGACTTATTTACAAAAAACTTTCCCAGTGAACTCATTTACTTTTGTATACATTGAATTGCTTTGTTTTACCTTGTCTTAGACCAGACTCCATTGAGATGGTGTAAACACATGCTGGTCTCTGACTTGAAATTTCTTGTGAAATGGACACACTTGTTTTTTTTTTTGTACATGTTTTTATTTTGTTTTATTTTGTTTTGTTTTATTTTATTTTATTTATTTTTAGCTTGCCATGAAGATACATCTTAGTAATTCATAAGCCATTTAAGACATTCATTGTAACTTAAGCAAATGGAAGTAATGTTTATTTTTTTCACTTTTTAGTGGTGATGCAGAACATTCTTCTGCATATCCAGTTTACAAGGCTCACAATATAAGCATTTGGACTTCATTTTAAACTTATAAATCAAGTGCTAATTATAGTGCTTGTTTTTGTCTGTTACATATTTCCGTCTTGTTTGTTCTTATCAACATCCAGTAATAATACAGATACTTGTCATGCAAGACAGTAAATATGCGGACTTTCCAAGGAAAAGCTCATTGCTACATCTCTGCTGATTAATGGGTAAACATTTGAAACTACTGTAAAATCACAGTAGTAGTAATCGCAGTAAAAGATATCATAATCCTTTATCCTTTATTATATCCTTTATCATAATCTGGAGGAATGAACATAGCAGGTAAGCGTGTGGGAGAGGACCAAGATGGAGGGCCACAGTAAAATTTATATGCCACCCAGCCTCCATTGAGAGGACTCCTACTGCTTGTGTAGGAGTCCTCTCCCAGTACTCTCCCTATGCATTTCAAGGTGCATTGCAAACTATGTGAGAGGCAGGAAACTGCATTTTCATCTTTATTCTACTGCCTGTAAGCTAGACCCATACTTCTTGTAGGCTGCAGCAATAAATCCACTGAGTTCAGGAATCTATACCAGATGGGTGTGATTGATCGGATGTCATGGGTCCTTGTCTCGTGCCTGCTGTTTTGGGGCATAAATAATTTAGCAGTGTGCAAAGTCATTATGTCTGGAGTGGATGGATGAAAAATAATTGATGAAGGAACTTGACATTTGAAATTGGGAAGCTGCTCTGGCCAAGCAAGCTTCCTCTTTTCAAATAGGAAATCCCCAAGTGCAATTACTGACACGTCAGCTTATTTTTATCCCAGGCTATAATAGTGAGGTGCAGGCGGTGGTGATTGATTGGGGAGAAAGAGCCACCTCAGTGTCAGGGACACCCGACCAGACACCTACTGAGTGGCAACCGAGGCAGCTGTCTCCTATCACCAAGAGCTCACTCCTCTCTCCTCCTCCATGGTATGTTACCATGCTTGGGTTAGTTTAGTTGCTAACTTAGTTGTAGCTTAGTTCACTTGTTTCCTCATTTTTCTCTAACCCCTTCATTTCTTGTGCAGTATAAATAAATTGTGCGATACCGCAACCAAAATTGAGTGTGTGTGTTCCCTTGCCACTCGGAATCTGCAGTCCTCTACTACATTAGAATCTTCTGTTGTTATACATTGTTATATGTTCAGTAAATTTATCTCTGTCTCTGTTTTCCACAGTTGTACCATATGGATGAGGAATCCTGCCTACAGGATGCAACTATGAAGCCTTGTATAGTACTGTGCATGCTAAATCTACAGGAGAGATATGTGTGAATTGCCCAACAAACTTGTGTTATCTTTCTACCCAAATAATGCTACTAATGTAGGCTAGTGCTTGTATTGTTCCTAAGTGTCTATTTCACAAGGAAAATGAGCCAAGAAAACCTGATAGCCAATGTATTTTTTTTCCCAGAAACCCCATTAACACAACAAACCATATAGTAAAGACCAGTTGCCTTGTAATTCTCACAAGGAGCTAAGGATTTACTTCATGTGTTCACACTTTGTTGTCTGCTGCCATTAAGAAGCCCAGTGGGACTCTACACAGCCTTCAATAAGACATACTTCTCCTAAAGGGCATGGGTCTTTGATAGGCTGGGTCATATATACAGGCTTTGTGTATCTATCTCAGGCATCTCAAATCACTCTAGACGTTCAGGCAACTGAATTTGTCCTTGACAGTCTATGAAAAGAAATCCTAGTGAGATTGCAACTATCAGCCTGTATCCAATCTTCTTGCTTTACAGTTTCGTAGCATATGCATATGGCATTGATATGCTATTTTAGATGAGAAAAGTCACAGTTCATGTGGTATAGATCTTGCCATGTAGGTTTCCCACAATGAAGATGAGCTCAGATTGCTAGAACAGATTTTTGACCCTCTTCCATGACTCTGCATTATTGTTAAACAGGCTTGGTTTAAGATCAGGATTAGAGCAGGCACAGGATCACTTTCTAACAGTTAGGATGCTGCAGCAGGGGAACAGACTGCTTGGGAAATGTGTAAAATTTTCATGACCAACCAGAGGTCATTGAGAATAGGGTAGATAAACAGATGCTTGCTTTCAAGGAAGAATTTGGGAGCAAGGGAACTGTGCTTTTTCCATCTCCATTTATGAATCTGTATGATTTCCTTGACAGGAACTTCTTTCCTTTGAGGCTACTCAAATGGTATCTCATGTATGAAAATGTGTTTGCAAATTTATGTTAATAGATGACATAACTTGCACAGAGATCCTGTGATGTTATTTCACATTAAGAAAAATGTCTACTTCTAAATTCATTTTCTGTATAAACTCACTGGGAAATAAAAATAGAAGAAAAAAAGTGAGAGGATATGCCTTGCAGTGAATTAAAGTGAAGTGTATTTTGATAAGGTCAGTGTGATATAGCTCAGCATTTGCATATTTATTTGTCCTGTTATAAGAAAAGTCCAATATATGGGGTTTCTGAATCTACATTGTAAACAGATAGAAACCTAGGTTGCCCAGGTTAACACAGAACAGATTTAGCCCAGAACTTTTTACTTTTTCTTACTGAAATAAATATTGAGATCTGGGAAAAAAAAAAAAAAAAAATCCTTTCAGAGCTTCCACAAATAATTGTGTGTGCAACCACATATAATTACACTTACCAAAATGTGAGTGCAACCACATATAATTACACTTACCAAAAATGCTTTCTGTTTACATAGCACTTCAGTAGAACTGGTGAATTATCTGCAGCCTCCGTACATAGAACATTGTGGAAATGTAACTGCTTGTATATTGGAAAACAGCCATTAATAAATACTGTGAAGGAGGGGGTGAAGGGGGAGATATTGTCCAAGAAAATACAAATTTGGGTTTATTAAAAATAGTGTAGAATCTTGTGCAACCATGTCTAACCATGTAACCATGGTTACATTGGAAGAACAAGAAAAATTGAATAAGAATTATAAAATTATCAATAAAATTAAGTCATTTCTCAGAAAAAGTAAAACTGCAATGAAAATTAACCACATTTTTAACAGGTATGTGTAACAATCATTGTGAAAAACTGTTTAGCAATAGTCTAGCACACAGTAGGTGTTGAAAATGGAAATGGAATTTCCCAGCTAGGCAAACATCCAATATTTATGAGCCAAGTCTGTGGGAATAACCAAAACTGCCAATAAGGACAAAATAATATAGCAGCAAATTGAATAATTTTTCTGCATTAAGAAAAATTGCTATTCACCTTTTATCCATTCAGATTTCTACTAGTGTCTGAATGTATTGTATGGTGCTGAAGGAATCACACTAGATATTAACACAAAGACATGAGTATCTTCCGGACTAGAGATGATCACAGCTACTCAATTATCTGGCAAGCCAAGTGATGCACATATGAGAAAAAATGATAATATCAGAGATACTTGAGGAAGAAAACAGCCTGTTAACTTTCAGCAGCAGCTTCAATAATTCCTAGGTGGTGTTTTGGATATGGATAAAGTATAGAGGAAACTCAATTTATATTCTGATTTGACAATGTCACAATCTTGGCAGGGTTTTTGTGATTTTTTTTTAATATCTACCATGTTGGGTCAAAATCTTTCATGAGCAACAGATGCTGCTGTGAGATTTCTGGAACAAGGATATATGTTCCTTGCACTTTTAGATCTAAGGACCAGAAATGTAGAACTAGCTTTTACTCTGGGGAACCAAATCTTGAACACACTTCCTCCCCCAGCCAAAACTGAGGACATTTGGACCAATTCTGTGACCATAATGGGAAGAAATGCTAGCTGCCAGACAGAAGGGTTCTGTGCTTGTCAACACTCCTAACTCAAAAGGCAACTTGAAATTTGCTTGAGAATTTCCTGTCTCCTTCTGATGGGGCTCCTGTCTCTTTTTGGCAGACTACTCACACAGAACTGCCAAACTATGGATACCAAACTACATTTCATGGGTATTTGCACAAATTTGGATAGTGTGCAAACCAGTGCACATGGCCCAGATCTAACTGCATCAATGCAGAACATCAAGATCAGGAGAAGTAAACAAGTCCTTAAAAGGAATGCATTAAATGAATTGTTCTCCTTCCTGGCTGAAACTCACCCTGTTAGAATACTAGGAAGGAGGCTGGGCTCCAGCTAAGCCCTCAGAATAATAAAGTTTACAAAGGATTAATGTGGTGAATGAGTGGCTGTGCTCAGCATTGGCTTCCTGTTAAGGAGTGAGTTTCAGTCTTCAAGAATTGATTGTAATAGATTATTACATCCCTGCCCCCACCACAGTGTATTGAGACAGGCATGCCAGATGATAACCTCCACGAAATGACTGTTTTTCTGGTTGGGAATTCATTCCTGGACAATTTGGCTCTGGGTCACTCACAGCAAGACATCCTAGAGCTGATTTTGGCACCCTTCCACCCTCTCTTCCTGTTCTGTTTGGCTCCTTCCAGCTGCCACCAGCAAAGTCTCTTGCTTGCTGCATACCAGAGATGTGTTGGCCCTTCTCTTGGAAAAGAGCAGTAGCTCTAGTGTGCTTCCCATTTGATGCCTCTCTGAAGTGAGAACCTTGCTCACCCTACCCTTGATTAGGCTACTATTCTTACTATTCAAATAGCAGGCTGCACTGATAGATGCATTGGGTTTGACACATTACTTTCCCACTTGATAGGTGAGCAAAGAGTTAACATTTGAAAGTGCATGATTATTGCTGATGTGGCAAGGACATGAGGTGAACTTCACCAATTAACAGCAAGAAAGGGAGATGGGAAGTCTTGCCAAGGCAGGGCAGTCTCGCGTCACTAAAATTTGCAAACAATGCCAAACTCACTAAAGAACCAAAACTCACTGAAGATTAGAGAAGGACCAAACAATGAGAATGACCATGTCTCAGTCATGTCTCTATGTGTGCTAGATAGGGTCTAGCACAGACGAGCTGAGCAGTGATCAGGAACAACAGCTGACCAACTCATTCAGCTGGACTGTGAGTATCCCTCCCTTCCCATTACCTGGGACTCCGGGCTAAAGTAACATCTTACTAGGTTGAGAGTCCCCTGAATGTTCAGGGAGAAAAAAATACTCTAGTATTTGTCAACTCCTTGCAAGGTTGAGAGCTCCCTGTGCACTCAGGGTGAAGAAAAGTTAGAACATTTTATTGGGACAAGCAGTATACTCTATTTAGTTGTGCTAGCTGCTAATTGCTAATTAATAAGCCTATGCTTTAATGACAGTTGTGCCAGTTAATAGTAGATGTTGTTATCATGAAGATATTGATACTTTTGATAGGCAGTATTTGGTCAAGAAAAAATGTTTCTGCTCCCTCAGACTGTATTTGTTATTTTTTTAAGTAGATGGATCATCTCAATCAACATGAGAAGGCAGCATATATTTTTATAACTAAATGCAAAACAGGGAAGTATCAAAGCATAAGCAAAAAAGTAGTGTGGAGGTCTTTGGAGACAGAGGCTAGAGAGAGTTTTGCAATTGACATGAGAGAGGAAAATGTTTCTCAGTTTCACATAAAGTGTCTAAATTAAAACCAATTGCTTATTTTTATTAGTAACTATGGCATAACTATGGCATAAATTCTCACCTCAAATTCCATATCAAAATAATTGTAATGAATGAGTTTAAGGTAAAAAAATGCTATTACCCCTCCACAAGGTACTATGAATACAACTTGGAGATATAAAAAAACATGAAAAAAAATGTTTCAGTTCTTTTTAAAGAATGCAGAGTTCCTTCTGTGGTCAACCCAAACTATCTGCTCCAGCAGTTGGCATTTCCGATATATGGCTTTGAGATACCTACCTATCTTTGGCAAATACAGGCCTATCTAACAAAGTATAATGTGCATCCATCTTTTCAGGGTGTCTTTTCAATGCCTCCTTCTTTTGAATTCATGCATACAGCAGTAAAAAAGTGCTTTGTCCCTATTGAGGAGGAAGCATTGCATTTTCCATATACACTTCCTTCAACAACTGGATGATAGGAAGAATTTATCATTTATCAACTTTTGGTTGTGTGCAAGAGCAAATTCCTACTTGCAATGAAGAAAGAGCCTGAAAGTTTTAGTCCTGCTTTTCTCTAGCAGCAGGATCATGATCCTTCAGGATCAGCTGGTCCCTCTGAAACCAGGAAGTCATCCACATTACACAAGGAATTTTCTTCTGCAGGACCCAAGAGGATGTCCAGCTCTACTGTAAACCTTTGTATACACTAGGTCTACTAATGCACTGAGTATGACCTGATGTGCCAGCACTGAAGCTTCTGGTCTAAGCTGTGCTCAAATGCTCTAGGTGCTATGAGGTATAATAAGAAACTGAATCTGGAGAGTTGATTGGTCATGTTTGTGAACTGTAAGGTAAAGCCATTTTTTGGAGGTATGTCCAGCAAGAAAATGTTATAAATCAAAAAGAATGAAAAGATCATTGCTTTTCTAAACATTCTCATCTCAAAGACAGTCTTGACTGACTACCAGATACTCCTAAATAACTGTTAAAAATGTGTGTGCTTACAAAATAAATATATATATATAATTTTATGGGAGGAAATGTAAACTGTTTTCCAAATATTCAAGAAACACATTAGTGATACAGGTATTGTCATACTTGGCAATTGCCCTTATGCACACCAAGTATGACTTTTTGGCCTGGTTGGAAACAAAAATGTACAATCACATTACCTTCTGAGCCCTCCCAATAATCACTAAATTGGCAGAACCACGTTAACCAAATCTGCTAGAAGTGCAAGATTCTCAAAAATGCTAAGTTCCTGAAAGCTTAATGATAATCTGTGGAAGAAGATCCTCAGGGAAGGTCTCATATGAAGCAAAACATAACAAGATCTGTAAACTTTAGGCTCCTCATTAGCATTTTCAGAACTCTGAAACAGCTAAAGCACATTACAGTGAAGAGGGTGATGCTCACTGGAGGAATATAATTTAGGCCTGTGCTCTTGTGAGATTTTGTTTCCTATAAGTATTTAGGATTATTTTGCAAAGTATGTTTCTTTGCCAACTTTGTTTTTTGCTAAGTTTTTCAGCTTGCTTCTTAATTTGCAAGCTCTGCTTCTTGATAATATTTTGTAGCTGTCCACTGAGTTTGAAATCTGGCAGGCCTCTTTCCCTTCTAGTTGAGAAGGTGTCTGCCTGCATAAACTCTTTCAACACCTTCTGTTATTAGAGGAAATATGAAATTAGGAGAATAAAGAGAAAAGTGGTACTGTCTGAGAAGCTAACAAAGTGCTTGTAGGAATTGCATCTGCTAAAAATTATGATTGTAATTACCTTTATAAAAGCAGGAGATTCTCTTTTTAAAATTTTATTTTGTCAGGAAAGAAAGGAAGTTATAAATAGGTGAAAGAAAAAATTAATAACACACATTCAAGGAGAGAGAAATTTTAAAAGAAGAGTTTTTTATATTCATTCTTAGAACTGTATCCCTATAACTTTTAGATTTATGATAGGAAATGTGATGTCACTCCAGGGTGCTATAAATTGAAACATTAATTCAAAAACCCAAAAGACCTCTTACAGTTAACCATTTCAGTTTTAATCATGAGTATTTTAAAAGTGTTGAAAGTAACAGATATTTGCTTTGGTTTTCTTTTTTCTCTTTATATTGAAGATATAGTTAGTTTATATATTAGTTATTCCAGAGACAGTTAATCTATCAAAAAGAAACCAAATTAAGAAGAAGGATGCGCTAATTGTGGAGTAAGGTCTGATAGCCAGGTGTGGTCAGCAAGACCGGAAATAGATCAAGATGGAAATTTCCCATTTTGCTCATCTAAAACATGCTTTTTGTAAATTTGAGAATATCCTTCAGATATTTATGATTTGTCAACATCTTTCTCATTTTCATCATTAAACTTCACACACTAACAGGCAACATTTCACTACATGTGATTTTTATCAAATTAAATATTTCCTTAATTTTACCCTAACAAGCACAGTATATTTTGGTTTCCCTAAAATCAGTATAAAATTACACAGTCATTTTCTACATACAATATTCTGTTGTAGGAATTTGATTTACAGATGTGATTTTTTCCTGTGGGTTGGGCATCCTAAAGGATAGCATCTCCAATGGCTAGTTTATTATTGCTGCTCAAACCAAAATGCTGTGATAGCAACATAACATGGTGTACAATGGAGATGTAGTCTGGAAAACTGATGCTGCCATTATTTTTGTGTGCATCCCACAATGGTCTCTAAATAGTTTGTGAAATTCTGATTCAAAACAACAAAAGCCAATGTCAGTTTCAATAAGAAGTCTGACAGGGATGCAGAGAACCCTTTTTGCTTAATCTCTTTTTCATTCTGAGATGTCTATAACCACCATCAAGGCATCAAGATATTATGCCAGGAGAAAAATAAGAGTAGACTCTCAAGAACAGAAAGATGATGAGAAATGAAAAGATAGAGGCACCAGAAGTCCTCAAATAGCCTAACTTTTTCCTGAAATAAAGCCAAAGAGATTTAAGCAAAAATGTTGTCTTTTCACAAAGATAAGGAATCCCATTGGAAAAGAACATGGGCAACAAAAGCTGTATGTTTTAGAAGGAAAATAGAAGGAGGCTGCAGATGTTTACCTTAATAAATCACAAACTCAAATGTACAGAGGCAAGAGAAAATTGAGGACTACATGGAAAAAATTATAAAAAGCCATCAGAACCAACTTGTAAAAGAAGCACAAAATAGTGTGCATGGGAAAAAGTATCAGCTAATGCAGTTCCAGCTTTTAGAAATTGTTTTTCAACCACAAAGCAAAATCATTATGCAAATGGAAGTGATAAAAAGGCTGAGGGTATTTACCAAGAAACTAAGGAACTGGCTGGAACAGTTAAATAGTAGCTGGAACATTACTTTCAATCCAAATTAAACCTTTGTGACTTATACGTTTTACTTCTGTGCACAAATGAAATGAGAGTAAATCATTTGAAGTGAGATCTAGGTAATTTTTTAGGAAAATTTAAGGTGAGAGGCACTGGACTGAATTTTTAACAGGGAGGTAAGTACAGACAAGTAGAGATAGAACAGCAATATCTTTACCTCAAAGAAATGTAGAAAAATAAAACACAAACAAGTTTTAAAAAAATGAGATTCACAACACAAGAGCCAATAATATTGGACTAGAATAGTGAATTTAGAATAGTTTTTTGTTTGTGTATTCTGGGGAAAATATGTTGACTTGGTATTACCAGTCTCATTAATATCCAAGGGAAATGTTACTTGCTGAAATGCCATTCAATAGAAAGCTTAGAAGAAACTCAGTAGAAAGCTAAGAACAAGGTACTTCCTTATGTATTCATAAGATTTAAAACAAAAGGATTGTGAAATCTTATAATCACCATGTAAATAGGAAACAAATAATCTGCTCTGATAAAAGTCATAAGATCTATAATGCTCTGTGTACAGTCAACACACAGTATGAAAAAGCAGAGTACTTGTAAATGCATCAACAAAACATGTGCACAGAAAACAGTTTCTTCCTAAGTTTTTTTGATCTCCCTAATCATATCTGAACAGTGCCTGTAAAGACATAGAAATTACTTCACAAAAGGGAAAGGAAAATGCATGAATCTGAATTTTCATAATATAAAAAAGAAGAGCTAGTTGATTATACACTATCCAGGGAAAGAATAAAACTATGAATGGACTTGTTTGGCTTTTGATTTCCCACTTAAAGAAGACTTATACACAGCTAATGTAGTCTTGCTAGAATCCGAATTTCAGTGATAATTGTAGTATTGGAAATATCAAGGTAGAGAGAGAAGATTCCATGTTATAAGTGGTTAAGTTCCAAATGAATTATTTTGACTTTCTGTAGGTCAGAAAAATTAAATGCTAAGAAGGTGCTGAGAAAAGGCTTTTCCAAAATCTTTTTTTTTTTTTTTCCAGACATCTCTTCCTGAAACCATTTTTTTTTCTTGGTTTTGCTTGCCAAAGGTGAGGTAATAGCTGAACAAGCTTGACATGTAGTTCTTTCCATATTAGTCTTCCACACTTAAGAATTTACTTCTGTTTCTGTATGTTCCTTTTCAGTAAGAAAATGGGAGACAAATGATAAAATACTTGATGACTTTCAGGAAGATGTTTGCACTTCCTTTCAAG
The DNA here is from genome assembly GCA_013389825.1 of Crypturellus undulatus. Classification (NCBI taxonomy): domain Eukaryota; kingdom Metazoa; phylum Chordata; class Aves; order Tinamiformes; family Tinamidae; genus Crypturellus; species Crypturellus undulatus. The sequence continues at coordinate 31,405 of VWPW01001173.1, read as the reverse complement.
TCCTGCATTCTGGACCACATCTGTGGGGTAGGCTAGTAAAGGCACTCATGATTATTTATCATAGATGAAAGGTAAAATGTCTGGTTTCATTTTTCTGATTTTGCCTTTCGGAGAAGGATTTTGCTGTCTTTAATTTTCCAGTTGTGAGTAATATCGACCTAGCAGCTCCAGGAACTTTCACAGTTCTCTGTGAGGGCACCGAGTCATGCTCTGAGCAATAGACGTTTTTTGGTTTTATCCCTGCATGTACCAATTTTCCAGACTATGGCCGAGTCTTTTCTCTAGCCATTCAAAATATTGGTCAACAAAGAGTGAAGTTTTGGGCAAGTGGGAAACCTGACAAGTTTTTTTAAATTTCTTCTGTGTCCAAATGGACTTAGTTGAAATTAGATAGTATCAGAGGAATAGTTCGTTTCTAAGGGATTTACAAAAAAAAAATTTTTCTTCAATTTTTACAATCAGCTATACCAGTTAACTAATACAGGCATGCACTCTCCCATTTCTGTGATTCATTGTATTTGACACTTTGGAAGTACCTCCAAGGCTTTGAAAAATAAACACTGAGAGTCAAGTGCGAGTTCTGATTACAGTTTCACTGATTTTAATGGCATTGCATGGGTACAGCTGAGGTCAGAAATCAACCTGTGATCAGATGAATTTCAGCACTTGCTCAGGGCCTCCTGATTCTGAAATATTGAAATAAATCAGGAATAAATGTCTTCTAAGTATGAGCAACTCAGCAAGAAATACAAAGACAATGCTTCCTAAAGAAATTCCTATGTGATAGGACACTTGAACTGTGGGATATGCTTGATTGATGCTGGTATGTATTAAACATGCCTGAGCAGGCAGAAAGGCTGACTTTTTTTTTTAAACAGATTTGTAAAGTATAAGTATTCACATTTTTATTCACAAGAACATGAATATAAAACTCTATCTAGTGGGACCTGCAGCCTTCTCGTGGCAGGTCTAAAAAGTTCTCATGGAACACTCACATGTTGCCTTCTCCCCTCCTGTTTGCACATGCACATAGGCACACACTCATTCCTGCATAAGTCCCACACATGCACATCTCCCATCTACTTTGCAAGACAAACATGGACTCAAAAAAGGATTTAAGCTGCAAAAGCAGGGCACTGGCAATGATGGAGGCTGGGGTAGTATCTGGTGACCTACCACCCTTCTCAGCTGTGAGCAATATAAAAGCATTATGAAGTAAACCTGCCTGGAATTAGAACAGTGGAAAAGGAATGTACTGCAAATGGTCAGACAGAATAATGATAAAAAAAAAAAAAATTGCTATATAGAGGGACAGAGAGTGACTAGAAAAACAGACAGAAAATAAGAGACTCAGATTGGAAAAAAAAAAGCCTGGAAAAAATTAGCTCTAAGCACCAATATTAAATTGCAAGGAGGAAGCTGTAAATGAGTAATATTGGAAATTAGCTAGGCTAGCTATATTTAAATAATAAGTTATTGTGATGGATTTGTTATATAATATGATATTGAGGTTCTTTTCCTGCAAAGGAAGAGAAAGAGAAGACAGAAACAGAGAAGGTAAAACAATAGCAAAACAATAGCAAAACAAAACAAGACAAAAACAAAAAACAAAAGCAATATAGTTACGGATGGCAAGCAGAAATACAGTACAGACAAAAAGATAGAAGCTCTTTAAACTTGGACACTACTGTACCACCAATATGGATGAAATTGAGGGAAATCAGAAAACTGAAACAGATATGATTTAAAAAAAAAAAGTCCTAGAAAAATAAAGTGCACTGTAAGGCAAAGAATGTGGTTAAACAAAGGGAAATAGCTTGTGTCCTGCATATTTAGTTAATAACAATAAAGGAGAAGTGTTGCTCAAGGTCTAGGGGGCTCCAAGTTGTTGAACACACAAATATCAATAAATATTGGGGAAAGCCTATCCTTACACAGAGATTTATTAAATTACTGAAGCATCATTATCATCCATCAACCTAGTCTGTGCAAAATCTCAGAAATTAGTGAAAGAAATAGATTTGCATTTACTAAATGATGAACTAAAAAGATCTTTTCTAGTATTTGCATGTATAAATCCATGAAAGATCCCGGCACATGGAATGTCTCACATGTATCTCAATTGTTAGATTTTGCTATCAGATCCAAAGCACAGTAAAGTTTATGTTCTATGTTATTTTTGCAGTTACCTTAAAGTTGATTTTAAGCATACCATTTACACACTAGGATGGGAAATAGAGGATTCTGGGAGATGATAGAGGGAAGACACATGGGCAGGCATGAATGTTTCTCCCAACGTTCTTCCAAAGCATTTCTTAGATATTTCTACTGTAGTCTTCACATAGAAGACTACTATTTTTTTTTGACTGAGATGGCTACATAGTATCTATTTATTTCCCTGAAGCATCAGTTTTAACTTTATCCCCGTATTATGGAGTCTGACTCTGAGATCATCCCACATCTCAGCATCTAGTAGTACTAGAAGTACACTGGTGAAATTGTCTAAATATCTCTGGTGGATTTCTGAGGTCTACATTTCATAGCAGAAAACTTGATCTTGGTTTGGAGCAGAAACCAAAAACCTTCCAAATCCATCAAATTTCAACAGAACAAAGGTTGCTTTCGTCTTGCGAGTGTGTTTGTTCGGAAACTCCAGAGTTGTTGAGAGACAGCTGTTAGGTTTTAATTTCACATTTACAACTTGAATACACTCCTAAGTGTAGACGAGACTTTTAGAATTCATGCAGAACACAGTGTCCTTTCCTTCTCTCTAGTTAAAAGTCAGTTAAGTGAAGATACTGACTTAGACTTCCTGTAAATTTGGGTGAGTTATTGTAGAGCATAGCCTAGAAATAAATATTTCTGAATTAACTAAATCAACTTTTTCTCACATGCAAACTCAGCTAATGTAAGATAAAATATATAAAAGCTATTGTAGGTGCAAACCCAAAATAGAGGAATTTATTGCTGGAGGGTGCAAATGATCATGAGTAATAAATGATAATTATTGCTATTCTTTTGCTATTGCTATTCAGGCAATGTAATTGGCTGAATACAGAAAATGTTTGAGGAGTAACATAAATCTTACTCGGTAGGATGCAATCTTTTAAGAACCTTTTCATCCCAAGACCCACATCAGTACAGGTTTGTAACAGATAACATAAATAGTACTTGTTTTCCACAAGCTGTATATTTACATGGCTAGGCAGGTGGTGACTGCCTCTACAATGCAGGCACAAAGGCAATCAAACAATCATGCTCCCTGGTTACCCAGCACTACCTGATGATAATGTGAAATTAACTGCCTTCTCTGTGCGCATTGAAATGCAACCAACATGTTACTTTCCTAAGTTCCAGATTAACTTACTTTTAAGCATTTAATGTAATTTCAACAAGTAGAGACACCTACCCTACCCAAACATATTAATGTCCTCATTTACACACATCTTTATCACACAAATATCACACTGTCAGAACTATAAGAGAGGTCAGACTGCAAAAGACACCATTTTGTGTGTGTGTGTGTGTAAGGGAGAGGTATGAGGTAGGGGAGAGGTAAAGATAGGAAGGATAAGAGAGAACACTCTTGTTTCCAGCTTTTCCAGTTTTTGCTTCACTAAAAGGGCAGGGAACTCCTGGCTATATTGCTCAGCTTTCACCAGACCATTTGTACAACGTGAAACTCCTAACTGGATGGGTGATATGATTTTTTTGTTTGTTTGTTTTCCAAAGAGGTACAATCTTGAAGCCCTCTCTAGAGACCCAGCTTATATATTCGTTGTAACACTTCACAACCTCTAAGTTCATCTTATTACTCGTCTCCTCACACATACTTCCCATCTGTCTCCTCAGAAACCAGTTTATCACCACATCCCCCACTGACAGATGTATACATCTCCCACACAGGAACAGCTGCCATCTACCTCTCTCATTCCTACCCACAAGCTTCTTGTTTCTACTGTCCATTCTGAATTATCAACAGAGAGGAATACACATACTGCAACACAAACAAGCATCCCCAGAGACACCCAGATGCTCCAACCTTCGCAGACCGATTTCACTAGCTATGTCTGGACTGCACATGCTAACTCAAATACTGTACTGACATTTCAACATGGTTTAGGCACTAATGTTTTGATCCTTCTTCCAGTAACCATTGAATTGTACCCACAAGTACATACATTTCTCTTTTTAAAGTCAGCTGGCAAAATGATGTCACTGTTTGCCTTTCTTTTTTTTTTTTTTAGCTTTTGTTTTGGTTTTTGGTTTCAATCTAGTTAAAAACTGTGGAAATAACACACAATGCCCTTGAAGGCAAGGACATTGACCTGGGCTAAGCTGAGGGCAGTAGGCTGAGTCCATAGCAGTTGCTGAGACTGGACTGTGGCCACGCATCTCCCCCTCATGGACAAGAGCTTCACTGTCCCAGTGGCCAGGAAAACTGCCACGAAAAGAAGTCAACAGCAGTGAAAAAGGAGATTTCTACAACCAACTTCAAGCACTGTTTGGAAAAAAAATAGCTGTCTCTGCATCTTGAATGTGTTCTCTGCAGTGGTAAATTAGTGCATGAAGTAGAACAGCAAGTTATTCACATAGACTCCGTCTGGAAAAGCGTGACCAATTAGCTAAGTATTTTACTGGCCACTGCGTTTTTTGGTAGAATTGATCCTTTTGAGGAATAAACCAAAAAGAGTCTCATTAATTTTGATGCAACCGATGCTTCTGAAAGTATGGGCCCAATGTCTTTCAGTGTTCAAGTTGAGAGGTTATGAGTGCCCTCGGACAATATTAAACCAGTGCAAGTCTTACAGGATTACTCACAATCTTCTGATCAGATGTGGGTGGAAAAGAATATTCCTCTATCCAATGTATTTGTTTAAAGACAGCAAGACTCTAGACCAACTGGACAATTTGAGAAAAGATGTTGTCAATATATGCGAGTATTTTGAAGGGAAAGACATCCTCAGTGTTTTTCTCTCATGTCCAAGATGTACTTTCTGATTCCTACCTTCAAGTAGCTGCATATTATTTCAGTACTACTTCAAGCCATGGAGAAAACTTTCATATTTTTTTTCTGACTAATATCAATACTTCCAATGCATTCTTTAACCCAACTGTTGCTCCACCAGCAGCCCTGCTAACTACCCAGTAGCTCTCTAAACTGTAAAATTAAATGCATTTTGTCCCTTCAGATGAAACTGATGACAATATTTTAGCTAGACATGATGGGATTTACCTAGGACACTTCTGTAGTCCTTCAGAAAAAAAAAGTGCAAAATATTTGAAGTAGACACTTTTATTCACATCACACAGAATACAAACAATTTAGCACACATTCCATCCTTTCTCTCCCCACACACCAAACCATTTTCACAGTTAGTCATCTTTCCTGACTCTCCTTCTCAACATAAACATTGCTTCTTAGCAGTCACAAGTCACCTCTCGTGCTTGCATAACTCTTTTTCAGCGGAGAATTGTGCCCCAAATTCAGTGATTACATAATTCTTCAATAGCCATTTTACACATCAGTACAGCTTCCTGCATGCATTTTTGTAACATGTAAACAGACGCATGTCCCTTACAATGAGCACTATGCTCTTAGGCACACTGCATTGATTTCAGCGTCTTCCTGCAGCCTAGCTGAATAATTCTTGACACATGGAACTCTGCAGCTCTGCCAATCATGTAAGCACAACGGCTGCCACACAGCTGTACTTAACCCAGTCCACTCATAAACAACAGTATCTATCTCATACATCCATGTACCTGTCTTCACTGACTGTATGCACTTGCTCCTTCTGTGTTCTTCCCTCTTTGAAGTTAACTCACAACCTACTCACAACCTACTCTTGTCCCCATGCACACTTACATGCACATGGCCTCCTTGCAATTGTATGCAGCCTCCTTTAAACCAAGAGGCAAATCACCACAGATGGCTTCTACCCTTATTCACTTTTTCCAATCTTCATCACTCTTCCCTCCCCCATAAGCTACTTTCATTCTTACAAGTCCCACACCCAGGTCAGCAATCCTTGCCTGCACTTCCTTCATTTACTTTGAGCCTGCTGTGTGCAGAATGCTCTCTTATTAGTCATGACTTCAAATTTCTTTCATCTTTCCTTCCACGGGCCTTACAAGCACAACTGTCATATAGCCGTCTTGCTATCACACACCATCATGTGTGCCCATGTCGAGTTCCTCCCTGCTCACTCCCATCCATTTCACTTTATGACCTACAGCTCCTAATTCTGCTCCCCTCATACTGCACACTTCGCTTTTAACTCTAGTACAATCATGTGTCTCGCGAAGTCTTCCAGGTAGTTATCTCTCTCATTCCTTTTCCTCCTACTACTTTTTATCTTTAGCCATTCACTCAGCTAGCACTTTTGCACCATTATCTCATATTTTTTATTTACTTAGTATCAACTACAAACTTCTTGGCTTACAACTTTTTTTTTTTTTTAATTCATCTATGTGCTGTGACATGTACACTCACACCTCACACTGCTCTTTACTTCCCATTGTTTTCCTCAGTTGCTGTCCTTGTACCATATTGCCTGTTCTTTCTCAATATTATACTAACTACCCAGAAAGAGGCAGCCTTTTTTTTATGCCTTCCAAGCCACTCTCTTCCTCAGCACTATTTTCTCTGCCTACAAAGTGATGAACAACTCTAAATTTCTTGTCCCGTACCTCCTGTAAATCATGTTTTACCCAGGCATCTTTGCACAAAACGCAGCTTTAATTTTGTCTACATGTCTTTCAGATCCCTTGTTTTTCCCCATTCTCATGTTTCTCAAGACCTGCCACATTTTTGTACACCTTCTACAGTTCACAATGCCCTCTTAATGCTCATTAACTTGCATTTCCTTGCAATGCCTTTACACAGCTCAGTTCTGCTTCATCCTTACAACCAGGTACCAAATATCTACAGCACTCTATCAGGTTTTCATCCTCCACTGAAATTTCTCCCATCTATTACATCCTTGTATATCTTTATGACTTCCTATACATTTTCCCCAACATCACATATTCAGATACTGCTTATTTCCTGCTCATTTTTCCTACCTATTCCTCTCTTTGGCATGTGTTCCACCACCACATAAACCTTCCCCTCCAAATTCTAGCACCTTCCTTGAAAATACTTCTCACTATCTAGTTCTTGACAGTTAGAGGATCTCCTTTAAGCTCCTCACAGGCATTTTGTATCTGATTATTTTCTATATCTTTTCCAAATATGCAGTAGTTCACATTTTTCTTACTTCTTCAAACATTCTTTGTATCCGTGCTTTCATTTCTCCCGCCTCTGGCTGCATACACTAGCTCACTGTTGCAGGCCCTAACAACCTTATCTGTCCCTATCACCAGTCTACAGTCTGCACCTTTTCCCCATGTCTTCTATTTCCTACTTCCCCTTCAAAACCTCTTTCCACTCACAAGAATCCATTTCTTTTTCCCATATATATCCTACAGCATTTCTCATTCTATGCTGACCACCTTTGCTCATCTGCTCTTAGTACCCAAAAATACATCATCGAATACAAAGTAGTTTATTTTTGGCATGTAGCCCTTTCCCACAAAATTCTTTATCACTGTCTTTTTATATATAATTTATTTTTTTCTTCCTTGGAAAAGAAAAAAAAATCCAAAATCTATGGGTATCCCATACTTTAACATACTGCACACTCTTACACAAAAGCACCCTCATCCTGGCCTCACCACTGCGTCCTCTTTTCCCCATATTTGGGTTCATTCATTTCCAGTCATGCATAGCTTCCCTCCCACTACCATGCTCACACATACAGCTTCTGGCACTGACATGTGTATCTGTGACTAGTCTTTTTACTACATGCAGTTGGAACAATGCCGAACTCGCTTTCATTCTCTGCTGCTTTTGTCTGTCTTGCCACAAAGCAAAAATAAATAAATAAATAATATATATATTTTAAGACTTATTTATGGGTTTTTCTTCTACCACTCCTCTACTTATACGCTTAGACAAGTCAGGTATTTCCGTTCCTGAAAATGTCTCTCCTACTCGTCTGGATATTTTCCTGAAGGCACAAGATAAAGACAAATTTTACATACCATTTGCACTCCTCATACAACAAATCACACAAGCCTAGCAGCAAAGAGCTCAGTGCTTTCTGGTTGTATTGTAGCTCACAACAACCCGCTGGACCATATAGCACACATCCCTGTCTATTTAAAAAGGAAAAAAATACACTTCCCCCTACACACTCCTCTCTAAATAACTGGTTTTGCAATATAGGAATCAGAGAATGCATGCAGAGCAGCCCCATTCAACCCAAAATATCCATCCTTCCAGATACTGCATATTTATAGTCCAAGAGATAGGACCAACACAGAGCTTTCACGTTTATTTTAATGAAGGATTAAGAACTGATCAGAAAACTATCTAAACCATTCAAGGACTTTTTCCCCTCTTGGCTAATAACAGTTTGGTGTCTCCATAAGGACTCACCAGTAACTGACGCTTTAAGCTACATTTCAGCTGTTTAGATGAGTAACAGTTTTCAGTTTCCCTCTATATGTGTCTGTGTTGATTAGTTGTGTGCTACATTCCTAGAAGGCACTTGGAAAATACTGGAAATTGCAGGGTAAGAACAGTTTTCCTGGCCTCCTGGCACAAAGTGAATGTATCATTTCATCTAAACACAGATGTGCAGAGGATCCTTTGATCTCCAGTTGCTTCCAGAGAATTTAGTGTTTGGGCTTGAGGAAAATGGGGATTGATTCAAAGGTCATGAATATGGTTTCCAGTGTCTGACAGAAAAGGAAAAGAAAAGAAAAGAAAAGAAAAGAAAAGAAAAGAAAAGAAAAGAAAAGAAAAGAAAAGAAAAGAAAAGAAAAGAAAAGAAAAGAAGAGAGGAGAGGAGAGGAGAGGAGAGGAGAGGAGAGGAGAGGAGAGGAGAGGAGAGGAGACACCAGTTCAGTTAGTGCAGTTAGTTACCTGAGACATGCAAGGTCTAATAACCAGGAATTTCGACTTTCCTTGTTACGGTCTCTAATTTTCCCGTAGGGTTTGCAGGGTACTTAAGCTGAGGTTGATTCTTGCAAACCCTGCTCACTGAACCTTTTTTGTTGTATCTGAAGTTTCAAGTTTCCTTCTTAAAATATAACCAAGAATATCTTTGCTTTTGCCTCTTAAATCAGATTTATTTCACACCTCATATTTCTTTTTCGTTGTTTCCCTGCCAGGGACCTGAAAACAGCCTGTAGAGTAGGAGGAACCTCAGGACTAAAGAAAAATATGGGGCAACACGGGTGGGGGAAGGAGGAGGCACAGCAGGAAAGGCTGCAACATTTGGGACAGATCTACTTCTTACAACACTCCCCATATCCATTATGCTTCTTTAAAGAATCTCTCTACCACCCTCCCCTCCCCGCCCTCTTAGGACCCTATTAGAAAATTTCCTTACCGTGGTAGGAGTAACCATGGCATTCGTGTGAATGTTTCCAGAAAAGTCGACATGAAGAGAAGGGTGGATGTATTTATGTTCATTCAAAGTCCCAAACTTGGTCTGCTTGGGCTGTGCAGAGTTGCTCTATCGGAGAGGAGCCTTAAACTCTGAGTCCCGTGAACATAATCTGCTCGATTATAACAAACCAGCTCAGCCAGATGGCTCTGTGCTCTGCAGATTAACCCCTTTATTGCCACACTCTGCTTTTTCTACCTACCATTTAAAATAGCTTTGACTAGTTATGGAATTTCAGAGAATGAGGCACTTTTTCTGAAAATGACAAAACCATCATAAAGGTCATTTTTCCCCTGTGTGCTCTAAAGAAAACTATCATCTGACAATTTTCTTTTTTTTTTAATGCTTTTTTACAATTTTATTTTCTTCCTTATAAAATCTTTTCATGCTATTAAGAACAGTGTTAGCACCAGGCAACATCTAGAGAATTTTTTTGTTAAATCCTAGCCATGACTTCTGGGCTGTAATTCTCTAAAGGCAGTATTTTAGTGGAGGAATGTCTCTGCATTTTCACTCTAATGGTCAAGCCACCTGCCTTCTTCTTCTGGTCTTGCTCCTGCTCCTGTTCTTTCTTTCTCCTTCTCTCTCTCTCTTTCCATTTCTCTCTTTTCCCTATACTCTCTCACACGCAGACTCACAGATAAAAGCACAAACTCTTTGCCAGCATGTGTTGATATTCTCACGCATATTCAGAAGTCATTAAAATAGGTGGAATAGAGAAACAGGGCTAAAATGTTATAAACCTCCGCCCTCTCCTTCTGGATCCTTCTTTTTTTCTGTTGTTGTTGTTTCAAAGGGGGCCAAATGACCAAGTATGACCAAGTCACTCCTCTTATAGCACAAAACTAAGTGTCAGGAGAAACTATCACTGATAAGAGCAGATGTTTGGATGAATTTGTGGTTAGATATTCCTCCTGTTTTGATTTAAAATTAGTCCATTAAGAGAAGGTTGGCAAATGCCAAAAATATGGAAAGTTCATCCGCAACCAGCAGCGACTGGTTTCCAAACTTTTTATTTAGAATGCTCACTCACAGAGATGACTGATAAATTTAGCTGCATGCCTCTAAGTCTCCCTCTAAATTTACATGCTTAAGTCATTCTGCTTTTTGATTCAAGCATAATTGAGCAAGTCCTAACAACAAGGAAGTGGTCACAGATACTGTATAATCTTAATCTTAAAAAGCACAATCTTATTTCCTTAAAGAATTCTTACGTTACCATCTTGTGAGGTTTTCTCTTTTGTTTTGACCAAAGAGATTTTCCTTTTTTTCCTCCCCATGAAAAGTTGACTACCCCTTCCATAATGTCAAGGTATTGTACCATCTTTTCTTCAAGATATTTAAATATGCCCAGTTAGTTGCCACAGATTATTTCAAACATTTCCCACTGTGGACTGAAACATGATTGGTACTTTTTGTTATGGATGTTCTTTATCTGATCTTTTCCAATCATAAAATGGTACCATTATAGAGAACTTTGAATGCCACGCATTGTACCTGCCTTGTAAATCTGCCTGAGTTGCTTATTCCATATAAATGCCTAGACACAAAAGAAAAAGAGCAATCATCAAACACTGTCTCCTAAGAATATTCTTCTAAATTTTGCTGCTCTACCAGTTCATCAAAAACTTTAAACCTAAAAGAACTATAGAGCCTTTTCATCTCATCTTACATCATTTTTAGAGCTTCTTCAGCAGAAAAGAGGGAAGTACATGTCAATCCTGTCCTTCCCAACCAGGACTATAGCCTGATTTGAGAAATGTCTAAAATATGACTCAGCTTTTAATCAACTGAAGTAGACAAACTTCAGTAATAGAAAATTTCCCTATAGCTAGCATATGGTATGCTCACTGAGAGGTAGACAAAGGGTTAAATATCTGAAGACAGCCCAAAGTTTGCCTTTGCAGCTAGTGCAGCAAAAAGAAGGCAAGTAATCTACAAGTTATACACAGATGAGCAGGCTGCCTCTGATGGGAGGTAAAGCTACCAGAGCTTTGCTTTACGCATGAATTGAGGGGTTTTGCCCTGTATTTGTGTCAAGGTCTTTGGCAATAAGCATGCCTCGTAATTTGAGATGTGACACCTTAATCTTTCCAAATATGCATGCACTGCACAAAGCATTGTAGACATAATGTTATCCCAGCTAGGAAAAGGAGACATGTTTGATACTTTCAATTTTCCAGACTTGCCCCTAAAAACTTTTCTGTTGTTTCAAAACTATCTTTTTTTCACTACATATTTTTTCATTTTCATCTGTTATTCTGAGTGGTTTTGTAAGAATAATCCTTAAAACAAGCATCTCTTTTTTACACCTTAAATATGTTTCTCACTTTTTGCTGGTAAGCCATAAAGCTCCCAAGTGGTCGCCTTATTTCAAAGATAGTTTTGGATCTAAAGTTCTAACATACCAGTAAAAATGCATTACTTTGAACAAGTCATTGTTCAGTCCTGAAGAATTTGCAGTACTGCTCTGAGCATGTTGTAGATAGTAATTAATTTGGGGGGGGGTTAATTGGAATAACTGCTAGACAATGATCTGGTCAATTAAACCCTTGATCAAATTTCAAAATATATATCATTTTATATATATTAAGCATATTTTCTCTATGTGTATTCTATATTTATATATACATATTAGCAAATAACACATTAGTTACCTTTGATGATAATAAAATAGAATTTTAATGGATAAGATAGTTATGTTAGCATGTAAAGGCCTGAAGATTTTCATTGGATTTAAGATATATCTCAACTCATTGAAAAAGGAAGGGACCCATTAACTGTTAGCTTTTACAACAGCACCACATTGTGGTCAAAATACTGACTAGATATAGTAGGTATACCATAGGCATTTAAGCAAGTTTGTCCGATTCCCATGGCGGTTTTTGACACAAATTGACAAATAAGTTCACCGGCAAGGGAAATACTTTCCAGCCATGTGTTCACCATTTATCAGAAGGTAATTTGATGCAAGACAAAAAACAAGAAGTGGAAGTAACAGATTTCTGAATATTTTCCCACGATACATTAGCTCTGGACATTTTGTCCGACAATGAATTTCAATTTATGTGGGTATTCCCCTTTCAGATGACAGCTTTCATGCTAATTTTAAGAAGTTAACAAAGGGTTTGACAACTTTTCCAGAGATTTTCTGTGATATGTATTGTTAATGTTTTCTAAAAAGTAAAAATTCAAACGGAGGTTTTCTTTCATTGAGGGAAACAGCAGTAGGAAAAAAATAGACTATTAAAAATAATGTATTTAAACATTATTTTAAAAATTATCAAAGATACCATTTCAGAGCTGACAGAATCAATGGAACCTTAATGACTTTAGGTTTCCATGCACATTTCTATCAGTGCTGAACTTGGTGCTGTCAGCTGTGCTCGTGCTGGTATTTTCCACAAATCCCTTACACTCTTTACCCAAGCTATAGAAATGATAAGTATTAAAGAAATATTCCAAGCAAAATGCAGAATAAGCCAAACATGTTCTGCTACATGTCCTGAGAGGTTGTCCTCTATATTTATTCCTCTTTTATTAAAAATGTGCTTAAAATAATAACTCGTAACAGTTAAGAGACAAGGTCATCAAACATAACAAAGAAAAACCTGTATTCAGAGCTGTCAACCTGTCAGAAGACAGGATGGAGAAAATGCAGAGTAAGAACTATGAATTGGGGTCACACCCTGAGTCACTGCTGTTCAAAGCTATTCCTGCAAATAGTATGTTTTGCAGAGTTAGCTCCTATGCAGTTCATCTAAAAATTCATTATCTTGACTTTAGTAGGCCCTATTTTATGATGAGAATTATTAGAATGAGATTAAATAAGGTTCTGAATATAATTTTATAATTTATAATTTTATAATTTAAAATGACTATTCTACATCTACTGTTTGAGTTGTATGGTTTGAATACAGCCACTATCACTCTCTTGAATGAAATATATCACACATACAAAATATGACAGTATTCAGGCAAAAATTTTAAGTGTTTTACAAATACTATTCATTTCTAGTTTAATTAAATGTAGGTGTCCGTACTCCTACTTATTAAGCAGTATACATGAGGGGATTCCTACTAGCCAATATACAGATATGTTTTAGCAATTGGGTTGTGATCACTACAGATCTGTAGTATACTAATGTGTGACTTCACTTACCAGTTTAGCACATACTTTTGGTGTTTTTCAGTATCATTTTTTTATTATCTATTTTTTCCAGAGACAATCTTTATTGAAGGAATTATGAAGATGCATTACATGAAGAATATCAAGAACATGCTTAGCTGATGATGATAGACAAAATTTCTGGAAACAAAAAAGTAACAAATGTTATTTTAAAGTATTTTATATTTTTATATATTTTTAATATTATATATCTATATATATATTAATATATTTTATTATATTTTATTTAATATATTTTAATATATTTTTATAAACAAAAAAATAAAATGTTTTCTTTTAACCTCTACTTACCTGTCAATGGAATAGAATTAGTTAAGTTGAATTACTGAAACAGAATTTGAAAAAAAAAAAACCAAATCCTTACTTTACGAAGGCTAAATAAAAGGCAAGTTAAAGCTACAGCAAGAAGTTAAGCAGAATTATCTAATTCTGTGGAAAGTGGGGAAAAAAAAGTACCTTGAGTTTTTAACCATCCCAGATGTGTAGGAGGAAATGTCATTTTGTTGCAGAGAAAGTAAATTCAATGACAGAACCTATATAGAACTTCATAGCCTGCATAAACTACATAGGAGTACTCTTATGAGACTGCAGCTGGGAGATAAAAGCCAATTCTAATCAAGTTCAAGAAAGATCTGAACAAATCACAGAAGATAAGAAGAACGCCAGATGCAATGATCAATGTTTTAAGAGACTTTTCCTGTGAGGAAAGACTGAAACAATTCTTCTAGTTGTTTACTAAGAAAAAGAGAATCTGAGAGGTGGTGGGCCTGAGCACTGAAGGCTGGAGAGAATTCACATCTTGAGTGAAAGGATCAAGAACTAAGGTATTTGTATTGCAGGAAGAGTGATTCACTCTAGGCGTGAGTAAAAAGTGGAGAACATAAGCACAAGAATATCTTGTCTAGGTCGCGTGATGTCTGCCTCATTGAAGGTGATCACAAGCAAATTATACAAATCTGTCAGGTCTGAGAGCTGTAGCTGATCCTGCTCTGAGGAAAGGACCTAGGTGGTTTCTCCCAGTCCCTCTTTTCCATGACTGTGTGACTAGTATCTTCCTTGAAAAAGAACATTTTCTGGAACATAGTGTCCTCAGTACTCCAGCCTAAATTTTGAAATAAAACTCCCCAGTAAAATATTTTAGGAAGTTTATTTTAGATAACCATTCCTTGATTTCATCACTATCAGTGGGGGAATCCATTGCTATACATAGCATAGATGCTTGTTAAAACAAAATTACACATTAAAATTCCCATAGCATTCATACATACTGTTTTGTTGTTGTTCCTGAATTGATCCATTGATCCAACAGAGCCATGGTGAAACAATTTCATAAAGAATGGAAAAAAAAATGTCAATTACATTATTTCAGAGTGCTTTTTTTTAACTAAAAATTCCAAGTAATTCCAAACTGAAGAGCCTCAGAGCATTGCTAGTTTGCCTGCATGGCATAAGATGTGTTAAATTCGAGCATCACTGAAATTAAATGCATAGTTCCATGGAATACATGTGATAATATGTAGGGACACATTTCCAACCCCAGGGAAATGTGTCCTTGACTTATGTGCTTACATTCCTGATAATAATGCCAATTGTAAGTATTCTTATTTGTCAATTTTATTTACAAGAAGTAAAAAATAAAGAAAGAAAAATAATAAAACACTCCAGGAGAAGGAAGAAAGCTCCAGCCTTACTCACTTCAATTTAAGTAAGGGTCTCATTTGTGTTCTGAGATTATGTTTGCTAGAACAGAAGAAGTTGTCATTCTAAGTATAGCTGATGTGGAGTGTTTAATAGCAGAAGTCAGCTCTTGTAGTCAGTAGGACATTTCTCAGCACTTGTGTGTGTACTTATTGTTAATAATTGTGGGTTCTGATCCTTCAAGGTGTTTTTATTTGGATTAAAATAAATTTGATTAAAACTTTTTATCTAATTGATGCTGATGCCCATTTGGCTATGCTTCTAATTTTTAATTAGAAGCATAATGCAAAATTCAACAAGTGTCATGTACTTTGGTGACAATACAGAAGTTGAGAACCTGCTTTCAAGGCTGTATTAGCTCTCCATATGGATAGCAAGCTTTCAAGCATAGCTTCTAGCATGGCTACAGATTTCAACATGGGATACTCAAGTCTGCAGGCTTGTGCAGTGCCATACCCAGACAAGACGCAAGCTAATATCCTGTGCACAGTACGTGATACAAAATGATAGATCAAGAACGCACTATGCTTATAGTCAAGTGGATGAGCTGCATAAGCACAGGCAGGCTTTTGTGAGCTGGATTCTAAGAGAATCCTTTTCTCACTGACAAGTGTTTCTTTTAACCATGGAAACAGAGAAACCATTTTGCTCCTAAAACCATTCCTTCCCATTTCTATTTGAAAGATGATAGAGTATGTGCAAGTACGTCGAATTTCAGTCTGTAAGGAAACAAGCCAGAGATTTTAGAATGACAATTTCTTCTGTCTGAAAGCTTTATGGCATAGCAAAGCAAGGGTCTTGACTGATTCTCATCATAAGCGTAGTTAGGAAGAGAAGGATGCTGACTGAGAAAATCCAGTGTATTCTTTTGGGGTGAATAATACTACTTATCGTTGAACTTTATTGTGCTTTGGACTGTGAACTTTATTGTGCTTTGGACTACAGTCTATGCCCATTTTAAGGTTAAAAACTAACTGTAACTCTGAACAGCACTTATCTCTGCCATCTAAGGCAGCTCATGCCAAATATTGTTCTACCATATGGTTCTACCATCATGGTAAATCTCTCTTTGCAAATATCAATATGTCTGTGCCTATGAAGGTCCCTACTCACATGCATTGTTACCTGTCATGTGTCTCATTCCAGTTGTGCAGTTGAGCCACTTCTCTACTGAGCACCACAAGGACCAGAAGAGTAACTGAGCTTAATGCCCTGCAGGGAAGGAAAACAGAGAAACCACATTTTGAGCAGAGTATAACAGACTGTTTATTATAGCAGGATGGGTATGGTCACACAGTTGTAAAGACTAATGCATGAGTCATACATGTTTTCTTTCACACAAGTAACAACAGGAAACATTATGAGGTTTTACAACAATTAAGAGGCTATTACATGTACATTTTCTCTAATAATCTTGCTGCATATGATTTTCATCTTTGCTTAGAGTTCTTTCAATGTGTTTTCTCCTTGCTGAAAGGTTCTTTTTGAAGGCAACTCCCTAATATGTTAGGCTTTTCTTGATAGCCACTATTGTTTTATAAGGACAGGCTTCATCACCGAGAGCTTTGCTTTCGCTGTAAAGCAAGACATCATTATGCTTTTCAGGAGCATGCAATATACACAGTTAGTTGCAAACTAAAGGTTTTGAAGACAATTTTCATGACACTATATATGGTGTAAGTGCATATTTCCCTAAATTCTCCTCCCTTCTGCCTAAACGATACAAAGTGAGTAATACTAAATTATTATCCTAAGGCATATTAAAATGTTCATGAACATTAGAGAATGTTCATGCAATAAAGTCAACTCAGTGGTGTAGTCATAATGCCACTGATACAGACAAAAAATTCTATTCCGGTCAACTCCAAACAGTGAAAAATCCTAGGAATCTCCAACCCAGAATGTTAAATGCACCATCCCAAACTTAAAAATGTCCAGACTGAATTCCACATACTCAATATTAGTGGTGTTTAAGTTCTCATGAGTTTTGTGCAAATTAAAGCACTTTGTTCATCCTGTCTTCATACACTCCTGCAACTATTCCCTGTATTCCCTTTCTCCCACATTAGGCGTCTCTTTTCCTACATATCTCAGGAAATGGATCTGCATCTAAAAAGGCGATGGATCTGGACTCTGACAAGTGATTAAAGTGATTAGATATCACTAGGTCTTCCTAAAAATGCTCATTAGAACTAAAGTGTTTTGGGCATGCAACATGGTACTAAGCGCTCCACCTACTCTTTTTTCTTTCTTTTTCTTTAATACTGTGATGTAATATCTACACAGAGAGTAGTAATAGTTTCACTTGGAAAAAAGAATAACCACATGCTTTACCCTGCAGTAAGAAAAATGGCCACATGTCACTTCTGTTGAAGTCCCTTCCTAAGTTCTTTAAGGGTAATTTCCATACTTCAGGGTGGTTTTCCCAGGGATGGTATTCTGAATCATCCTAATAAAATAAGAAGCATTCAAAACTTTTATAGACTTATCACTGGATGACTTATTAAAGTGCAATAGACATACATAACTGCCTTTCATAGTAAAACATTCTGTAGTCCAATGGCACCTGATTAGCGTGATAGAAGAAGTTTAAGACTTATGTCACTCATGTGTGGTCTAATGGGATACATAGGCTGATGGGCAGACAGGAAAGGACGGGTGGGTCATGCCTTCTGCTAAAAAAAAAAA
Organism: Crypturellus undulatus; assembly: GCA_013389825.1. Taxonomy (NCBI): domain Eukaryota; kingdom Metazoa; phylum Chordata; class Aves; order Tinamiformes; family Tinamidae; genus Crypturellus; species Crypturellus undulatus. The sequence continues at coordinate 13,330 of VWPW01001173.1, read as the reverse complement.
AAAAACTAAGACCATTCAAAGACTCTGAACTTAAGCTGTGATACTGTATGACAACAGAAAAGTCTCTACTGTTTGCATGCTGATGGGATTGTGTGGTTTGTGTGTTTTCAGCAAATACCTGTATGGAACAACTCATGTTTACAGATTCTGTTCCAGATGAGAGAGGGCTTGCACAGAATTAGTGCCTTGGGCCAAAATCTCCTGGATGTTTCTCAATTCATGGCTCTTTTTTATCTCTCATCTCAAATGATCTGCATATGCAAATACTGTGATCTACAGTGACCTCTGTCTAAATGCTGGCCTCTCATTATAACTACTGTTTAGTGCATCAGTTGCTATCACTGTCTACTAATTGCAATCAGTTTCACATTCTTGTGTTTTGTGTGCATGGGACTAGATACTGCTCAGTATGTGCACACTGAGGGTACCAAATGACCAGATGGAGATGATGAGACATGAATTGTCTCAAATGAATTAGAGTTCTCCTCTACAATGGGTCGAGGCACAATCCTTTCTGGAAATACCTCATACTACCTCCTATTCAGGCCAATTCTTAAAATCTAGAGGTCATTCTCTATACTCAGAAATGAATCCAGAATCTAGTGCTCACCTGAAAATACAGTCCTTTGCCATTAGTCCTATATTACTAGGACATGGTGCAGAAAATTTCCAAGATCAAAAATTAAATTTTCATTTTGCTACTGTATTTTAATAAATTTCTAAAATAATTTTACATGTGTGGAAAATATGCCAATTTTACTAATATCAGATAAAAATGCGGTTTTACAGCTGGCTAGAAAAATCTGAAACATTTCCTTAAAAGACTTGGTGAATTTTGAAACATTAGTACTTGAAAAGATTAATTCTCAAAAACCACTTTAAATGGGAAAAAGGTAAAATCCCTCTCTTGGATTTTTATTGACTATATTGAAATATTTTTTAAGCAGAATTATTTGGCGAGCAGTTTCATGCTAGTCAGACTGTCTTTTTCTTCTGCAAAATTTCTGGGAACAGTCTTTAAAACTAAGAATGCTATCTATGAGCTTCTAGTTTCTAATTATACAATGAGAGATAGTGAATAGTGTTTTGTTTCCTTGACAAAAATGCGAAGCAAATTACAGAATCACTGAGTCACAGAATTGATGGGGTTGGAAGGGAGATCTAAAGATCATCTGGAGAGCACAGCTTTCAGAAGCAGCAAACATATACAGCAGTTTCTGCAACAGTGTCTGGGTTCTGCTTAGAACTTAAAACTTTTAAGCACCTTATTAGAAGACCTCGAAGAACTAAAGGGTGATTCCTGCTAAGAGGAAGAGGGAAACTAGGCAAAGACAACTACAGGATGCCTTAACTTCTCCTGGGAGTAGCTCTAGCTAGGTGGCGCTGCTGCTAAGGAGTGTCTTCATCACCCCTGAGCAGGAGGGGTTGGGATATTTGATCCAGATAATCCTGATTTGGGTGGGTTAGTTACTCTGGGAGTCAGGACTAAAGAATGGCTTATATAAGACCCAGCCCAGAGTGAAGCAGTGAACAGAGGCAGCAGTTTTTGCAGAAGGGTACTAGAGGACATCTTTTATGAAATGGTCATGATGCCACAGATCACAGTCCTCAATATATGCTGGAGCCACTACATCAGCTCTGTCATAGGCTTTGATGTGACTGACCCTCTGACAGCAAATGCAGCCCTTAGGGGATGAAGTTAGGTTGGGTAGCATCTGGGAAGGTGAGCAGGAGATAGACAGGGTGTTCTTGAAGACCATGTAGCTACAGGAGTCCCAGCCTCCCACTACACTGCACTGCAGTTGCTGGAGGGCTCTGTGCTGTGTGAAATGTAGATGTAGATAAAGCCTGGAAACTCACTATTTCTTGTAGGAGAAGAAAGGCTTTTGCTCCTCCGGAAGACCTGAAGTTGAGCAATGACTTCCATCCAAGCTGGCTAAGAACTAGACTTAGCTTGAAGGGAAGGAACTGGGCCAACAGACCCTGTGCCATGCAGAAACACTCAGAGGAAGTGGCAGTGATTGTTGTGCATGAATCTCTGCCACAGCGGACAGAGGCACCAATCTGCTGACCTGACCCCTTGTCCAGAGAGGTCTGTTTCCAGTCAGAACAGATGTTATGGAGAGATTGCCAAAGCTTGTCCAGACTTCAGACTATAACCTCCTGCTGTTTTTCCGTGTGGCCATTAACAATACCCAGAGGAAACTAAAGACCATCAAACAGGGTTTCAGAACTCTAGGGGCCCAGGTTGTTTTCTTGTCAACTCTGCCAATGAGGATGAAGGATATGAGGTGGAGTAGACAGATATTCCAGCTTAACTACTGGCATCATCGCTGGTGTTGGCAACAGGCTTTCAGTTTCTAAAGCTATGGAAGCCTGTCTGAGGACCAACAAATAATGAGGTGAGATGGGACCCATCTTACTAAGGGGGCACACGTGTCATTGCCATCAGGTTGTCCAGCCTGGTCAGGAGGGCTTTAGGCTAGGCAAGATGGGGGAAGGGGAGAGTTGCAGGGACAGGGCAGTCAGTGTAATGGACTGAAGTCAGGACGTCTTCAGCAGGTACATGTAACTGCAGAAAAGCATACAAGATGTGATTATGGAGTGATGAATGTGACTTTGTGATGTATTTGCACCCCTCCTGTGAAACCTGCAGGCTCAATCGCCTCCATGCAGCATGGGAAATAAGTGGGAGGAATTGGAAATCTATATGCACTCTCAGGGCCATGATCTCACTGCAGTTACACAGACATAGTAGGATAGTTCACATGGCTGGAATGCTGTCATGAGTGGCTATGTGTTTTTTTAGGAGAGACAGGCTGGGAAGGTGACGTGGTGTTGCTGCTTTTTATGTGGGAGAGCAGCTTGAACTCTGCCTATGTGTAGGTGAAGAGGAGGTTGAGAGCTTATGGATAAGGATTAAAGGGCAGGCTAACACACGTGAGCTTGCTACAGGCCACCTTAAAAGGAAGAGGAAGTTGATGAGGCCTTCTAAAGACAGCTGGAGTAGCCTCACAAGCATAGACCCTGATTCTCATGGGGGATTTCAACCTCCGTGGTAGCTGCTGGAAAGACAATGCAGCTAAGCATAAACAATCCTGGAGGTTTATGCAGAGTAGTACAACTTTTAGACACAGGTTGGGGGGAGCCAATTAGGAGAGGTTGAGGGTAGCTTTGGCTACAGTCATCATGAGATGATGGAGCTCAGGATCTTGCAAGGAGGAAACAAAACAATAGGATCACAACTCTGGACTTCAGGAGAACCAAAGTTGGTCTCTTCAGAGACCTACTTGGAGGAATACTATGAGTTAGGGCTCTAGAAAGAAAGAGGTCCAAGAGAGTTGGTTAATATTCAAGCATCACTTCCTCCACACTCAACAAGAAGAGCTTCTTCAAATAAACAAGTAGCAAAAGGAAGACTAGGGAAAATGTGGGCCCACGACTGAGGCGGGTGGTTGCCCTGGTTGCAAAACATGCGTCGAAGGCAGAGTTACTGAATACTACATTTATTTCAGACTTTACTAAAGCCAGCCCTCAGGAATCCCAGACCATGGAGACAGATGAGGAAGTCTGGAGAAAGGCAGACTTGCTCTTGGTTGAGGAAGATCGTGTTAGAGATCGTTAAGGCAAACTGGACACCCACAAATCCATGGGGCCTAATGGGATGCACCCAAGCACGTTGAGGGATAATCTCCAAACGTCCATTTCAGGCTTAATCAGTGCGTGATTCTGTGGTCAAAAGCCCCTGCTCAAGCAGTGACAGATAGAAAAGGTTCCCCAGGGTCATGTCCAATCAAGTTTTGATTATCTCCAAGTATGGAGACTCTATAACCTCTCTGGACAACTTGTTTTCAACCACCCTCACAGTAAATAAATGTTTTCTTGTATTCAGATAGACCTTCCTGTGTTTCAGTTTGTGGCCATTACCTCTCATTTTATTGCTGTGCTCCATGGAAAAGTCTGGTGCCATCCTGCTTACACCTTCCCTTCAGATTTTTATAAATACTAATAAGATTACTTTCTCTCCATGCCCCCTCCCTGCCTCCTGCTCTTAGTCTTCTCCAGGCTGAACAGTTCCAGCTCTCTTGGCCTTTTCTTATATGGGACCTAAATCATCCAGTTCCTTGATGGATTGTTCCAACAAATGAACGTGTGGCCTCACCATTACAAAGTGTTCTCCCTTGATCAGGGAGGATCAGCTAATAATACCATCTATATAAGATCAAAATTGCCTTATTAATTTAATAAATTTAATAAATTGCCTAATTAATTATTGATTTTAATGGTAGGACTCAACATCCTACAGGATCAGTTTCCATGGTAGTCAATGTCAAACCAAAAATTAAATCCTGGGTAATTCCAAAATAGTATTTTGGATTTTCACCAATGTAACTGACAAGAAAAAACAACTACTTCTGAAGAGATTGCAGGATTTCTAGGACAGCCTAAAAAACAGGATACTTTAGGTAAACAGTGAATATGTGGAAAGTGTAGTCAGCTTCATGCAGATGATGGGTTATGTGCAATTTTCTCAACTTATTTATAAAACATTGCCCTTGCACCCCTATCTCAAGATAAAAATTGTGAAATTTGATCTAATCTTTGTACTTGAGAGTTATGGTTTGCAGGGGGTAGGAAGTAGAAGCAGAATTAGCCATTATTAAGTTTTGGGTTTGATTTTTTTTTTTCAAAATAAAGATTTTTAATTGAATTATATGCTTTCTTACAGTTTTATTACTTGTTAAAAATGATCCCAGAATAACATTTGCCAAATGACACTCCAAAGTTGTTTGTTGTCACCTTGCTGTGCACATATAGGTTCCCAAATTGTGGACCGTATTATTCTGTAGATTTTCCTGGCTACCGAGTCAGGATTTTTTTTTAACCTCATAAACTGAGTGAACTTTCGTTTGACAGAAAAAAAAATTGTTATGATAAGATTTAATTCACTTCTCTGAATATTTTTGCAAAGCAGGTTCAATAAACTCATCTGCTATAATTTTACAGAACATTAAACCAGAAAGCAAATAAGCAACTATTCTTGAGAAAAATATTAAATATATGCTATTGAATGTATTTATTTGCATTCATTCTCAGCCTAATCTTCTACCTTCCTGTGAGGTTAAGCAATTGCAGAAATCTAGCTGTGTTCATTTTTCTACAACAAGCTAAAAGAGAGAAAGCAAATGCTAAACACTTTGGAGCCAATCATCTTATTTAAATAACATTTGCCTTTATGAAGTACCTTCATAATGGTATCAGCACTCCAAGCTATTTTATTCTTTTTTTACTTTCAAACTAACCACACAAAAAGGCAGTCTGAAAAGTTTGTGTTTTCGAGATTCTATTTCAAAAAGAACAGGGAGATAAAAGATTATTTAAACTAATTGTGAATGCTCAAATTCTTCCATTCATTTTTTTTGTTTTAACAAATGCCAAGATGCTGGAAAAATGACATGGAGTTAAGGAAATCCGCAGAGCCTAACAAGTATGAACACGAATACTAACAGTCTGTAGAATCAGTATCGACAATTATTTAATAGAGTTTCTTTTTCTTGTGCCTTTCTATCTGTAGGCCTTAGTAGTTTGGAGGGGCAACTACCTTCCCCTTTTACAGAGGTGAACTGAATTCTCTGTGCTTGCAGGGAGATATTTCTTTGTGGTTTTGTTTGTTTGATTTTTTTTCTTTTTTTTTTGCTTGTTTGTTTTTTGAGCTTTGCTCCGAAGCTTAAAATGAGTGGAAATATTTGGGGGACACAGAGGTCAAGACACAGAGAAATATCTTTCTGTATTAAAAAATATATATAAACTGGATTATGTTTACTGATGTCCATATCAGTAAACATCAGTCACCGGCAGCCTGTCTTAATAAAAAAATTGATGCAATTTAAAAATAAATCTAATATTATTCTTCTAAGGACTTGAACTTCAATCAATCAGACCTTGATATGGACTATCCTTTTATTCTGGTTAGCTAGATGTCTAAATGCCAAATGTAGCAATAGAAGTAATAAGTTGGATCTGACTGTTATGGATTGACAAAATTTGTCTCAGAAATTTTGTCAGAAATCAATTGTAGTCAGACAAAATTTCTACTGCGTTTCATTAGGACACCTTAAATGTGATGCTATGTTATGAAAATCTTTGCAAAGCTTGCTTCTCAGGCAACTAAAAATATAAGATGCACTAATGAATAATTTTAAGATTATGCTTTCGCTATGCATATACTTAACACCATTTTTTTAAAATGTGGCATTGAAATTCCCCATGATTGTCTTAATAAAGTCAGCCATGAGAATTACTCACCAGTAAAAGTGGGAGGATTTTCACAGCACTTTTTTTCTATAAAACTTAAAAATGAAATACAAGAATGAAGGGTAAAACCAAGATTCCTTTGCAGCAGCAGGAGTGGAGTGCCAGCATCAGGATGACATTAATATGAGGCATTCTTGTCAATGGAAAGACTTTGGTACACATACCAGAAGGACTCAAACTAACATTGTGACTTGGAAATAGCACAGTCCAGTGAACTTTAAGAGGGTACTTAAATCGACACATTGGCTCCTTTCCAGGAATATTACAGCATATTAGTAGAAAGGAAAGACTTTCCTTTCTAAGAAGTCATTGTAATTTTGTAATTCAATATGAAGCCAAAAATGGGCACAAAGTTGCATTGTAGCTTCTGTCCTTTATGACTCGGTTTTTCATCCAAACAGTGGGACAGGCTGTTGCCAGCACATGTTGGATCTTTTATGCAAGTCTCCATAATTCGTTTGTCATAACATCCTGGACTCAAATAGACACATGCTGGCAAGCATTATCAACTGGACCTCATCTGTTTCTGGTACAGCCTGAGCCCTGTGCAGTACAGGTCCCTCCTTCACACAGGGGGAAGCACTGAAAACCTTCAGGTATATTCTTCTTCCTTGTACATTTGCTGCTGCCACAACATTAATTGCTCTCATTAATTCCTGTCAAGATGTGAGGTGATCTCAAGAAGTCCATAAATTCAAGCACCAGAAATTTCCGTAGCTTTATAAGTGGACTTCCAATCTTAAATAAATAAGAAGACATGTATGTTGTCTTCTGACTTAGAAGCAGGGACACAGAAATACACTGGTACCCGGAAAGCTAGCATCCATCTCTTATCTGCTCATGTAGCATTCAGTCCAGTGGAGTAGAGTCAGCCACCAGGATCCCAGCAAAGAGAGGGCAACCATAAACTTATTGTGTGGGAGAATTGATCTAATGAAACTGTCTCCAATGGAAGACATAGTCTCACAGACAGGTTACTGTTGTGAATCTTCCCACATATAAAACTCTTCAATTGAGTTTTAGTTGCTATTAGTTTAGATTTTATATCACTCTAAACACAGAGTAATCCTGACCTGGGTGTAAGAATTAATTTTCATAATAAGGATGAACAGAAGGAGCAGTGTTCATCTTCATTTTGCCTGAAAGGAGGTTGTAGTCACAGGTGAAGGTCACAGGTGAGTCTCAGAGTGTAGAAGCAGGTGTCGATCTCTTCTCCATCTACAGATGGAACAAGAAAAATTGGCCTCAGGTTGTGCCAGGGAAGGTTCAGGTTAGACATTAGGAAGAATTTCTACGCTGAAAGAGTGGTGAAGCATTGGAACAGGCTTCCCAGGGAAGTGGTGGATTCACCGTCCTGTCCCTAGCAGTGTTCAAGAAACATGTAGATGAGGCACTTATGGACATGATTTAGCAGGTATGATGTTGAAGAGTTTATAGTTGGATTTGATGATCTTGAAGGTCTTTTCCAACCATAAAGATTCTGTGATTCTATGATTCTTTGTACAAAGCACGCTTGGTAAAGTGGTTGCAATATGTAGGAGAGAGAAAATGATATACTTTCTAATAGTCTCTGAACCAGTGTAAATCTGCACATCTACTTATACACATTTTTAAACAATTTCAGGAGCATAACCAATAATATGTATTTTATTTCTGTTGAAAAATAACTCTGCATAGACCTCAGCCTACAACATCTCTGTCATTATGAATAGTATTTACTTTTTACTTAAACCTTGAGTTCAGTTCCTTTAAATAGAAAATGTCTTTCCTACATTGTTAAATTTTAGGACTAATTTCTTTACTCACCATCAATTTTCTGGGGTCCATACAATCTGAACTCTGAATTTTTATAGCTGTAAGGGGGCTGGGACTTGGTTAATAAAATATTCTGTATTTGTTTACCTGATCCAATAGATAGAGTTATAGAATTATAACAACAGAAAACACCTGTGAAGCTCCTTGGGACATTGTACAGCCTAGTTGAAAACAAACTAAAAGCAGTTAAAAACAGTGCATAACGTGTTCTTAAATCAAACAGATAAAAGCAATTAGGTAATTCAGGAGAGGGAGAAGGGTGATTAAACTAAAAGAAAACATAGGCATAAGAACAAATCGGCGTATCCTGAACAGGAATACAAGGCTGAATATGTGAAAAACACTCCTAAATTTTCAAGGACAAAGATTCTTACAACAACCTTCCAGCAGGAACAAAAGGGCTGTGAGGCAAGAATCTAAGCAATTTTTAAGATAGCATGGGTTTGTTAAAAAAGATTATATGATGTTCACGGGATCACAGAATCACAGAATGCTTAATGTTGGAAGGCACCTCTAGAGATCATCTAGTCCAATCCCCCTGCTCAAATAGGAACACCTAGAGCATGTGGCACAGGGTCGCATCCAGGAGGGTTTTGAAGATCTCCAGAGAAGGAGACTCCACAACCTTTCTGGACAATCTGTTCCACTGCTCTGTCACCCTCACTGTAAAGAAGTTCTATGTTTCAACTTGCACCCATTGTCCCTTGTCCTGTCACTGGCCACCACAGAGAAGAGCCTGGCTCCATCCTCCCACAATCACCCATCAGGTGCTTGAACATGTTCATCAAGTCTCCTCTCAGCCTTTTCTTCTCCAGACTAAACAGGCCCAGCTCACTTAGTCTTTCCTCATAAGATAGATGCTCCAGTTCCTTCATCATCTGCATGGCTCTCCGCTGGACCCTCTCTAGAAGCAAAATATCTTTCTTGTATTGGAGAGTCCAGAACTGCACACAGTACTCCATGTGCAGTCGCACCAGAGCTGAGTAGAGAGATTGCAAAAGTTAAGAATCAATGACCCGAAAAAATCCCTTTCAAGCTTTTGCCCTGTGGTTCTAAAGAAAAGGAATTCAGCATAGTAATAATAATTTTAAAAAGCAGACCAAAAATAAATCCAGAAGTTAGTTTTCAAGGTCTAACCTGTCTTTTCTTGCAGTGCTGGTCGTTTATGTCTGTGGCTAGTAGACTACAGGCAAGCTTAAGTAAACCAGAAAGAATTGCTCTCTTGCTGAAACCAAAACCACTGTTCTCTAGTCCAACACTTTAGGAAATGCTTATGTCTATGAGTCCTTTTGAACTACATGCTAATGATGCTCAGAGAGCCACCCTGTCTGTCACACATTGCCTTTTCCTTAATGCTGCAAAACTAGCTGTTTTGATTTAATGACCTTTCTGTGCATCTCACCTCTCTCAGATAGCTCTCTAGAGCTTTCTTTAACAGATTCTCCACCTGAGCCATCTTAATTGTGGTGAAGGTCTCCTCTAAGAACCTCTATTATTAATATTGCTTAGTCTGCTAATTGCCCCAGTAGATCATTGGCCTTCTTCTCTTGCTGTTCAATTAACCTGAATCTCAGGAACATATATTTTCCCATATATTATTCTTTCTCCCTCTCCTTTCTGCTCTTATCCATTCCCCACGTCTTCCTTCAGGAAGTAATATATTGTGCCCTCCATCTACATATCTGGCTACAAGCCCATTTTGAAACCTTAATCTCCATTAGAGATACAGACAGAAATGATTAAACAAATCTTAAAATGGAGGTGGGGTAAAGTAATGAAATACTTCACAAAATTTGCAAAGCCCTAATGAAACTGCAATACAATACAGCTAGTAACCTTTGGAAGGTGCTGCCCAGGGAACAGTTAAATTCTGACTTTCAACCACAGGATAGAATTCCTACAGGCTTGAATGAGTTTTGCTATCTGCAGCGGAGGGAACTTTTTCAGCTAACAGGCTCTAGGCATTTAACAGACTTTCATTTTTCCATTAACCTTATCACCTACCAAATAACAGCCAAAGTTCTTCTAGCATTGTAAAGATTCTTTCAGGCAAATAGGGATGGGGGTGGGCATAGAAAAGTGCCTAAGAGTACCATGTTGGAAATGCATTTGTTTACTCCCTTTGCATAAACTGCATGTTAAGGAAGAGGCTGTAAGTGCTAGTTAACTCCCATTCTAACCAAAATGCAGACAATTTATCTATTAATAAAGTATTTTGTCTTGGTTTTACTTTCCTACTTTTAATTTTGTTGTGCATGTTGAGTTATTTTGTTATGTTGCCTGAGTTATTACTGGACCACATTTTCTTCAGTGAGCAACCTATTTTAAAAATACTGAGCAGTGAAATTTATGGTCCTATGCCTTGTAAGAGTCAAATCATGGCTTTCTGTGGCAGTTCAAGTAAATCTGTTGCTGTTACAGCTTCTTCTGCTGATGGTGAGGAGCAAATAAAAATGCTAGTCTGAATAAACCAAGTCTGGTCTTTGTATCAGATACTGACTTAAACGTGATGGCTACATATTGTCATATAGCTATCTTCTTGTCATTTAGCCTTTCCCCTCTATTTTCCAGTCATTGCAGTATGAGATGGGAAGTGAATCCAGCATAGCTTCTATATAGAATCATAGAATCATAGAATGCCTAAGGTTGGAAGGGACCTCTAGAGGTCATCTAGTCCAACGTCCCTGCACACACAGGGCCGCCTAGAGCTCATGGCACAGGAGCGCATCCAAGTGGGTCTTGAAGATCTCCAGAGAAGGAGACTCCACAACCACTCTGGGCAGCCTGTTCCAGTGTTCTGTCACCCTCACTGTCAGGAAATTTTTCCTGAAGTTCCTGTGGAACTTTTGGTGTTTTAGTTTGAGGCCATTTCCTCTACTATATATATTTTCTGTTTCTTAACTTGATTTTTTTATTTACTTGTTTGTTTTGAGGGATCTTTCCCCTTGTCCTAGTTTCCCATCTCCGTAACCCTACAATTTTTGATACAGATTGGAAGTGGGAAGATATAAAACAGAGAGAAAAGTGAATAACCTGAAGCCGAGTTGTTAGAACAGATTATTTTAGATAGACACAAACAAAATGATGTTTCAATTCTAAATTAAATGAAATATTCCTAGATTGTTTAAAAGGAAATTTCGGCAAAAGCATCAAAGCAAGTGCTTTCCCAGGATGCATCTCTGAAAGAGCTTGTTTATTTCTAGGTCACTTTCTCCTACATGGTGAAAACAACACCAAAAATAAGTGACTTCTCTTTCTGCGAAACTTCTCTCACCATTGCAGCATCCTGAATTATGCTTATTTCAGGAAATTCTGTGTATTTAAACAGGCATTCTTTGCTCCCTAATCAACATTTACTTAAGCTATTTGTCTCTTTGCCATACATCAGTTCCCACAGCCCCTCTATTATTACTGTTTTTTCCATCTAACTCCATTCCTCTAATTAGTTTGTCTCCAGCATGCTTGTATATTAATGTTCCTGCAGCAAAAAGAAGCTAAACTTATTTATTTATTTACTTATTTATATATTTTTAGTAAACGTGTCTAAGTTCTGTGCAGCTGGAATACATTAAGAAAAATGTTGAAATCAGTAATTCCCTAAGTATAGGTATATACTTAGGCAATGGCAATGGCATTGACATTTTACCTTATGTGCAGAATATTTAACACTTTCTTCTCCCATCCAAACACACAGGGCTTGATTTTTCTATCCTTAGGATAGAAACTCCTTAGGATTAGGTGTATGAGCAAAAATGAATTATGCATATGTTCATAAGGTTTTGGACATTTGCATTACACAGAATAGGCATCCCTGCTAATTTTCATATACTATCTTCTGATGAGTCTCTGACAAAATGAATAAATGTTAATTGAATTAACACTCTCTGAACAGTTACCAGAGGCTGGCAAATAGTTTGTAACACTACTAGTATTCCAAGAAATTCAAAAATATCAAATTATTTTTCTCCTCTTCATATATTACCTGTGGGCTTATTTTTATTTTGTTGTGACTTCTAGGTATATTTTAAACCTTCTTTTAAAGACTGCCTAGTTTGGTTTGAAATCTGAATCACTGCTTTTCAGAAGTATTTATTTCCCACTCCTACACTGTTTCACCATCTTTAATATACAGTGACTCTAAGGTTCTTGGGAATTCTGCAAATTCCTGGGAATTGCATAAAGCAGGCAACCAAATTCTTCTATTCCTATCTTCTTCCTCTTCCTGGAAAATCTCCTTTCTTTCTGTCATAGCTCCAAGATGCTGTTTTTATACCAGCATAAGTTTCCCAGTACTGATGTGGGTCATGTCCAAAATGACTTGTACAATTCTAACTGCACAAAATGGCAGGAGCCAGTCTCAGCATCTCTCCTCTTACTTTTAAGACTTCTTGAATTTCTTTCCATTTTTGAACATGAAATTTTGTGCCTACAGCTGTTTGAAGCTGAATTTTTGTAGAATATAAATGAACCTACTTATGCCTTACTTATGCCTTAGATACCAATTTGTTAGAAGACTCAATTCTGTTTAGGAAAGCCCAGGTTGTTTGGTTTGCCTGCCACATTTACTATCTTAATTTACCTGATGGCCTCGTTTACATACCATGATACTGAAGATACCAAATCATTTATCAATATCAGAAAAAGGTAGTTGCTAGGCTATACAGGGAGGAAATCATAAGAGCAAATCTCAGATAGAAGCTGAGGTACTCTTGTTATATTTCCTTACATTTACACTTATCTTGTGCCCTTGTGCCCTCTTTTTTTTTTTTTTAAATCACTGTGCACCATCAGGCACATCACTTATCCTGTAGAAAACTGAGTTCCTGTTGTGTTTAGAACATGATTATTTTGAGTTTTCTTTTTTTTTTTCCTCAGGTACTTTCCACAGTACTAACCATTTCTTCTGAGCCAACTTCAGGTCTTTCATTTTACACATTAATTGTCTGAGCCATTCCTGGCCATTTTCTTAATTACTGTATCAAGGACTTTTATTTGTTTGTCTGGCCAATTTTTTGGTTGGTTTGTTTAGAAAATTGCCTGAGGTATAGCCCATAAAATAGTTGCCTTAATTTCTGGTGTTATCATAATTATTTTTTTCTATCTTCTTTTTTTTTCTTTATTATTTCATTGGCCAATTTTTATATACTATAAACACTTTATCTATATAATCTACAGTTGTGGGAAACAGGGAGACGCTGAC